>KK499918.1:269239-334860 GCA_000688715.1 Glossina pallidipes | reverse complement strand
TGATGGAATTCCATCATGTGTAGTTAAGCTATTGAGCTTTGTGGTGTTATCTCAAAGATTTTTAATTTGTCCCTGAACTTAGGTGTTTTCCCTTTCTGTTGGAGGAGTAGTTATATTATTCCTATTCACAAAATTGGGAGTAGACAACTGGTGCAGAACTATAGAGATATTGCCAAGCGAAGTGTTTTACCTAAACTATTTGAGAGAATTTTGACTCAGCATTTGGCCTTTGCCATCAAATCGTATACTTCTCCACTCCAACATGGCTTTCGAAAAGGAAGATCTACAGTCACTAATCTTTTAGAGTTTACTTGTCAGGTTTTCAAGGCATTTACCAATGGCTCTTGCACTGACGTCATATGCACCGATTTTAGCAAAGAGTTTGATTTGGTTAACCACAAATTACTTATTTTTAAACTTTAAGCCGCTGGCTTCCCTTCTTAATCTATACATTAATGACTTGCTTGACTTAATTAATTTATACATTAATGAATTGCCTTCGGCGATTAAATCGAGCCAGATCTTAATGTATGCTGATGATGTGAAAATGTTTTCTTCTTTTACCTTAAAATCGCAATCACATCAGCTTCAGACTGACCTAAATAAATTCGTGGCATAGTGCTCGTCAAATTATATGACGCTAAACCTAAATAAAAGTAAGAAGCTTTCTTTCTCTAGAAGGAAGTCATTCATAACCCATTATTTTATAGATTCGCACAAGTTGGAGGACGTTGAGTCGTTCACAGACCTAGGCGTGCTCTTTGACCATGGGTTACGTTTTAACATGCACGTTGAGTTCTCGTTAAGCAAAGCTAGGTCCGCTCTTGGTTTCATCAAGAGGTGGTCCAAAGAGATAGATGATCCGTATATTCCCCCCTATGAAAATAGGTTGCTTCTTTTGTCCTTACCGTCTCTTAAAAAACGTAGATTTGTTCTTGGCGCAATCAAAGTAATAAACGGCGCTATTGACTCGCCGTCATTACTTGGAGAAATAAGTTTTAATGTTCCTAACCGCTTCTCTAGGCACTTTACCTTGGTTAAGGTTAGTGATTGTCAATATAATTATGAGCTGTTTAACCCGCTCAGAGTTGTTTGCAAGAACCTAAATAACGTCTATCACCTTTTTTCATAATCGGACACTTTAAAATCCATTAAAGCAATATTGCTTAATACCCGAGATTTGCCAATGTCGTACTTAAACTAGCTCTTAATCCTAAATAGTCACTATGGTTGGAAAATTAATTGTTGTTCACTATCGTCGGTTGCCACGGTTATGCATGTTTGCGATGGCTTAGGGGTTCATTTGCAACTAGGTTCTGTACCGGTTGTGGGTGTGGCTCTGTGTTAATTGTGTACATGCTTTTTTTCTTTTTCTTTTTTTTCTTTTTTTTCTTTTTTTTCTTTTTTTTCTTTTTTTCCTTTTATTTGTTTTATTGTACTTATACTAAGTTTTTTAATAATAATTAATTTAAGATTTACTTTAAGAGTCATTTGAACTCGGCTGTTGTTTGTTTTAGTTGAGTTTCTGTATAAGTGGAATAAATAAATAAATAAATAAATAAAAATGGAACTAGTAGGCTCAATATTTAATGCACTTTTATAAATAAGAGTCGATAGCCTGTGTTGCTAGTGCTCAATGTCTTTTTTTTTAGTCTAAGAATTTATTTCATTAGTCTAAAATTATAATTATAATAATAATAATAATAATAATAATAATAGACTAAGGCTTACCTGAAGATCGACTACATATCAGATATTTGGCCGCTTTAAGTTTTCAATCTAGCTTATAGCTACCGAAACGTTTACTTGTTTGTAAACCTTTTATAGAAACCTGTTAGACATTTTATCAGAATCCATTTAAACAAAATATAAAGATATTTGTGAAGAAATCAAATTTGTTTCATTTAATTAAAAATTATTCTAAAAGATTTTTTTGAATTGGTTTTAACTTTTTTTTTTTAACTCTATAACAAATATAATAAAATCAAAAGAAAATATGTCTCTTTGAAAAATGCAATTTAGGAAAATGAAATGTTCACTGCCGGCAAAAAGCTTGAACACGATATCTAAACTGCTTCTGGCATAACAGTCAATACTAAAAACAAACATTTAATAAAATCTTATTGCAAAACCATAAAACTGGGCTAGGAGTGAGTGAACACGCTTTTACTTTTCCATTTTTTTACGCAATGCTACTACTACTATTACTACTACTACTCCTACTGCGCACTATTTCGTGATTATGTTCCGTCTATATGGCAGGTTTTCTCTCTGTTACTGCTGAAGTATATTTGGCTTTATGTGCTTAAATAAATGTATACGTAGATGTAGGAGGACTTTAAGCAAATGTGTTTTACGAATACATTGTCTGTTCAGACTTGCACAGACACACAAGCACATAAACGTATAGATTTGTCATACAAAAAAAAGGACACTGCCAGTTTTCCATTAATGGATTTCACTTGTTTCCGTTCCATTTTATGTTTTATATATACAGGCCTACACACATTCACACACACAGTGGCACGATGTATGGGACTGGCACGTCGAAGCTAGGTAGCTATATGTATAATATAAATTTTTATGGCTCTTTTCCCTGTTTATGTCTGACACATCGTACACAAACACAGGGGATTTTGTATGGGAGACGCTCTTGCAGCCTACAAGAGTTTAAGGTTACTATCATTTGAAGAAAATAATAAACGACCAATTAAAAAGTTATATGCAGCTGAACGCATATATTAGTTAAACCTCCCAAAGAAAAACATTGACGAGCAATGATCAAAGCTATTGCAATGGGATAAAAGTTTTCTTCACAGTCGCTCAAATTTTCTAATCAGATTCAACTCTACAAAAGAAAAAGAAGACTGCAATTTTAAAAATAAATCACCGCAATTTTAGACAGATATTTACGAAAATAACGATTTTTACTTTTACATTGTTCTGACAAATATTGTTGCAATGAGACGTTATTGAGAAAAATTTGTGGAAATGATGAAAACCCATCATAGTGCAAGTTTCTCCGAGGCTACGACGGTATCCTTACTACGCACATGTCAAAAAGAAATAAAAAGGATACGCCCGTAACTTCAATATTTAACAAGGTTCTACCTTGACAATAGATGGAACGTTGTTACACTATTGCTGTTTAAAATAACAAAACCCATTTTTACACAAATAATCTCTATTTGGCCTTTAAATGACAAAATTCAGCAAGCGTGTGAAGTTATTTTTTAATTTCCAAGGAAACTTCATAAATGTGATACACGGTTGGAATGGTCATTGATCAAAGATTCATGTGATATTAGTTTCCTTTAGCTACATCACTTGGGTTGGTCGCAGTGGTTAAGTAAACTTTCACTTTTTCAGCCTTGTATTTGACGTAGTAAAAAGACGTTTTCATATTAAGTTTTAATTAATTAAGATAAAGTCGTAGTTTTTTTAAAATATTTAAAAAAAAATCCTGAAAAAGTTTTATTTTAACTAAGCTTTGCTTTAAATCCCTCCGAGGCTCCATTTAACAAAGCTTTGTTAACGGGTTAACAGAGCTCTGTTAGTATTTTAGTTTGAGTTAGTTAAATTTAAATATAGCTCCACACCCTTAAATTCAGCCTGTAGGTGTTAGTCAAATATTGGTCTCTGTATGCATCAAGTAATCGTGGAAAAAAGATGGAAAACCGCGAACCACATAGTAGTGCGTTAAAGCACCGGCTTCCTTCGAATTATCGCTCTAAAATCGTATCGCGAATGAAATAAAATAGGCGTAGTGTTTAGCTGGTTTTTGAATTTCTATTTCTAAAAAAAGGACTTTGTTGAACTATCCTAGTATTAGCTGAAATCTGTGGTAACATTAGTTATTGCCAAGTTTTAAACAACCTTTATACTGGCGTAAGTAGCGTACACAAATTGTCGTGTTGTTTTAAAACATTCACAAATACTACGTTGGAATTTATCAATTAGCCATTATGTTGATATGAATTTAGTGCAAGGAAATTTTAAACGATGAATCCTTCTTTTCTTTACAATCTATAATGTGTTTATTTACAATACCACCCCAGTGCCCAGTGTTAAGTCTGTTTTTGTTTTTATACTTTCTCCTTGACAGTCAGATTTAAATTTTATTATTATTCAATTCTAAAAATTTGATCAGCATAAATAAATTATACCCAAAAGATCATTCCACTACACACTCCAATGGAGACTTTATTTTCGTTTTTTGCATATAAATTTTCATGAAAACGCACCATATCCAACCTTAATGGTAAGTTGATGCTGCATATAACATAAGCAGATCGTTCGAACGAAGCGAATTGGATTATGCCCGCTTTAGCTTTCGCTGTTCACGTTATAATCGCGTTGTTGTTCTTGTTGTTTTTCTGTTGACATATTTTATTTACCATAGGAAGAAAAAGGATTACCAGTTGTATTCTTTAATTTGAAAGGGTCAAAAATGTATGTAAGAGAAGTCAGGAAGTACGAACTACGTTCGGTTAGAACTGAATTGATTCAGATATATATATCTGCCTGTTTGCCTGTCTGTTTTTTATTAACAAAATCAAACGAAAGCGCTAAGCGGCTAAATGTTCGTGACTTCTGTAACATATTTAAACATCCAGTTTAATATTCGCTACTGGACCAATCACCACAACGCAAAGAACAAAAATCGTTTTGTATTGTATTGCTTTAAGATGTTAAAAGAAAAGCTCTCTCAAAGCTTGTAAGTGATGTTTTCGGTAGAATAGAATTAGTCTACCAGCGATAAAGCAATTTCGCATTTGGAGATGTTCTTTTTTGATCAATATCATTAATATGCGAACCGAGTGATCTCTTAGTATCTATTTGTTTTCATTCAGTTAACCGCTAAAATATTTTGACAATACTACGTACTGTTTGCCCTGGGCAAATATGAAAACACAAGAACCGGCTATTGAAGTTTTTCTAGAGCGAATTTTAGTTTATTCACATTATTCACAGTAGCGGTAATCAGATTCAGAAGTGGTATTGGAGGTATGCTCTGATTATGTAGGATAGTTTATTGTCTGAACTGAAAATCAGTTTAAAGTATACACCTCTCCTTATTGCTGCATTATTGTATTGTTACGAAAATTCCAAATCCACTTAATGCTAACTAATTGATTTTCCTAAGTAATATATTCCCTAGTGCGTTTTCGCGGCGCGTCATGCATTAGCAGAAAAACAGGCAGGGAAAAACCCAGGTGCACATGCGCGGCGCGACATACGGCTGCCTCCCGAGGAAAACGATTAGCAGAAAAGCAGGCTAACGGATTAAAAATGAAGCCATGAAGTTAGGTCATTGTAACATGCTTGTAAAAATGTATATAAGTAGACTATTTGAAGGCAGTTTAGTCGTACGAGAACATTTGAGTCGTACGAGAACATTTAAGTCGAAAAAGAATATTAAAGTTGAGAAGACGAGAGTATTGCCAAAGTAAAAAGTAAATAGTACTGGTACGCATAACTTGGTTATAAGTAGTTCAACATATCTATTATATTTTGGTATACCTATTGTCAGATTTACTTATCTGGCACTGCCTCCATAAAAATGTACTAAACTTTGCATCTAACAATTTCTATTCTTACAGAGAAAATAATAAAAACGAAGAGTGAATTTACTAAGAAACACACCTGCTTAAGATAAATTGGTATTTTTCCACTCGATACGACACACCTATTTCATTTCAAATAATTTAACACTTACCGACCAATGCTTAGTTTTATGCAATCTTTCATATATGTTTTTATACCCGTCACCGAAGGATGAGGGATATATTCATTTCGTCAAAACGCAGAACTCCCAGAAGGAAACTTCACGGACCCTACAAAGTATGTATGTTCTTGATCAGCATCAAATTCTGAATTAATTTAAGTATGTCCGCCTGACCATCTGGCCAACTGTCGGTCTGTGGAATGTCTGTTGTAAATTTTCTTCTGGTCACAAATTTGAAGCTATCAAGTTCAAATGGGATAGAAGCATTGGAAGTTTTTGCACACGCAAACGGGCCAAAACGGTCAAAGGACACAACTACAGTACCATGTAAACGAAAAATCTCTGCTTTCCAAAAAGAACCAAAACCTGTGTTTTTTGCCCATTACTCACAGCCTATAGCAGATAAGTCTACAAAATTTTAATCGTATATTGTGTGGTCGATGCTGTAGTACATATACATATATGGGAAAAATTTACCCCGTCTACCTAATATTATAGTGTACCAAAATTCAATTTTTTTTCCAACATTTTAGCTTTTTCTATATTAAAGCTTTAAAAATCCTAGAAACTATATAATTTTTTGGTTGATTTCAAATTTGGAATAAACCTAAACATGTCCATCTATCCGTCTGCCTACCTGACTAGCATCTGTAGTAAACATTGTTCCTTTCACAAAATTAAAAATGTCGACAAAAAATTTGCAAAAGAAAATGAAAACTACCTAAATTACATAACGGACACGCCTACAGCGCCCACACGGCACCCTTGCTTCCCGTGTTTATTGCTTATTACTCATGAAACACATTATGCTTATTACATCCCCCAAATTTCCACTTTTATTCTGACACCCATATTATATCCACGCCCATCCAATGTTATAGAGAGAGAGAGAGAGACAAATAATGTAAAATTAAACTAAGCAATAGATAAATCAAATCATTATATTTCTTTCTCGCCGTTATCAATTCCTTATGACGATCTTTCTGATTCATTACGTTTCTGCATGCATGTTTCGTAATGAGTGCAGGAAGGATGGTACTTTCCATTACTTTCCAAGCAATACACAAAAATTACTTCTGTTGTAAATAACTCTTTGAATAATTCATAGAAACAGGAGTATGTTGTTTAACGAACATTTGGGTGAAGAGTCCGCATATACATCAACCGAATTCAAAATGGTGTCGGTGAACTAGAAGACCGGAGGCCCCAACAGCCAGGATTTGGTTTATTAGTTTTTTCAATAAGCTGGGGCATGTGTTTGTTTCTGAACATACGCTGTAACGTTTCAATGACTGTCATTTTCGTTCCCACTATATAAGACGAGTTAAGGATGAAGAAAATATAAAAATTTCCATTTAAGTAAAACTATTCTCCTATAATTTTCCTTAAGGAAGATCATTTTTATTAGCAACGACGCATTCGTAGAATATGACATGGGCCAAGACAACAAACAACAAGTTTCTAATTTTCATATTGGTTATTAAAAACTATTTTCTACTTGATCGGATGTAAAACCTCATACTTCTGTCACCATGTATTTTGGTTTCTGTCTAACAAACCAATTAAAAATTTATGCATACATAAATTTATTTGTATTGGGTTTTTTTGCGAGTGTGCGTGTATCAATAATATTGATTAAAATGACAACGACATATATTCATGTGCGTATGTATTTATAAGTGCGTTTACGGGTACGGTTTAAATAGATGGAAGTTTACTGCGAGTGGGATTGTGAGGGGAGATAGAATTGACACTCATCGCCGTTAATGATCGGCAAAGAAAACATTAAAAATTTATTAAAAACAATATATACACGTTTATATATAAATGAGATATATACATAAATTGCAAGAGCATTTTACGCTGTAGCCAATCAATTAAGTAAGATTTTATTTTTACTGCGCTCTTTTCCTATCATTTTGCGATGTCGTCAATATAACATTAGAATAGTTACAAAAAATTTGCAATATATGTAAAGTAACTCTACTGACACAAACACATGTATACATTTATTTTAGTGTGGCTTCTCTTGAAACGTAAAGTTCAAAGCAATCATCATCACCATCATAGTAATTATTATAATGATCGTCATGAATGTTGAATTGTTTCGAATGACAATGGATAAATTTGTCGTAGTGGATATAAATCATGCGTGGAGGTCACAAATTGAAAGCCTATGAAATATATGGTGAAGGAATTACTCGTAAACAAAACTTATGTATGCAGGCGAGTATAAATGTTTAACGCAATAAAATCGGAAAACGAAGTCGTGTGCAATGAGTGTTTTAGGTACACATCTTTGCTTCCTACACCGCTTCTCTGAAGTCACTCAAGTCAAGCAGTAGACATCTGAATTATTATGTAATGTAACTATATAACGATACGCTAAAAGGATAAAAATAAAGCTAACAAAAGCGGGTTTCTTGTTATAGTCAGATCACAAAGATTTAGTCGTATTGTCAAATGACTATGACACATATGGAAAATATGAAATGTGCGGAAAATAGTTTTTTAGTATGAAATTTTTACACGCAGCTAATCCCAATCAATACTTTGATTGCCTATGAGGGCCAAGTTTATTTTTGCAATGTTGGATTAGGATTGCTTTGCGAAATAGTTGGCGTTAATCAATCAAAAATCGCATATATGTGTTGCAAAATATTTTGTTAAATGGCCGAATATTGTTGTACTGTACTATTTTAAAAGGTGAACTACGTCAGTTTTACAATCGGGTATTTAATCCACTATTTCGCGGATGGATTAGGCAAACTGCAGCATTTGTTAGATCATGAACAAATACAACGACAAGACGAGATGGATTCATCGGCTTTGAGTGCGCTGTAATGGCGACGAAAAGTATGCTGCTTGTCTATTCTTTATTGATTGATATAGCAATTAGCAAGAAAACTATAGCATTGATTGCTTACTACCTTGGACGAATTTATAAAGATTGCTCAACGTATTGTTAGTGGTGGTTACCTTGTAAAGTATTATAGAGATGGGCATTTGCTGTAGATTGTAAACTATTGATGAAAATGCACTGAAATTTTTAATGTGTATTTGCTTGCGAAGAACATTTCATTTTTCTGGCGGATGATATTACTTACTTTATCGAGCCACATACACAGGTTTCTGATTAGTATAAGTGAAATGCCAAATTTCTATGAACCCATTGTCTAGCAGCCTTCCACACAGTCTCGAATAACGAACGCTCTCGCTTCTAAAGTGCGCTGCATTCGATATCGCACCAAATTCTCTCGATTCGTACGATACTTCCCTAATAACCGTTCGACAAGAATGGTAATCGATGTTTTTTAAATGCGGGAAGTTCCGCTCCTTCACCCTCTCGTCCTGTTGTTCATTAACAACCTTCTGTTGCATTTATTCTGAATGTTCGAAAATGAAAACAATCCAAGGTCCCACATTTTTCATCTATAATTTTTTATGTCTTATATCACTGGGGCAAGATCTAGAAAATACGGCCGGCAATTCGAACTTCAATATATGCAATTTTGCCGTTGCAACCCGCGACCTATGGCACCATGCACAGTTTTAGAAAAAGGCCACTTATTTTTCGTCATTTGGGGTCGTTTTTGACAATTCCTTCTTTCAGTCGAACATAAAATGTCTCGCTTCAAAGTAGTCGATGATAGAATGTCATGCGCACTCCAATTGCTGCACCAAAGCTGGTTTTGAACGGTACTTTGTACCATCATTTCGTTGTTTCGAAAGTAGCAAGGTGATGTCAGTGCAATCAGTGTAACCCGCAAACTAATCAACGAAATAAACGTTTGGGTTTTCAAAATATAAAAAAGATGTTCATAAGAATCCGGAAACTAGTTGATCCCTTGTTGCTTTCGGATATATTGTTTAAATTTTCAAGTTTGGCAACTCTGTGCGCGCGCTGTGACCATATTTTCTACTTTGAGTGCAGAAATGTTGTACTTTCTTTTTTATTTTATTGTTTTGGCTTTTGTGATCAGCACTTGGTGCTCTCATCAAGAATTCTCTTTCTTATTTTTTGCGTATTGTCACTTCCAAATATCTGCCTTGATTATCGGTGTTTACGCTTTTTTCTCTTTGTTTATTATGTTTTTAATAGTGTGAAATTTGCGTGCTAATTTAAGGATTACGTTGGCCTTGTCCCAACTGTAGGCGCATTGACTTGCATGACCTTTTCACGAAGAAAAAAAATGGGCCTTCTGAGTTAAGTAAAAATCTTGTGACATTATGCGGAAAGTTTGAAAAAACTAAAACAATGTTCGATGTGTGTCGCTATCTAGGGCAGTCAACTCCTCCCGCAACCTGTTAAAGACCAACTTCTAGTGTAGCGTGTTATACTTCACCTCCGCCTTTGGTTAAATCTCATACGTCGATCAATGTTGCTCACTACCATTCCTGTTCGTCCTTTTCATCAACGATACAAAACTAAATATTTCTTCAGACCCAGTGTTTTAATTGCCATATCAGCTGCAGTCCCATCCTATTCAATTGAGTTTCCTGCTCTTTCCGACGTTGAATTTATTGCCATTCTTGTGAAAATTTCTAATAAATAGATATAAGTAACTTGCTATGTCTATTTATAAGAAACATGCTGCCCGAATTTGTGATAACATTGGGGGACTTCAATTTACCACAAGTCATTTGGTGTTATAATAATAATTCTGACCCACTTCAACATCTGATAGAGCTACTGTGTTTTCCACTGAATTATTTGATCGCAATTTACTGCAGTACAACCGTCCTCCCAAATGTAATGGCAGATTGCTTGACCTTTGCTTTATCAACTTCCCTTAGACAGTTGTAAATCGCTGTCCACCTTTTAGTTTACTTGAGGATCCGTATTATCCGTTTATGTGTACTTCCTTTTGTCGCTTGAGTGGCAAATTCAACTTCCTTCAATAAACATTATGATTTTAACTAACTAACTGTCATCGTCCTATAATGTATTAAACCTAGTTATTTCTGCATCCGTTGCAATAAAGCAACCTCACTTCGATGCGAGTGCTCGTAATGGTTTAATAAGGGTATTCAATATTACAAAAACAGGAAAACCCAACTTTGCAAACATTTATAAAAAGCGGTTCTTATTAGGACTATTTTGCAAGGGTATGAAGTTATATTCAAATATAGCTAGCAAAGACACACCAAAAAATTTTTACAGGGCCACGTTAAGCCGTTAACAGAATTCTGCTAAACTCTTAAAGTGTCATAAAAAGATTCTACGGGCAAAAATTAATATAAGCTGCGCGTTCTTAAAATGCTATTAACAGAGTATTCTTTCTTTGTTTCTTGTGATTCACTACAAGGACAGGTTTATTAATGATTCATCCATCTTTTCACATAAATACTTTTGTCTTTTGTGATGTTCACAAGTGAATGTTGCAGAGCAATTTCATCAGTTGGTCTTTTGGATGATTTCAAATGGAAAATGTCAGTTTCTTCACTATTTATTTGTTTACAGTACAGTTCCTTTTCAATTCTCGCTATCTCAGCACCCAAAAAAAAACTTCCTTCGTCCTCGCCAAGGACCCCTATTTCATCTTCGTCTCCTCCTGTCTTTTGTAAATATGATTGTCTACTGCTACTTCATTGAATCCTGTACTAATATGTTAACTTAAGCAAGCATAAACATATTTTATTTAATAAACCATTTTATAATACATTAATTCGCTAATAAATTAACCGACTTTAAAAAGAAAAATGTCAAAATTTGTTTGCTCTGTATATTAAGATCTGTCATTTTGCTTCAAATCGTTTAATAAATTTTTCAATTTTTGTCTTCTTCGTCGATTAAAAAAAAATAATTTGGAAAATTTCCAATTTAATTTAAATTTATTTCTGTGAAATGACGATGCAATTTGAAGCTCCAAAAAAATGAATTCTTATCTCCCTTTTTTTTCGTTCATCCCCCTCCTCCATCCGCCGTACCGACAATCAAGATCAACTAAAAATCGAGTCAATACATCTTCCGCCATCAAACTCATCCTCACGCGAGAACTTAACAATGCGTGGTAGCATTCCTTTTTAAGAAAAAGAAGTGAAATAAGATTGCTAAGCTAAAACCTAATATTACGCTGGGCCTGAAGGCATTCTATCATGTATACTCACATCGAGCTCTAACGAGCTATCTGCTATTATTTCAAAGATTTTTAATTAGTGAAACCAGGTGTTTGCCCTTTGTGCTGAAAGAGTAATTTCCTTATTCCGCTTCACAAATGTGAAAACAGACAACACGTTGAGAACTCTGGAGGCAAAGCCATGTTGAGTGTCATACCACTGAGCTTTTGCTGTCAAATCTTATATTTCTCCACTCCACACTTCTGGAATGCAAAAAAGAACATCCGGTAGGGAGTTCTAAAACATGTGTGTAAGTTTTTTTCTTCTTCTGGGAAGGTTAATTAAAATACTGAAAAAGTGATGAAATTTGTGTAAACATTTTATCTCGTGCCACAAATTGACATTTAATGTGAATCTTAATAATGTTACAATTTTCCGCTGTTCGATACGGTCCGTATCACTAGCCCGTGGATATTATTTTCAAGAGAAATGGACTTCAAAGTTCATTTAACTCCAAGTTTCTTTATTTGCAATCTATTCTTAAAGGCTAGGATTATTTACATTTTACTTTGGCAATACTCTCGTCTTCTCAACTTTAATATTCTTTTTCGATTTAAATGTTGGTATCCGACTCAAACGTTCTCGTACGACTCAATGTTCTCGTACGACTCAAATGTTCTCGTACGACTAAACTGCCTTCAAATAGTCTACTTATATACATTTTTACAAGCATGTTACAATCGCCCAACTTCATGGCTTCATTTTTAATCGGTTAACCTGCTTTTCTGCTAATCGTTTTCCTCGGCCGGCAGCTGTATGAAGCGCCGCACATGTGCACCTGGGTTTTTCTCTGACTGTTTTCCTATTAATCTTTTTCGTCGAACGACAGCTACATGACGCGCCGCGAACATGCACTAGGGAATTTATTACTTACGAAAATCAATTAGTTAGAGTTAACTGGGTTTGGGATTTTCGTAACAATAAACCGTAGTAAAATAATAGCTTCTAGCGTTTTCAAATAAAATTTCATAGTTTCTATCAATTTATTTATTGGGCTCAGCACTCATCCACCAATCCGACAGTCATTTCTCGTTTGCCAGCTACCTTGGACAACGTTGTTGGTGCCATAATTGAAATCGGGATTGCACGCAACATTAATGTCACCGAATGATTTTAACTCATATGTTAAGTTGAAATAGCAGAACCGCCTTAAGGTATAGTCCACACAACAACAGCATATTAAATACGCATTGATGAAGAGTTACATTTCTTTAAATTTTGTGGTGCTGCATATGTGGTGGTTGAATTCAATCAAGAAGCTATCTAAATGAACGCTAGACATCGACATTCATGAAGGTGCACCAGGTTTGTTGAAAATTTTAAAAAAGAAAAAACTCGAAATTTAACAAGATCAGCAGCGATTTGCCGAAGATAAATCTTTGCGGCTTTCTTCTCTTGTTTTTGAAATTGTAAATACAGCAGCTACAGCATATTCTACTTCTTAGCTTTGCTTAACTGTACTTTCTATACGGGCAGTATTAAGGCAAAAGCTTGTCTGAGTTTACAATCTAAATGTTTACGTAGCAATCAACGTCAAACGTAAACTCATTAACGTTTTTCTAATGATACCTATAAACTACATTCAATTGGTTATAGGATGTCCTGTATATAAACTTGCTAAACTAAAATCAGCTATTCATAAAATCGTGCGCTTAATCTATAACAGCTGCGTCAGCGGTTTTCTTATGTTCGAACTTTAGTGATTATCTAATATTTGAACTTTCTATTCATCTATTTAAAATTATCAAGTCTTAATCACCCCGCTTCCTCCCAAGAGAACAAAACGAGTAAGGATTGCCAAATGGTCAACCCCGTTCTAAAGACGTCAGCCGTCGAGAAGCCACTCGTGTTATACTTGGAACCATTTTCCACCAAATCTTGAGTTCATATCGGTTGAGTTGGTGTCTTTAAGCTTGAAAGATCTACATATTAGCAATCGTCGTTCGTTCAAAAGGGGCTTTTTTACGAGCATTGTAGCTAATTAATTACTGGATTATAATTTAATTGTGAAAGTAATCACTCTTTGTGTAGCTACTTACGTATTTGGTTTTTATATATTTTGAAGTCACAAATAGTCAAAACAATAAGTCAAAATTCAAATTGAATGTACTTCATAGGATCTACACACGCTTCTACCGATAAGTCGAACATATTGGACGAACTCTTTTAATTGGCGTGTTGCCATCTACGGGTTATGATGCGGAGTAGAGTGATAATAAGTTTTGATGTGATTCTTTTCTTATTTCAATAAAAACATTTATACGAGATGTGTTCCCTTGACTAGGTCACTCCCGCCAAAATAATTATTGATATCAGAAATATTCACAAATTTTAAAATTTTCTTCCTTGCAAAGAAATTATATGTTTTCCTATATGTCGTTCATCTCATCAAATTCGTCTGAAATTTATTTCTAATTCTTTTTTCTGAATATGCCCTAAATTGCTGCTGTTGTGTAATAAAAACAATTTCGAATTGTCTTCACAGTGGGTATGTAGCCAGCCATTAAAGAGTATTGTCAGCCTCAGAATATACGTTTCCTTCCTGACCAACGCCTTGGCTTGGCATTGAAGGAATATTTTGATAGATTACTCGTATGCATACAAAACTAACATTGTTTGACATACCAAATAAAGTTCGCATACATGCAAATATAATGGATAAAAAAAAATATTTACATACGTAAGCCCGCAACATTTTTCTTATACAACCACATTCTTTGTTGACTTAATGTTTGATGTTTACTCTACTGCTTCCATTTTTTTAATATTTCATATCTTATACGTATTTATACAGAATCCTACCCAAGACCTTCGTTTTGTTTGTTTTCGTAAATTTCGTTTCATTTTTTTAAGTTAATATGTATTTTCGAGATTTACGAATATGTTATCAGAAGCTTAGCAATTTACTTAAGGTATACTTATAATCTACTTTTTTATTCCCACTATCTCATGTTTTAGTTATGACTGATAAAAACTGAAAAACTCACGATGCTAAGCTAAAGCAAGATAATAACTAAAGAACAATAATCAATAAGGATATTAAAGTATAAGTAACACTCAAGTTTTATTAATAAAAGTTGTATAGAAGTAGACGAAGCGTAAGTAGGGCAAAATATTTTTTTTTTGTGACAATATCTGTTCTAAGTCCTATTAGTTGTGTACAAAATTCTTAGAGTAGGTGCTGACACATATTAATTTAACTACAACTCTTCTCATGTAAACAGCGTTTCGCAAAATAGAAACAAACGTTGGTTGGGTTAAATTTGTTTCATAAGAATTTCAAATAATAAATCATTTATTTCCTGAGAACTGATAAAGCTTTAGTTCACCAAAGTACATGTAACGTCACGGAATAGTGTTTATTTAATTTTTGTCTACCTGATCTGACCTTACACATTGAACTAAATAAACTGAAAACAGGAAAGATTGATGAACTATACATTCGTCTGTTGTTTGTAAGGCATACGTCGTTTATATGTTCGGTGTCCGTTTATTGGTCATTCTCGGTAATTTTTCAGTCCGACATATGTTGCATATGCCCGTATGTCACGTTTACACTCCTCCCTTCCGTTGTGTTTCTATCGTTAATTTTTCTAACTTCAGCTTACTCTAACTTAACAAAACTTTCAAAACACTCTAAAACTATATTAAGAAAGTGAAGTTACGCACATTAAAGTATAGGTTTATTATAATTCTGCAAAAATATAATAAACTATATACTTCTCTCAAATATGAAAAGAACAATACAGTGTCTAGCAAGACGCCAACACACCATGCGAACGAAGAAATATATTATGTTCTACAAGCGAAGGCGACATCGAAAACAATGCCAAAGCTATGATGATTTCAGCTACCGTTGTTATCATAACCGATGAATCACTGTTATTTAGTAGCGACTCCATAATAATAATAAATTTAAAATGCTTATCACTTTCAAATCTACGAACTTTTACATTTGCTATAGGGAATCAGTTCCTATCGCTGTCGAAGAATCTCAAATAGACCTTTTAAAGATGTCGACATAAAAAATTCGTTCATATCTTTGATCATATCCATTGATAAGTGGGTGATATCTGTTCCGAAAAGCAGCCATTTTGCGTTAATGGATTGAAGTAGTCATTCTTTCAGGATACTTGTTACATAATGAATTGACAATTTCTAACACAAATATATTTTTTTTACTTTATATTTTGTAATCCGTTAAGTGTAAAACTAACATTATGACCGGGTACTAAGCTTACAAAGTTCTTCGGAAATTAGCGATATGTTAGCAGATTTTACAAATGTAATTCGCCAAGCTACTCTCAGATATTCAGATTAGCTTAAACATTATAATAACTGTGTTAGGCTTGAAATGAAACAAATGATCGAAAATAAGAGAAAATTAGGAAGACAATGACAAAATAGCAGTAATCCTCTAGAGTTGGAGCGTCGAAGCTGGAGGAAGGTGCTTTAAGTTTATATAATATTCACTTAAAATTTTTCGACAGCTAACAATATTTTAAATGCGACGTGCTCAGATTTTTGTACCCTGCAGCACCCAATGCATATCAAATTGGGCTATAAAAACATAAAAAATAAAAACAAAAAAATATTTTCTACTTTTAAAATAAAATTTAAATTCTTTTGCCGATTTGTGTCGATATCTCACTATGAGTCGAAAATTAACTGATGCTGTTTACTCCTAACGGTTGGCATGCTTTTACATGTTCGCAATGGCTTAGGGAATCACTGGCAGTTTGGTTCCTTACTGGTGTGTCTCTGTGCTAGTTGTGTGCCTGGTTTTTATCTTTCTTATTTTTTTGTACATGTTTTTTTTTCGTTACTGCTCCTTATATACTTTGTATTAGTTTTTAATTCATATAAGATTTACTTCTAAGCATGAATTGAATTCGGCTGTTATTTTATTTTAGCTCAGTTTCACGTGTAAATAAATAAATATCTTCATTTTCACACACACAGATATTACTCAGTTGGCCAGACGGATAAATGGATAGAAGAATAGACGGACATGTCGAGGTGCATTCCGAATTTGAAACTGACCAAGAATTTATATACTTTATGAGGTTTTTAAGTATGTATCTCCACGTTATAAAAGTATTGAAAAAATATTAAATTTTGATATTAGATAGGCGTGGTCACTGTTTTCCATTCATATACAGATATTACAAATTATTATACATTCATATGATTTTTGTTCCTATTGAAAAACAGTGGTGTTCGCAGGTTACGTCTTAGTGTGGGCATATCCTTCGAGCAATTCGACCCATTTTTAAGACCAAAATGCGTGCAAACTCTTCCAATAATTCTGCAATACTGGAGATCGATAGCTTTATTTTTGCGGCCAAGCGGATGTTTGCAGCAGACATAAAAAGGGAGATAGTTAGATCGATTCAGAATTTGACGTTGATCAAGAACATATACGTTGCAAACGTTTTGACAAAATGAATACATCTCTCGTACTTGGGTAATGGGTAAAAAAATGGTAGAAGACTAAGTATTGGAATATTTGATCTTACCAAATGCTTTCGTAGATTGCACTCTAGGACGGGTAATCAAATCACTATTTTAAACGTCCCACCATTTTTTTGCAAATTGTTCAGCAGGTCACCATCAGAAAATACACAGCTGCGCAGCATATAGAAATTTTTAAGATTCATTACAAAACTAATTAATCCGCTCGTACTATCTTCGGCCTACCAAAATCGACCTACATAACTCACTCACTCAAGTTCGAATCAAATACTAGCGTTTGTGGTGTTAAGAATCCAGCCCATCGGAAGCGTACTGTTGAGAATCGTCGATGCGAACCAAAGTGTGGATAAAAATCGAAAATAATTAATGAGACTTCAAGAACTTAGACTACTTTACGACGCCAGATGGAACGTTTTCATAACGACTTGCATTTCAAGGCACTTAAAATTCGGTTAACCCAGGGCTTAAATAGAATCACTATTTATTGCTTACAAGTTTGCATATTGAGTTTTAGGGCGACCTGAAACAAATCCACCATTTCTTGAAAAAACCATTGGTTTACTCCAATAAACTACAAGGGCTCAGTGACTTTAAAGCCGACATTGTACGCGTTATTGGTGAAAGTGGTTAGGATCCAATGTCCAGGATTGGATTTTTTGGAAAAGTCCCACGGTGGTCATTTGCATGAAATCATTTTTAAATAAAAATATCATGAACCGATATCTAGAAATACCTAATAATACAAACAAGTAAGAAAATTAATTTCGGTCGGGACCGAATCTATTGTACCCATCACCATTTATCCCAAAAAAAAAAAAATAGATGAGGAACAAAATTCTTGAATTCTTGGTTTTTGAAGTTTGTTTCTGCGTGTTATAAAGATGGTAAATTTTTTTCCCATTTTGTGCACAGATGCTAAAGCATCGCCCGTAGAATACGCATTCAAATTTTTGTATATGTCTTTGTTATAGTTTATGAGTAATGGGCAAAAAACGAATTTTTCATTCCCTTTGAAAAACGGAGGTGTTTGGTGAAATTATGTGCTCCAATTCACTTAAAATATTGACTGTAGCTTATGGCGAGTCCACTTTGAGGAAAAAAAAATGTTTATAAGCGGTACAAGCTCTTCACAGAAGACCGAGAAGATGTTGATGACGATGTCCGCTCTGATGTCAACAACCAATGAAATGTTAAAGCAGTGAAAGTGTTACGGAGAATCGTCGAATAACTATTAGAGAAGAAGCTAAAGACGTGGGCATATCGCCATGCAATTTTTTCGGATGTTTTGGGCATGCAACGTGTGGCAGCAAAGTTTGTTCCACAATTGGTAAATTTTGACCAAAAGGACAGCCGCATCGCCATTGCTCAAGAGCTGCTGAATGACGGGTATATGATCGGTATATGATTATGATGTCCAAACCGAAATTAACTAATTCCAATGGAAGCGCACAGAAGAGCCAAGACTGGAAAAGCAAGCCAAGTTTGGTCAAATGTAAAGGGTTTGCTTTCTGTTTTCTTCGACTAGAATGACATGGTGGATCGTGAGTGCTTACCAGGAGGTTGTAAAATTTTGAAGGAATATTACCTTGAAATTATGCGCCGTTTGCTTGGAGCAATACGACAAAACTCCTAAAATAGTGGGCCAACCAATCATGGATAGTGCACCGCGATAAGCAGCCGACTCACACGACATTGCTTGTTCATCATTTTTTTAATATAAAATTTTAACGAAACTTGAAGCCTGAGCAACCGTATTCACTGGACTTGGCCGCCCGAAACCTTTCCAGCTCCCAAGACTAAACAGATCCATGAGAGGACAATTTTCGTACGATTAAGGAGATAAAGACTGCATAGCTGAAGGGCCATATCAGAAAGCAAATATCAGAAATACTTCGAGGAAAAAGCCATGACACAGGCATACATTTAAGGGGGATTACTTTGAAGGGAAAAAAGTATATATTGATGAATAAACATTTTTCGAGAAAAATAAACAGTCACCTTTGTTTTTTTAACACCCTTTTAACACCCGTATGTACATGCCCTAATTGATCGTTCACATTGATAAAGTATTAAGTAAAATTAAAATATTAAAAACTAATTATATATTGAGGCAAAACTAATAGCAGCAGTAAATTATCTATTTCTAACGGTTTCGTGCCTTGTGCGTTTTGCGTAGTATGGAATATCACCAGGTGAGAAAAAAATTAGACGTTTGTATATTTTTTATTTCCAATAAATAAGTACAACTGTTTTCTAAATATAAATATAAACTTTGACTGACGAGTTGTCGAGGGATTCGTGCATTCGCCGAAATTAAAATTTTTAGATCCACAACGCGACTTTTAGCGTCTTTTGACAAAATTATATTTTATATGTAAGTGATGCCGAGTGACCAAAGTGTTGACTTTTCTCTACAAAACGATTTCTTTAAAGCGTTTACTATTTCATGTGAAATGGTCATCAAATTTAAGTTTTTGTGATATTTATCATAGAACTTCAAAATATAAAGCCAATTGGTTCATGAAAATGGGCTTAATGTAAACTAATGTAAGAAAGTTTATTCATTGGCCTACTTAAAATTTAATAACAGGTATTGTAAGAAAAAGTGAGGGCCAGAAAGAAATTTCATTACAATATTCCACAATTTTCGTTTTTGTAACTGCTTTGGGTGTAGGCTAAGCCAGTGTTAAAGTAAAAACGCCTTAGAAAATTTGTGTTCACTTGTGTTGGTACCATATCGCTCGATTCGGCAACATTGGAAATTTTGTGTTAGTTTTCATTAAGGTTTTATTTATCAGGGACACAAGTACGAAGCAGATATGGAGATACGAAGTGCAAGCAATAGATATAGCAAGATTTTCAATTCCCTTTGGAAAAGCGGTAAATATTTGACGTATGGTTACCATACGAGTTGAACGAAAGATAGATGGCTTTCGCATCCTATTGTTGCTGGGGATGGAAAATGGATTTATTTTGAAAATCCCAAGAAAAATAATGAAAATCTACACCATGGAACCTAAACAAGACCACTTCAGCTGGAAGAGGCTGCTTTCTGCTTGCTGTGGCCAGAAGAATGAAGTCTATTATGAACCATTAAAGTGGGGTGAAATGGTTACTACCTTACCAACATCAATTGATGCTTCTAACAGGTTCGCTACTCAAAAACGGACCAGAATATCGAGAAGGGCAGAACAAAGTCGTGGTTTTTGCATGGCATCTATTTATCGGTTCAATGAGTTCTCAGAACATATACACTTTTGATAAGGTTTACTCAAATTTAAGACTGAAGTGAAGATAGCCAACCAAGATATATTTTCTGGTTCGCGTCCTCGCTAACAATTTCTTTGCAAAGTTACGATTTTTTGCGAAATGAACGACAAGCATTTAAATATATATTAAAGTTAAATAATATTAGCAAACGTGCACATATAAAAGAAACTAAGGCTTTAATTACGAACACAAAACCAAAAAAGCTAAGTTATTGTTACTAAATCTCGCGCAAAATACAGAAAGAACGCAAATCGTGTTATAACAATTTTCAGAGATGTTATCCTACTACAGATTTGTCGTGAAAAATTCTAAAACCTATCAGGAAACCCTCAATTCATTACCATTTCCAGGGCTTTTCATCGCTAAATTCGCCCAAAACCTGCTCTCTCCATATACACAAGACACTAAATTAATTACAAAAAATTTTAACGAATTTCGCCACTTACAGATTCTTGATATGTCCTACAGGATGCTAAAACCTAATTTCACTACGATGGCCCCGGTCCATAACCACGAAATGCGTCCCATAACTGCCCTCTCCATACACGCAAGACACTATATGTAATATCTTGGACTAATAAATGTTGCTAGTAAAAAGTTCAATTTTATATACATAATGTTTTTGTTTTTGCTGCTAATGAAAAGTTTGAGTTTATATATTTTTGGCTTTATTTAACATGTTGTATGTTTAAGATTACACATGTTTGCAATATGTTGGAAAATGTTGGAAAAAAAGACGTACACGGGTGTGCTAGGGCGTTTGGCCACGCATGTGCTTAAGAAGTTATATGCATGTTATTGAGTTGCCAGTATTTTTGTAACTATGAATCAATGCCTGCATACAATATTATTCCAAACATTCTACAAGCACGTAGAATAGATGCTATGACAAAAATAATTCAGTGCGCTTGTGCGTGCGCTTGTCGATTAGCAGCCACTTGACTGTCTGCGTTTTCTTATATGGTAGCTAAAGTAATTGCAATCTAATTACAATGACTAAATCAAATAATTAATAAGTACAAGAAAAAAAGTCCATAAATATGAAAATAAAACTGCACGGGACAGTTGTTCAAATGTTATCATCGAGCAGTCAAATCTTTCTAAAAATATTCATCAAATCTATGAAGACTGCTCCGAGTCTTTTTATTTCTCTGTGCCTTTCAATGCTACGAAAACTTTTATAGAAAATACTAGAAAATTTAATAGCAATTATCCCTATTTTATAAAATATTACTTGACCGAGGTAATTGAGATTCACAATAAAATAGTTAACTCAAGAAATGAAGACGGGCCGCTCAATATCAATACGAATGACAATCTTACGATTTTCGATTATAAGAGTAAAACCTTTTTCAGCATTATAGAGAAATGTCCTTTATAAATTAAAGACATTAAATATCAAAAAAGCAGGTTTGCTCATATAAGATCTCATTGCTGTAGAAATTCGAAAAAAGGTACAGTTTGTTTCGAATACGATGTGTTCGTGACAAAAAAGCCAGAGTCAGGTCAGCCATTGCAGTGCTATTTTACAACTAGAGGTGTTTTCAATTATGCCTTTTTAAAACATCTCAAGTGAGAGGATATAAACGCTCCCTTTTCTTCGAAGTAATGAAAAATATTCTTCCAAAGCAAGTTCGTGTAAGTTATTCAAATAAATTGGATAATAATGTTTTGGAACTCTACAATTTAGGTCAAGTTAAGTCGGATAGCGTCTACAGGAAAATAAGAAGCGAAATCATTAGAATGATTTCATTAGAATGATTTCGCTTCTTCTCCCTACATTTCATCAGCACCAAAAACAAAAACATTATTTATATAAGATCGTACATTTTACCAGCAACATTATTGCAACATTTTGCATTTAGTGTCTTGCGTATATGGAGAGGATAGGTTTGGAGCTAATTTGGTTGTGACGGACCGGGCCCAGAGTAATGAAATTAGGTTTTTCTGATAGGTTTTAACCTACTTAAAGACATATCAAAAATCTGTACACTTTGTACATTGCAAATTTTCGTCAATAGTGCGCACGCACTGTATAGTAGAAAAACAAGCTTTTTTTAATTTTTTATAACATTTTTTGTTGCATTTATGGTTATATTTCAATTTTTGTTTAGTTTTTCTAATCATTTTACGAGTTTTTCAGTAGCGTTCAATGATCAATTACCTTAGCAGAGCCGTAAAACAAGTGTGAAGATAGCCCACTTTTCAGCAAAGACCAAAATGTGGGCTATATCAGCTAACTTCACGCCAGTGATCTAAGCATCTTTGCCTGTCTATTTGTTGATATTTGTGGTAGATATTCTCCTTGTCTCAAATATGAAGCTGCAGGCTTCAAATTTAACAAAAAAATGGGTAGTTTTTCTACGCAAATTAATATTGAAAGGCGGTGGGTGGCACAATTTTCTTACTTATTTAGATAAAACAGTAAATATCTCTTGTAAACTTTGTATCGATTTTGTAGATTACGATTCATTTTTTTTATGATTTTTTCTATTTTTTATCTATTTCCAGGTAAAACCATTGCATATATAACTTGATGTGTTTTTCATTTAGAAAATATATAACATATATGTAACCTTTTGGATCCTGCCTCTTTGCAACAACTGAAACCCACCAAGGTGATGTATGATGATGATCAGAGTAGAGTGCAGTTAAAAATTTTTTTTAATTTATACATATAACAATCCGATTTCTTTGCTTCATTCAATTTTTCTCTGATTTTTTTTTCATGCCGTTGGCTCAACTTGTAATAATTTTTTTTTCATATTCAACACTTTCTTCTCTTATACTTTATTTTAATTTGTTAATTTTTTTTATATAAGTATTTTGAGAAATTTATGATTTGCGACATACAAGCCATTTGTTCAACATTGACGTTTGTTGAACATCAACCCCATGGAAGAAAGATAGACAGGGCTTGCGATTGCTGGAGAACATTCGTCAGAGTTCGCCAGACGAACAGACTAAAAGAGATATAGCGTGACAAGGTATTTTGAGGAGTCTTAAGTGAGTCTTCTGGTCAGCGTAAATAGAAATAGCTTGCAGAAGCTTATGAATACAATAACTGTCCAGAAAGTAAAATTCATAAAATCTACTGAAGTTAAAATAAAATAGTTAATCAAACTGTTGCTAAAGTTCTATAAACAAGGTTAACTGAAAAAAGTATATAATTATTTGTTTTATTGTTGGAGAAACTATTCGGCAATTTCATCGAGAAATCTTTTAAATGCTTTCCCTTATGTGTTGGTTTACTGTTGCAGCTTTTTATGAAGCTGCCCAATCTTTTAGTTGATGTTGCTGCAAGATAAGGTCGAAGGTTCTCTTCGAAATATTCAGAAAAATATTTAAGTGCGATTGAAAATGGTAGCAGAATTATATTAATTAGCGGGTAAACCAAGTGTAAACGGCGGTTAATTCTTGTTCCGGACAAAACAATTTCGTGTGTTTATTTTGTCTATATATCCAAATTGTTTTTCCGTTTATTTAAAATGTTTACTCGAAACTTTTTCGCACTTATATCCGCGGTGTAGCGGAAAAACTTGCGGTAAGACTAAATCGAATTTGCGAATGGTGTTTCAGCTGATTAACTCTTGTGTTCGCGTAGAATTTGTGTGTTATGGCTCAATTAATTTCATACCATGCAGAGCGGTATGTTAAGTTTGTGAGGACATGTGGAACACGCAAAAGACTTGATGTAGGCCCACCTTTTGTTATACCGCCTGATTCAGAAACACTTTCTAAATAGATACATGCTTGCCCGTTCTTCCATCCTGTTTTCTTTTGCTCAATCTAAAAGCAGCAAAATTTTAAACATAAAATGTTTCAGATATTTCGTTCGATATAAAATCCTTTACCATAAAAAAATCGTATTCTATAGTTGAAATGTTCTCATTCTCGCTTTTGTAGAAATTTATTTTACTTTCGTCAAAGCAAGCAAAAGTTGCTTAAATGCAAAATTCTATCGGATAAAAGAGGACATGCTCAGCTTATAATGCCGTCATTCATTCCCAAGAAAGTTTTATAAACGCAAAATGGTTTCTAATTGTAGATTCATTTAATGGAATTCGTCCAGGAAATAGCACTTAATTTTTTATATCTGCAGCAATATGTTTACCAAACGTGCTTAACACGTACCCATACTCATCGATTACTATGTCCGCTCAAAGGTAGCCGCAAATTTTTATTTCTTCGAGCACATGAACTTGGCTCATCTTAACTTTTCATTTTCAAAATAACGCTACAAAGCTCATACAAACGTTATATGATTTTGCTTATATTTGTATGGTTTTCTAATCAAACATATTTATTTTTTCGAAATAAATGTCGAGGAATATCAAAATAGATATCGAATGCATAATGCATATCTAATTGACTTTTAAGTTTTTTTGTCTAAGCGAAGGTTTGTTAACCAAAAATATAAAATGAATACCCTGACGTAGATAATTTGGTTACATGGTGCTCATTGAATTTTCCAAAATTATATCTAAAAAAACACAAGCTTTCATTCTCAAAAAGGAATTAATTCACTATTGAGTATTTCATCGATTCGCAAAAATTGGAAAACGTTCATTGATTTAGCAATTTCAGTCGACTAAAAACTATGTTGTAATCTGCGCATCAAGCTCTCTCTTTAAATACAGGCATGTAAGCGCTAAATTGTGTTAAATGGTTCTACAAAGAGGCTGTTTCATGGTTGCAAACTTTTCGAATAAATTATATAAGATCATCATAACATATTGTTACAACTTCCCGCTGCTCGATACGGCCCGTATCACTAACTCGGGGATATTATTTTCAAGAAAAATGGACTTCAAAGTTGTTTTAACTCCAAGTTTTTTTATTTACAGTCTAGGCTAGGATTATTTACATTTTACTTTGGCAACACTCTCGACTTCTCAACTTTAGTATTCTTTTTCGACTACAAATGTTCTTGGCCGACTCAAATGTTCTCGTACGACTCAATGTTCTCGTACGACTCAATGTTCTCGTATGACTCAATGTTCTCTTTCGACTAAGCTGCCTTCCGCAAATAGTCACA
The DNA here is from genome assembly GCA_000688715.1 of Glossina pallidipes. Taxonomy (NCBI): domain Eukaryota; kingdom Metazoa; phylum Arthropoda; class Insecta; order Diptera; family Glossinidae; genus Glossina; species Glossina pallidipes. The sequence continues at coordinate 309,229 of KK499918.1, read as the reverse complement.
TACATCTTTGCAAGCATGTTACAATCACCTAAGTTCACGGCTTCGTTTTTAATCCGTTTATCTGCTTTTCCGTTCATCGTTTTGCTCGGCCGGCAGCTGTATGACGCGCAGCGAATGTGCACCTGGGTTTTCCATGTCTGTTTTTCCGGAGAAAAATCAATTAGTTAGTATTAACTGGATTCGAAATTTTCGTAACAAAATTTTTTAAAACTGCTGAAGTAGTTCTGTTATAGCTATGATTTGATTTAAATCCATGCAAGACGTCGTGTAACAGTACCTGAGAATCAAATACGACAGCTCTTTAAAAACCAACCATTTTTTATTTTCATTGTGCAGACATTATTGAAAAACTCTTACCCAAAAGTTCAATGAAAGAATAGTCCCGCTAGGTTTGCGAATAGGTTTATAGTTAACGGTCAATTAGTTGACGCATAGTTTTTTATTTATTAAGGTTAACTGGAGTAAGCCAATAAGGATGCATTATATGTATACTAAAAAACCTTTTGCAAGATTATTGAAGAAAAAAATTAAAAAAGCGAACTGAGAATAAATAAAATAAATTACTTTGTCTTTATTGAATGGCTGTCGATATTATTATTCCATATGTTTTCTAATATCATTTGCGTAAATGAAATCAAGTATTTTCCTACTACAACCGCAGCACATATTTTGCACTTGATAGTTCAGCGTACATACGACAGCCGTTTTATAGCCGTTGAATTTGGCTGACATATACACAATGGTACACCTGTCGTCTTGAGCAATTCGTGATCTACAAGATTCGCAAAAAATATGAAGAATTATCTTCTTTCTGAGAGACTACCAAGGTAAACGGCTTCCGGTTAGTGAAATACGGTGTGTACATAAGATTAGTCTTAATTAGGGTAATTACTGCGGAAACTTGTGCAATATATATATAAGCATATTATATAAGAATATATATCTTGAATATATAAAACAATTGTCCGACACCGTCAATACTGGGCGATTCAATTTCATCTTCAATTTTTTTGAAAGTGAAAAAGTCAGTCATATAAGCTAGAGAATGTATTCCATAATAAACTTCTTTTGAATTCAAAAACAGAACATTTTAAAAACATAGTTGATCTGTAGTTGTTTGGATTAAACGCTGGTCCAGAAAATTTAATCATGCATACATTGCAATAAAACTGTATATGGCTTTGATCAAACCAACTCTTGAATACGCTATATAGTCCCCGTCCTATAATTGCCACCTATAACCAATTGAATCAGTCCAAAAACAAAAATTGCTACCTGTGGGTTGAACAAAAGAAAAAAGAACAGACGGACGGATAAGTAAGTTTAAATTGCCTCAGAAACTGATTCTGAATCCATCGGTGTAATAAAAGGAGGGTCTATCTGAAGAGTTTCTTGGAGTTGCACACATCTTCTCCCTACTCTTGTTGATGCATAAATGTGTGCGTAATTACAAGGTTAAAGTTCCTATTAATTAAAATTTAATAGTTTCATTTGGGAGAAATATTCATCGGATGCCAGATAAAATAATTTTAGTCGACTCGGTTTCAGAGTTCGAAAATAAATGCGGCCTTCACATTTCTTTGAAACGTGTAGCCAACATTCCTACTAAGGTAAGTGAAGCTTTTTTGCTTGTCTTGAAAACCAATTTTTTAAAATTTTACATTGCTCGAAACTACTCGACCGGAAGCTTTTTATCAAAGTGTAACTCTCAGTTAGCGCATTTTATGTTCTTGTAACCTTTCACGTAATTTATTAACTGAAAAAAATTTTATCTAATAATTTAATTTAAGGTGTTTAAAATTAAATTATGAAAAAATAAAGAAATTACGAAAATCAGATCATGTTATAATAAATTCATTTAAACTTTATGCTCATGTGGATGCACATGTGTGACAGATACATTTTATTTATACATATTTGTTTGCGTTGACTAAAAAGAAATATGCTCACCTACCAATGTTTGTGTGTCCGCGGTTTTTATATAAAAAAACAACTGAAAATATACGTAATTTTTTAGTTTCAGTACAAAAATGAAGATTTTGTGGCATTTTACCCAAATATTTGCAGAAAAATTTTGCAAGCACGCCAAACACCAAAATAACAGGTTTGACTTTTGCTGATATATATTAGTTAGACTACAATAAATAGTTTAAAAAAACTGAAAACAAAGCTTTGGTGAATAAAAAATAAACCTAGGCGCTACGTTCCTCTATATGTGTATATACAAATGTACAAGCAAGTAAATGCATTGCTTCAATGTTAAATAAAAAACCAATGTTATTTTTACTGCCAGTGAATTTGTACAAATTTGCAGTAAAAAGCCCACCTTGCTGTTACTCACCGCAAACACAGTGATGAAACCAAGCAAACATAGTAGTGAAAAGCAAATTCTGCATTATTTTTTTAATGAATTAAAAAAAAGAATTTTACGTTCATACCGCACCTTTTCCAGAAATTCCAGTTTTTTTCTTACTGACTTACATGCATACATTTCATTGACTTGCGATAAATACATTTCGGAAACGAATTTTTTTGTTCTTTTTTTAATAAAAAATGAAAGCTGAAGTTTTTGATAGGCGGTGAAACTTTGATGTTTTCTATTCATTTTTCAGCCCAACACCTCTAAGCCTACGAATCTAAGCTTTTGGATGTCATGGTTTAAGATAGTAGCAGCATTAACAGGTAATAGAATAATAGAAAGATTGTATCACATCATAAAGGCGTAAGTAGTTTGAACAATATCCGGCGGCGAATAACCCCGGGCAAGAAATGAAGAAAGCTCTTTAAACTAAAAAACTAAGGCAATGCCTGGAAGGTTTACTCCTTATTTCAATCCTTTCGATACGGATAATACATTACATAGTCTATGGCTCCTGTGTGGTTTATATCTGATAAGCAAGAACACGCTAACAAACTGTTAATGAATTCTTATGCTTCCTAAGAAATTGGTAAAGCTTGTTTATTGCGATATTTCGGCAACGGATATCAGATATCAAGTTTCAATCAATTTCAAACTGAGTCTTGGTAGCATTTTGCGCGCAGTAATCACAAAAACTTTGGTTTATTGTCTTTATTATTTACAATGATTATTACGCTTTCAATATCTCTGATCAATAAATAATAAAATGTTTTCACATTTGCGTACGCAGGCAACCAAGAGAATTGCTAAAGGTATAGTAAAATCTAGGAGGAAAAGTTTGCACTGAAGGTGATAAGAGAATCTCTATTAGGGATGGAAACCACAGTAAAACTTTCAGAAAATCTGTGCTTTTGGTTTAATTAATGCGGTCAAACTTTTGGAATATGGGGGGAAAAATTAATCACTAGAAATACATTTTTTCTTGAAAGTCGGGTCCCATTTCTAAGCGTATCAAAAGTCACTCTGGATCAAATGAGTCTCTGATGAAAATTTTCCGTCTAATGTCTTCTCTCGCGATTTCTCGCACCTTTAATACACTAACAGATGTCTTCAAAAAATGTGTTCGTTTAGAATCAGTTCCACGCAAAAATTTACTTCCGTAGCCTTATTAAGTCGGTCGTTGAGAAGATATGGAACTGAGAGTAATTCGAAAGGTTCTCGAAAGGAAAAAATCTGTCCACTTACATGTTCCTTCCCAAAGTACATATATAGAAAAGATATAATGGGCGATCAAAGGCGGTCGTTTCACAAAAAAATCGTGAAAATTATTCTCGATAATCAAAACCCATAATGAAATTGCACGAGCATCTTGAAGATATCAAAAGATAGTGTTATAACTGTTTAGAAGAGAAAATTTTGACATGAGAAAGCTGTTTAATGAGTGGAAATTGGTCAGCTCACAGTGGAACATGAACATGAGTATATTACTGTTGCCAAAAGTGCATAAATTATAGTCCGATGCCCCATCCCTCGTTTTCTCCAGTGCTGACCACCTGTTTGCGAATCATAATAGGAGAAAATGACAAGGCATGCAAGTATCGAAACTTAAAAAAGTGTTTTACTGCTTGTGCCACTCTTTACAATTTACTGTATACAAGTTAATGTATGCAGCCCAATTTAATAAAATAAAAAAAAAAATTCCTTACTTATTTTCCCTTAAAGCGATTCGTATGTCTATATCTAACTTAGTGCGTCTAGTCTATATCTAACATAATGCACTTAACTTATTTGCTGTATCTGCATCGTGCGTTGTGCAAGAACTGTTTATATCCACTCCAAAATATTGACTACATTGTATTTATGCAGTAAGCAAAAGGTTACCGAAATTTTAATTTTGCAAGCAAAGCAAACAAAACCATGTGTTTAGTATTTCAAGCTTTATATAACTTTAAAATGATCATTGACATTTCTATTAAAAATATTATTTAGTTGTGCTTTTTAAGATGACTAAGTAGTTATAAATATTGTATTACTAATAATTGAGAAGTTGTTGTCGATTGTTCAAAAAAAAAGAAATTATTTTTGAAAGAAAACGTTCGGTTTATTAATTTAGGGCCTTCCTAATATTCATGTAAACAAAATCTAATCATATAATCAATTTTTCAAGTCGTATGATCTCGATTCAATAATGCAATTCGAAACGCCACACAGGCATGTTCGTATCAATTTAGAGAATGTGATTGATTCTGTAGGTATAACGAGACCTTAAGTCTTCCTAAGTGCTAAATATATCCGCACAGCTTTATATTCTTTATACCACGAATAGAGTAGAAAAAATAACAGTGACAATGTTAGCGACAATTGGGATAAAATTAAAAAACAAGGACAAACAAACCAACCTAGAATGCTATAGTCGGGTACTGTCATATATTAAATATTCTCCATGATTTCATAAGATGAATAAATATATCTTCGTTTATTTTTCATATCATTTAAGGAAGGACCCATATGTAGTTGAAATTCACCACAGCAAGTCAAGTCATTATTCTTATCAATTTCAAATACAACGTTGCAAAAATTATTATATAAGAGAGGATTTAAAAAATTAGCATTTGTATCTGAATTTTCCATATACACTTAGTACACCCCAATGCTACTTTTTACCAAAATATAAATAAATTTAAAAGTAAACGGTTTTTATAGCGGCCTTTTTAAATATGCTTTTTATCCGGAAAAAGTCTAGATGTAAACTGTAGGTTGAGTATAGAATCACATGGGCGAACATTGAACAGAAAGACGGATAGACATATTGCGTGTGTTTCTTACATACGCACAAATTTAATGTACAACCAACACAAATGGCATAGGGCGTCATTGTATGGAAATATGTTCGTACGCAAACGTACAAAGATAATATTTATTGCATTGATTTAAGTAGCTTGATTTCAAAAGAAAAACGAATTTCAACACAAATGCACTTACGTTAATAAAATCAATTTAATGCAAAATTAAATGAACACAAACCAGTCTAAACGAAGCACAGAATATAATAAGTTATTACAGACATACGTAATACTCAAAAGTACTTAAAGTAAGTAAAAAGACTTTTATCGGAGGTCCTGCGAAATTTCTAAGATTTTTGAGAAAAAACTGAACCATACCTTTATGAAGTCAAACTCACAACACTAAAATAGCTCACCGTTAAACTCCCCGTCTCTCTTCCAGTCCACTCAAACGCAAACCATTGCCAAACGTAGCGTTAATTCTTCGAGTTTGGACTACGATCTTTTTGGCGCATTATTGTTTTCATCACTCCCCTCAAAAAAGGTCCGATATCGTTTCACTTCAGAAGTGCCAAGAATTCGACTAAACTTTCGTTATTACTTCAAGTGCTTCATATACTTCATGTAAATCATTTAAAGCTGTATTGTCCTGACCTGACTTAGGTTTCACAGCAATGTCACACGGCGAAGTATGCCAGTCTTACTCAATTTCTTTAAGAATTTCTCCGAGTCTGAAGTTATTCTCAGAACAGACAGCGCCAAATCGACTTGTTGTATTAATAAATAAATTTAGAGTTTAGAGTAGAGAGAGGATTCATTCTGTCATGTTGCTCCATACAGTATATCCAAAAAATCATATGCTTCTGGTTCGATTCAAAAGGATGTGGTTGTCCGATGCAGAGTCCTTTATTTCTACCTTCATTTGTATCTTTAAATCATTTGAACTTTTGCACTCCACAGAATTTTAAATATTTCTTTAGTATGTAATTCCAAGAAAAAATTTCGTGGTTTCTTTGTTCTGATAGATATATTTAGGGTTGCACAACTTAAGCAAAACTAACTCTATCTCAACTAAGTCCAACACAAGCCACACTAAAGTACGAAAGAGCGGGGAAACCATAGATAATGTAAAAGAACAGCTTTGCCAATGAAAACCGCTGTTTCCCATTGAACAAAAATGAGGCAAAAAATCGTGGTTCAAGATGGATAAGGGTCCACAGCTTATAGAAAAACACGGATTGACATTGTGTAGAGTAATGTTTCGTTGTTGGTAGGAGCAAGCCAGGAACGTATATCATTATACATTAAACTTGGCCAGACACGTGATATCACTCTCAACTGTGAAGAGATATTGGGACTCAAGTCCGCTTTCACAAACTTCGGTCTTTCGGTATTCTCAATTGTGTGACTATTATGCTTAAAGTAAAAGCTTAAACCTTGATTTCTGTCTGTTACTTGAACTCTTTACACACAAGTACAATTTACTATCGACTATTGTTTACTGTTAATATTTTACACGCATTTTCGCATTCTTTAAGTTCTCATTATGCTTATTTTATAAATTATTGATAGTGATCGTCTTAATTGAGTTTGTACGTAGGCTTCGTCGAGATTTCATTTTAAGATGACTCTTTTCACAAAAATTCACTTTTATAGAAAAATTGAAAAGTTTAATGTTTTTTTTATACCTAGAACCGAACAGTAAGGCTATATTCAATTTTTCGTAGTGTTTGCAACACCCAAAATGAGGTTTCAGAGACCTTATAAATATAAATAAATTATTAATTCGCTTCAAATTCTTTGCTCGTCTGTGTGGATACGTGTTTTTGATACTCTCCCGATTGCAAACATTGATATATCAACCTAAAATCTTGCGGAAACATTGGAAATTCTTGCACGCAGGTTTGTATTGAAAATGGGATAAATCGGTCGAAGGACACGCCCATAACACCACGTGAACTGAGAACACCTCTGTTTTTCAAACGGAATGAAAAATTAGTTTGTTGCTCATTACTCACAGATCCATAAAAAGAAACGGAATAAAAAATTAGTTTCTTGCTCATTACTCATAAATCATAGCAAATAAATGCACAAAAATTTGAACGCATATTCTATTGGAGATGCTGTAGAATCCGGAGGTTATCCCTACATGTCATTAAAATCCTGAGCGTTTTTTTTCCATTCACGTTCTTTGGGCAGAGCTACGCATGCAGCAGGTTCGTTAATGATTTTGGGAACGGTTGAAACAGCAATTTTAAATGAAAGCGAGAGATTTTGCACACTACCACCAAACGTCAAATATCTAAGAACTCAAAATTCATTCAAATGAATTTAGATGTATTCTTTATATTGAAATACTTACACGAGTGTAAAAAAAACCTAAATTTAGTGGAAACGGGCCACATTGAATTTTTATATGATTGGTCTTTGAGAAATTCGTATAACAAAGCATAACTGCTCGAGTACACTCTTACAATGTTTTGAAATTTCTCGCGATCGTTCAAATAGATTTGCTCAAAGGATCTCGCAAAAACCCTGTCAACATAACGTTTTTTGAAAAGTAGTCTTAGCCAATACCTTGTCATTTATTTAAATTTGTATCTAATTAATCGTCTTTATCGCTAACCAAGAAACAAGTTTTTTTACTTCTAAACTATTGTTATATTTTATAAATTTATTGCTTATGCGTTTGTTTACATTTTGCTGTAAAACAATATGGTAGCGCGGCGGTCCATTGTCTTTATCACTTGGGAGTTTTTAACTCGAAACCGACCCTTCATTGTGTCAGTCCGCAATTATTTCTTATGTGTGCCCATACCATAGAAGAATTTTATTTGAAATTTTTATATATATCGTATTATTCGGACTATAAGACGCACTTCAAATTTGTAAGACGGTTTTTAGAAAGTGTATTTTAATGTCACTTTCGGATCAAAATTTTTATTTATTATTAACATAAATCGTACTTCAGTTTGTCTTCACTCCCCATACTATCACTCGTGTCGTTAACGTCACCGTTTGTATTACTTTCATCTGAATTACTGTTGTCACTTTTTTCAAACCAAATTTAGAGAAGCTTTATTGGAAAAATATTTTAATGTTACCTTTGGACCATAAGACACACGCAAAATTTAAGTCCATTTTTCTTTGTAATAAGGTAAGTCTTAAAGTACGTAGTAGAGTATGCATATTTATGTATATGTTCATTTCGAAGATGTATGTATATTGCACACCTGTGAATATATACAAATATTAAAAAGAAAAAATATTGTTACGAATTTCGTTTTCTAAGATATTGTTCGTATCACTAGAGCGTGGATATTATTTTCAAGAGAAATGCGCCTCAGAGTTCTTTTAACTCCAAGTTTCTTTATTTACAATCTATTTTTTAAGGCTAGGATTATTTACATTTTTGGTGTGGCAATATTCTCGACTTCTCAACTCTAATATATTTGTCGACTCAAATGGTCTTGTATTACTGACTCAATGTTCTTATCCGACTAACTCTGCCTTCCACTAATAGTTTATATTATACATTATTTATATACATTTTTACAAGCATGTGACTATTACCTAACTTCATGGCTTCATTTTTAATCCGTTAACCTGCTTTTCCACTAATCGTTTTCCTCCCGTCGCGAATGTGCACCTAGGGTTGTCCCTGCCTGCTTTTTCGGTAATCTTTTTCGTCAGCCGGCAGCTGCATGACGCGCCGCGAATGTACGCTTGGGTTTTCCCGCTCTAAAGAATTTATTACTTGGGAAAAATCAATTAGTTAGCGTGGACTAGGTTTGGGATTTCCGTAACAATATATATGAAACTGGAAAAGCTAATTTCTGTGTATAAATCAATTGACCGAAGTCGAATACTGCTTCAAGTAAGTTTAATATAAATAATTAAAACTCTCTTCATTAGGACAGGGTCTAAATAAAAATATAAATATTTACACAAAATTCAAAATTTTTATAAGCTCTTTGCATTAAAGAATATGCAAATCCATTTTGTGTTATTGCGAGTTTTGTTTCTATTGTGTGGTATTAGATAAGGCAAGTTTATTATTCAATAGCGTTCACAGTACTGACTAAAAAAAGTAGCCGTTTCATTATATCTTAATGTGCTTGACTCGCTTTCAAAATTAATGAATTATTGTATTTGTTAACGGATAATATTTTAATTAGACGACTTCATCTTCGTTTAATAGTAAAGATAAAATACTATTCAGTTTTTCTGTCCACCATATACTTGACCAATTCATGTCTTCTCTGTCAATATATTTCTTTATTCGCAAGATTGCTTCCACCAAAATTGGGTTGAAAACAATTTTTCGCCTTTCATTTTATATCCCGAAAATTTGTTATCTTTTCGCAATGTCATATAATTGTATAGTAATTCGGGAGAATATACAGGGAATTGGTTTTCTCATTGTCATTAGAATGCACGTTTCACTACAAGCTATAATACGCTTTTAGGCTGTCAAATTCTGTACCTGCCACAAACAGGAAGATACCGCTGCTTGTGAATCTCTGGATGGCACGGGTTTATCCCAAACAACCAATTTAACTTGATCTTCATTCAATACATGCATATTCCGCTTATAACATGCAATTGACACTGTTAATTTATGATAAGGCACTGGTGTTTAAAAGTCAAAGGAGAGTGCAAAATATATTTCCCGATTATTTGCAACCAAATCTCTGTTTTCCAGCAAAGAAATTCTAGCCAGTTCGGCATTTACAAAGTGAACTTACAGTACATTAACAATTATAATATTTACAGCTGAAACTTCATCTCGCAAATATTAGGATATCTGAAATTTGTGAATGCAAATTGTTTACAGATGAAAAGCTCTATCTAATAGAAGCACAAATAAGTTCACGTCCTTCGGCAATAGTAGGCTCCACCAAGAGGGTTTGTTGAAATTGCTAGATGCAAAAAGTAATATCGTCGATTTTGTCATATGGTAACAACATAACTTTGAAGTATTAGCGACTGCGTATTAGCATCACGTAATTTTTTTTCTGCGAAAATGTTAAGTTCTGTGCCGAATGGGCGCCAATTGCTGCAAATTGTTAATTTAATTCTTTAATTTGAAGAAACCTTTAGCTGAGGCGCATCGAGTACTTGAACAAGCAGATAGTGGGACTGCTTTAGATGAGAGTAGCTGTTGTAAGTTTCCTACTTAAAAATGGTCGGCTCGGAGTGAAAGATAAGGAACGCAGTGAAAAATTTAAAGTTTACGTAGGCACGAAATTGGAAGTACTTGTGAAAGGAAATTCGTCTCAAAAGCAAAAAGAACTTACTTACTTTAAAAATGACCCAACAAGCAATTATAAAGTCGTTGGGAAGTACCCGAAATTGAAAGAAATTGGATTCCATACGAAATGAAGCTAACAGATGTTCAACGGCGACTATGCATGAGGAAAATGCTCCTTGCCACACATAACAAAATGTATTTTTTTGCACCGTATGCTCACTGAAGATGAAAAGTGGATCTGTAGTGATTAATAATAGTTTTAAGATTGATGGACACTTAAGATAAGTTTAATGGATAAAAAGCTAGTAAGCTTGCAGCATGTTTGAAGACCTGAAATTAATTAATAAATTTGTTAAGTAAAAATTCGAGTTCCTTATAAAGACGTGAAGATAAATTCGAATTTAATTAGCAACGACACTTACCATATCGCTTAAGAGAGATCTGCAAACGTTCTAACAGAACTTCGGTTTCCCGGAACTAAGTTTAAAAATTTTTGAAAATTTTGTAGGTAAGCGAAAAATGGTTCCATATCGAAACACGCAAATTTGGGAATCTGCTGCGGCCAAACTAGCAAATGTCGTCTACATTCACCTTTATCCCATAAATCTGTATGAAAATATCTGTCGAATGAGCACAAAAAATTTAAACTTTTCTTTGGTTTTTTTCTCTAAATGACGTACATATTGTATTGCTCCTGCAAAGATCTAAATGCTTTGGTATTTTTTCGTGATATGTATATATACATATATATGTGTACACGTGGAAATATATTAAGTATATAGAGAGCGTGAAAAGAGACAGATAGAATACATATTTTACCTACATACGCAACAATGTACTGCAGATACCACGAGCGACGCAAAAAAATGTGAATTATAACAAAATTTAGAATCATTAAGAAAAATATTTTTGATTTTTTTTCGTTATTAGAAAACAAAAGCTCTTCATTCTGTATTATTTTAGGTACAATATCACTGTTAAATCTAAAATTTTATTCATCATTATTTGTATGAGCAATAATTCCGTTAGTGGTTTCTTTATATGACGCCACATTGTATCAAAAATTTCTCACTAACATACCAAATTTCAAAAAATTGTTAAAAATAGTTCCTATAAACAGAATTTGAATTTGTTTAGTTTGTTTGAAAGGTATTTTCATGTCGATCGATGGGATGTCCATAAAAATAATTTAGGTTCTTCAAAATGGACGGAGTAGGCTTCCAAATCCAACCATATCTTAATTTTATGTAAACGCCGTAACAGAGATCTGTTAAGGCGTTTGTAGAGCTCTGTTGATGGATGTGATAGACGTCTCTGCTACTTAAATTCCAAATTATCTTTAAGCTCTTGTTTTTTACTAAAGATAACTTGTGGTTGATTAATTGTGTGTAAAGGAATATTCTCTTCCTGTGAGTGTTTGTTGCATCACTATTTTTCATTACCGACAAATTGGCAATACCACAGATCCATCTCCAATCGTGGAGACCACATGGCCATGCTCCAACATCGACAATCAAACCAAATGCACGTGGAAATATTTAATTGTGAAGTCCTATCCTACCCACTGTATTCACCAAACATTCCGATTATCACTTGTTCCATTCGATGGCACATCGTCTGTCTACGCGGCGCTTTACATCATATGAATGTACCGAAACTTGGAGAGTTCTTACGACGTAGTATTCTAATGCGCCAAAAATATGGGAAAAAACAATGCTTGACACTACTTTGAATGAAACGGTATGTACCGGATCAGAATAAATTGCTAATTTTTGATAGAAAATGACAAAAACTTATTTGTACTCTAATTATCATTATCTTCGTTTTTTGCAAAAAGCGGGTTGTCTTGAACTTTTTCGCTTCTGATTTTCTTTTAGGTTGGCTACGGTTATTTTCAGAAAGGTTTTCTTAATTCTAAAACTCATTGGAAAAGAAATATATATGTATTGCATTCACAACATCGGTTCATTTTTAAGGGTTTGAAGTTGAATATAAATTTAGCTAGTAAAGGCGCAAACCAATAATAAAATAGAACCTGTCCAGAATTTTATCAAAAATATTATAAAAAGAACATGTCTGTTTACCAATCGGTTAAAATTTGAAATGAGCAACTACTTTGCTACGTTGTACTACGTTAATCATGCGATTGAAAAAGCGAAAGTTTATTTATCTACTGCGGCTGAACCGAACAACAGACCGGCCAACTCAAGGCGCTAGAGACATTCACGCCTTTTTATTGTTTAAATATAAGCGCAAATTTTCAATTAATTAAATATATTTTGAAGTGCTCAGAAGTTTAACTTTCTAATAGACTAATGTTGTCATTTATTATCAAGAGCTAAACTTTTTCTTGAGCCTCTTCATTTAATGAACTTATTTTTACCCCGTAAATACCACGCTTTGTGCCTGCCTTCTCCACGTATTAAGAGGAATCGAGATTTTCTTATCTGTCGCTAGCCAATATCCATTTTTTTTTTGATTATTTGAGAATATTTTTGGCACACAATTAAATTACTGGTTGCGAAAGCCGCTTTGGTTTTTAAGTTCTTTACCAATATTGTATTTATTCCGTTTCATTCAGAGTGCGCTTTTTTATATTGTTCTGGTTGATAGTTATTCACATAGTCAAGTGGTAAGAGAGCGGAAATGCTTGATGTGTTTTCTTTTCTTTCCGTATTCTTTCTCTTTTTTTTTTGCCAAATGATATTATTAAAACATTCCATTCTGTTCATTTCCGTTTGGGCATTAATGGTTATTGTTGTCCTGGGCAGACTACGTAATTTTCGTATTTGGCAGCGATTGTTTTTGTTCTAAACAGCGCTCTTCGCCTGTTTGGTTAGTGGTCTTATTTTCAAAGTATGCTTGAAGTTAAAAATAAAACTTCGCAAATATAAATCACCGGAAATAAGTGCAACAGAAAGTAGTTATACTAATAATGATTGGATGAGTGCGACAATGACAACAACAAAATACGCTGCTAATCACTTTGATATACTTTGCAGGCGGGCTAAAGGGGCGAAACTTTTTTCTTCGGTTCATCCGTAAGTCTGTTTTACCAAATGTTGGCAATTCCAAGCATCAGTATCTTAGTAATAAATTCTGATCAATGCTGAGGTTTAAATTTGATATGTTATTATAATAGGTATGGAATTTAAAAAACTTGGAAATTTATAGTTTCAATACAATCGTGTAAAGGTTTCAAGACGAAAACTGTCTGTAGAAAGAAGTAAGTAGCTAGTGTTCATTATCGTTATTCAAATTTATTTTGTTTCTTTTGTAGCTTTTCTATACATCTTCTATATAATTTAACAAAAAAGAAATAGCGTAAAAGGATTTGCATTACATTTTTTCAAGTCTATATCTGGTTGATAACATTTGATTGGTATATAATACAATAACTTACATCGTACGTCGCATAAACTTCAATTACTTATTTATGTATATTGAAATGAATGTATATATATATATTTATATATGTATATAACTGTGTCTATATATAATCTGTTTATATACGTAACTAGTTAGCTCAGCAATGACACGTGCGTGCGTCTCTATAACATCCGATTCTCTTCAAGTGGCTTAAAAGTAGCCCTAAAAATAATAAAGTCAGTAATTCGATACTCGAACATGCGTAGAGGATTATTTCAGACATGACTGCTATATAAAAGCAGCGCCCAACGTTGGGCCCACCTTAAAGTTACTCTATCAAGCCACCTAGTAATGTTATTACTGGTTTGAAACCTCTGAGATGCCAGATAATTCATTGCTAACTTCTTTGATCTAATTTTCGTATGAACAATTCTTGGATTTATGTATACACAAACATTTTGTCTTTTATTTTTCGGAGTAGACCCGTGAGTTTGAGATCTGAGTAAACACATCTTGAAATTGTTGATTCTTTTGGCATGTTGCCATTGTCAAGCCACTGGTTTTCTCAGCTTATCTACTCCTTTTTGTACCGTCCTTAGATAAATCAAAGTTTGTTTCAGGATGTCTGACATGATGCAATTTTTGACATTTGTAGGTTCATTCCTAAATAGTTTTGAAACTATGGTGGTGTAGCGGTGGTTTACGCTCAAGGCATCCACTATTTGCTAGGGATCGTAGTTAATGTTAGACTATGTTCTATGCTCATAAAGAAACATTATTTTGGATTAATGTTACTTTCTAACTTGCTGATAAACAACCAAAAGATTCTAAATGTCTTTTTTCCTTTTAATAAATTTATATTTAATTTATTTTTGCTCTTTTTCGCAATTGGCGTATTTCATTTTTTTTTTTTTTTTTTTTTTTTTTTTTTTTTTTTTTTTTTTTTTTTTTTTTTTTTTTTTTTTTTTTTTTTTTTTTGATACAAATATGAATTTTTTTATTGGAATTTATTAATACTATACTAAATTCTTTTGTTTTGATTTCCCCATAATATCTCTAAAATGTACGTACTTTTTTACTTAGATTTTACCATCTTTATATTATAAATATCTACACATTATGATTGCAATATATCTTTCAACCCTACATTATATTCTCAACCCACCGAACTATCGCGTATATCACTGTGCCCCTTTAATTTTTTTTACTTGTAATACTAAAAAATATATATACATATACTATGTATATGCTCTGAAATGAGAAGAGAACATAATTAATATTATTTTTTTATATGCTATAGCATTTGTGATATTAAGGAACGTTAAGTCTGCGTGCACGCAACTCTCAGAAGGACTTACGATAGACCCAGCTTCTATTATACCGATCGGTTCAGAGTCACTCTCTGTCCACGTATTTTTGTGTTTAACCTACAGGTCGGAATTTTCGAAATATTTTGATGAAATTTGGTACACTGGGTGGAACAAATTTGAATCACATGGGTCTATTTCTTTGACTTAGTTCCATGTAAGATTTTTCATGAATAGTGACCTCTTCAGAAAAAGATAAAATTTTTATAAGTTTACGTTCAAAAATGGTCCCTACAAGCAGCACAAAAATTAAAAGTGTGGAGTTTGGATAACATATATGGAAAGCAAGTTTATTTTCTAGTTGTTTATGACGGAAACTGAGCGGTAATAAAATTTTTAAAAAATAAATTGACATTGCTAAATTAGGATCACGCCATATGATGTTTTTGGGAATC
Source organism: Glossina pallidipes (assembly GCA_000688715.1). Classification (NCBI taxonomy): domain Eukaryota; kingdom Metazoa; phylum Arthropoda; class Insecta; order Diptera; family Glossinidae; genus Glossina; species Glossina pallidipes. The sequence goes on along the minus strand of KK499918.1, from coordinate 293,702 downwards.
CTCCAATATGCGGGCTTTCATGAAACGGTGCTTCTATTTGAAAATAATTTGTAATTTTTGGAGCATCATTAAAAAGCATGTGAACAACTATACTAGGCGAAGTAATAGCTTGCCCATGTTTTTATAATAAATTTAAACAATTTCCATACTCTAGAACAAACGTGTACTTTTCTATGAGGAGAGGGGCTACACATTGCTCACAGACACTCCTAGGACGGTTGCATCAAAGAATTTGCACGTACTTGCCCCTTAATGATTGCCAGACGGACGAAACCTTAACTAACCGATCGAAGACTTGGCCCTAGTCCTATTCTTCACCCGTCCATATTAAGATTTGTAGGTTGAACTTGGATCGAAGACTCTTAACAGCCTACTTTGCTCTCATGATTTCATATAAAAATTATTGTTATTTCATTTTATTTGTTTTACACTTTATATATAATTTATTAAGGTAAAATGTGTAAAAGTTACCGGAAAATTTATATGTATATATGATTAAGTACATGTAAGTGTGAACATATATTTGAATGTAAGCATGTGTGCAGATAAACATTTATATGTATATAATATTTTGTGCAATAAGAATAATTTGATGATCTTTAGAGTGAAGTCTTCCACAATCCCCAAAATTTCAGAAGTTGCTTATAATTCTTGTATTTACACAAATTAGCATTCATTCGTCTTCTTTTTATTTATTCTTAAGTGCAGGTTATTTTGGGGGAGAAATTAATTTTATTCACCAATTCGTTCAGAACTTTATTCACAAATTCGTTTAGTTGAATTTTATTGTAAAATTTAAATTTTACCCGATTTAAAATATTTTTACTTTCTTCAGTTTTAAATTACTTTTAATTATTTACTGAAAACCATCACAAAATTAAAAATTTTTTTGGAAATATTCGAAAGGTACGATGTAATAATTATTATTTATTGCGTAAAAATATCTGCATTACAGGAATTTATTTTGATATTTGCAGAATTATTTTATTAATATTAAATATTACAATTCAACGCACGATCATACAATATGGTATTAAGATAGCGTGTCTATGTATATTCAAAATCCGATTGAATTTGATACGCATTTACATACATGTTTGCAACAGCAATAAAGTGGAACTTCTATGAACTTTGTCATTTTATTTAAACATGTTTTCACCTCGAAAAAATTAAAAATATTCAAAATGTACAATAAAAGAATTACAAGATATACGTAAACTTTACCTTCCCGAGTTTTTTTTGTTACATTTTTTTTTTTGCGCACTTTTTGCGCATTTTTTGCCAACAAAAATTTTTTTCTTTCTCAATCTCGCCATCTCGATCCCTTCCTTTCCCTTCCCTCTCATCTTCCCGCTTTCCTTTCTTACCCCTACCAGAAAGGCCATCCTTCGCCCGTCCCAAAAATTAACTCTTTTCGTGCGAAAACTTCACAACCCTTTTTTTCGGTGCAGGATTGCATTCTTGTTTTAACATGCAATGAAATTGGATTACGAAAAAAAAAAAAAAATTGTGCATCTTCGAACGTTCCTGACTTTCATTCGCAATCCTTATACTCCGTGGTAAAACTACTGTCTTTTAACTGCTCGTGTCGGCATTACTAAGTTTAAACTAATGGAGCAACAGCTTCATAATGCTCCGCGAAGAAACCGATGACGTTCAGCTCCGTTTTTCTTCAAGTCAGAGCCAAAAGGCGAACTGTTCCTCGACAAAAGTGACGTGGTTGAAGATTAAAAAAACTATATTGCTCACATTTGAAAAGAAATGTATCAATTGGTGAAAATGGTAAAGTAAATCAAAATGTCAATGTACATAACGGTTAAATTCGATAAGTTTGATTTTCATAAAATAGCAGTTTTCCATTTAGCATTGTTGACTTATTCAGTGTATACAGACGCTAATCAGGAAACCCTCAAAATTGCTTTTTCGACATTCAACACTTTTGTTGTTTGATTTGAAGAAATCTGCTGTTGAAACCTATCAAACAGTTTTAGAAGTTTATGGTTATGCTGCTCCATCATATCCCAATTGTCGGTTTTGGTTTCACCAGTTTGAAGGTGGTGACTTTTAAGTCTTTGACAAAAACAACCGGGACGACTAAACGGGACGAAAAAGGTTCGCAGACAATGAATTGTAAGACTTATCGGATTAAAATACACCTAAAGCTCTGAAAGAACAGCTTTCAAAGAGCTAATGAATCAACTGTTCCTAGACGTTTACCTACGATGAGGAAGATCCAAATGGAAGGAAAATGAAAGGAAATGACTGAAAATGCCGTTTCGAATCGTTTCAGCGTCCCGGTTTCATTGTTTGCCAGGCAGAAAAGGAAGAGTTTCGGTGACGTACTGCGACTAGCGATGAAATGTGGATCTACTGCGACAATCCTAGGTCATGGGTTTGTCTAGAGGAACCATCCACATCGGCATCAAAGCAGGATGTTCGTGACCATAAAATTTTGCTGTTCAAATGGTGGACATGGAATGAAACTGCTACTGCAAATGCAAATTGAACGATGTGTTGTTGCAAAAAAGATTGGCAATTAAGGTTAAGAGAACCCAACGTCATTTTTTTACATGAGAACACTCGGCCGCACCTTGCAAGAGTTGTCAAGGATACACTGTTGCAGCTAGAATGGGAAGTTCTTTGTAGGTATGTTACGAAGAATGAAATCACGGGGGTTAAAGATTCGCTTTAGACGAAACCGTTGAGTTGCAGAGTCTTCTTAATAACGTAAATTAACCAAGGCCGACATAATCATTTCAATCGTCCATCGAAAATAAATAATAAAAGTCGTCAAATTATTTCCAAAGAACACGGAAAGAAAAAGCGAGTTCATAACTACTTCTACGCTGCAACAACCAAAAAGGAATGAAATTCCTTGAGTCTTTTGTAAGAGAATTCCTATCAAGCCAACCAAGCAAGACTGCTGACGAAATATGAATAAGTTTCCATAAAAACCAATATACAAAAACCAACCGTTCAAGAGTTGGTAAATGGATCAAGTAAATGCTGTTCGTAGTCCTCTCAAGGCAAACAAGAGAAATTGTATTTGGATTCCTTCAACCATATTAATGTAATAATTGTGACTGGAGGACCAAATAACGGACGCATCTTCAACCAACGGCCTTACCAAACCCATGTAGAGGCCCTTCGTGAAATAAAGGAATCAAAGTCCTTTGACAATCTTTAAATAAAACTAAGCGCAGATTTCGGTTTGCATACAATCGATTTCACATGGAGATTAAACCCTATCAAAAACTACACATGACGACGCCGACTCGAAAGGCTCAGCATCTAGCTTATGTTTATGACTGATATTAATAAAGGGCACTCGGTTGAGCAACGCAGACTTACATTTTTTTATATTCGACGATGCCATTTACCTTACACCATTCGGGAGTAGAAATAAATCGGACTTCAAGAGACGGAAACTTTCGCAGTTTGCTGAGCTCTCGAATGTTGAATTATGTTAGGCAGTTATAAATAGGCAGTTATAAATAAACAAAAAAAAAATCGCGCCAAGATGGCCACATGCGGACCTCCAGATTTCATCTTTATATGCTTATACAGATGCGATATAATTAAAATTCTTTGCGTGCGATCCAGAGATAGGTATGAACCCAATTTACAAAGTCTTGACTGAAATCAATTCTATTTAAGTTAAAAATTAGTAACTCATTGCTAGCTTTATTAAAGGCGTTACTAAGGTGAGTATAAATAACATCTGTTTGCACGCCATTTTTGAATGAGTCATAGGCGTGGCAAACAAATACTAAAAATTAGTAAAGATTAGTAGGCGGGGCAAGTGGAGCTAACAAAGGCTGCAGGGAAGTGCTTTTTGCAAAGCTTTAAAAAAATGACTTTAGCGATTGTACTCACTTTGCTAGATGTACCAGCGCGAAACTTGATGTTTCAGATAATTATTTATCAGGAGCATATTTTAAACTATATGAAGTCATTGTAATAGAAGTTACAAAAAATGAACTAGCAGAAATCTGCTGAGCAAGCCGAGCGATAAAAATATTTGCAAAACGTTCCCTTGAAATGAAAACAACATAGCCAAACTGAAAATCTTTTCCACTTTTATTAAAGCAATCGCATATTAAAAGTGGCCTTGACTTGGAATTTTGATATTCGAAGATATTACGTTAACTGTTGGGCCGACAATGACTTGGAGCGGATTGATTAACCTCCAAGAGATGCAAGTAGACCCTTTCTATTTCTAAGCCAATATGTATTGATTAATGAAATATACCCATACACATTTTTATATCAATTGTCAATTGCTCAACTTATGGAATAAAGCCCTATTGTGTAGATCTACTGCTATGGAATATTGAGTATACTTGAATTATATAAGCTTGTAGCGTGCAGAGTAGCACTTCGTATGCAAAAGATGTTGCTCGCAGTACAGTGCTAGTCTTCCAGAAAGGAAGTATGGAAAACAACACTTTCATTATACTAGAAGCATCGCATGCAAATATCTGATACGCACTCTCTAAAACATATATAAAACAGAAAACCGTTCCTTTCTCTTTAGCTGATAGATCGATCGGCAAACATCTTAGCTAAAACAAAGGATTGAACACCCATTCTCCAGTACCGTATAGAATACATATACAACATTACCCGTTTTACTTGTGGTTTTCTCTTGTTAAGGATATACATACCCGTGTCGCTTTCGGGCTGGTATTATTCAGATAAATTTGGTATGTTAGTCTATCGTCGATCTTTATTTGAAGGCCATTTACGGACACGGTTCTCTTCTTGTGCCGACTTTTTGTGAGAATTGCGTCCATTTTTTCGTCTGCAAGATCCATTACGTTAGTTATTAGGTTATGTTGATCGTATTTTCCTCTACGCTAACAATGTTATCTATATGTTTGGCAACAATTACAACTGCGTTGTCGATGAAGCCTATAATTTTAGCTTGCACAGAGACCTGTATGCGCAGCATATCGTCGTACATACGATTTCCTAGTGCTGCTTCATGGGCTGGACAGTAAAAATTATATTTTTAAGATAATTCTGGATTTGTCGCTAATTGTTGTTATTTGCTCATAAGCTGTGAACTCCGCCCCTTAAAAAGGAAAAAAATTGGATTTTATTAAGTCAGTGCAAGATTTTATGCTGCTCAGTATATAGGGAGGATTTGCGTTAATTTTTATCGAATGAAAAAACTAATTTAACCGATTCATTTGCTACTGTATGTAAGAAACCTGTTCTGCGCAAATAATCGGTAAATTTTTCCATAACCATGCCCGAATTTAACAATAATTTCGTCGTCTCATCCTGCGCTTTGCATAATTGTAATTTAATGCGAGTTTAAATAACGCTAACAATTAAGCATTTACAAGCTTATGAGAGGTACATATTTTGTAGAAAATGAATTCCGCAGGAGATTGCAATAGACGAAAAACACTTCACTTAAACTACTTTGAAATTATGCCTCCAAAAATAAAAATTTGAATCAAGTTTTCTTTTTTTTGATGACTTGGAAAAAAAACAATTGAGAGAAAAGAAAAAGAGGAATGGATTTTTTTCGGATGTAGAATGGATTTCTACATCCGAAAAAACTTTTCACGACGTACACGACTAGCAACTGTATGCTGTTTGCGGCGACATTGTGGCCTAGAGATAGAATAAAGAGTTGTAATTTGTGTTACGAGTGTTCTGATTCAATGGAAAAACGAGAAAAGATTTCTATAAAATTTGAAAACTTGCATTAACAAAAAGAAAAAAAAAACTCTCTTACTTCATAGAGTTATTTAATTGTTGGATTTAAAAAAAAAAAAAAAAAAATTTTATTGTTTATACTACGAATGTACATTCGGCGGTTACGGTGAGTTATTATTATATAATTTTGTTCTTTAGTCTTAATTTTGATATTAACTTTTTTATTATACATTTTGTGATCGTTCTTATTAAAATGTACAACAACTAACTTAGTGTAATCGATCATTGGCTGGCGAAGTAGGTATATTACACATTTATACTAACACATTATAAAAATTCTTTACGGCAAAATTTTTATTTAGGACCCCCCGATTTTGGCGAGCTAGACAGAAATTAGGTAGAGCCCTTCACATATGTTACAATTTATATTATTTATTTAAATATTAAATGAAATATAAATTGTAATTATTATTCATTGGCTTCAAGATTGAATAACCATTTAACAAAAATATTATTTGTATGTATTTATATATATTTGTTATATATATAACATATGTATATGTATATTTATTGATATATATCCATAGTATATAAAGTTTTAAGAGCTTCACAGTTGGCTTAGTCTGTGGCTTAAAGGGACTTTTTATTGTCAATTAGAATAGAAGTTACAGTAAAATGTACATTTGAAAAGTTGGAAACGAAGGCAAAATTCTGCACCAGATAAAAATTTTAATATTAAGCGATAGTTTGCTTTAATTTTACTGCTCTCAGTGCTAAGTTCCAGACGTTAACGTTCGCGATAATCTTGGAAGTAGTTAAATCAAGGTATTACCAAAAACTCCAGCTATGTTTAATGTTTGTAATGTAAGGGAAACAATTATCAACACAATAACGGCAAAGGCAACAAACTAACTGGAACTTATATTTGCAAAATAATTTGACTTTAAGCGTAAACATACTGACACCAGCATGCGCACATACGCTTCCACACCTGTATATATAAATATAACGATGCATTAGAGTTAGCATTTCACGCTTCTATGTGAGCATGTATTGTTTATTTTGTACAAAGTCATTCATTCAACGACCATGTAGTAGCCCAACAAACAATTTCATAACAGCAGCGACCACACATTATAAGTGCAAGTATTGTAAAGCTTTTAAGCTAGTAATTAATGCGGTGAATTTGACGGTTTAATGTGACTAGAAATTAAAAATGTTCGCTTCAAATAAACTAAGTTATTCATTTAACTTTAGATGAAGCAACAAATAAAGAATAATTTCGAAATACGTTCAGTTATCGTCGAAATATACTTACTAATGTCGTGTTTTCTTAGGTTTAGGTTTTCTTAGGTCTCCCTATGGCTGTTTGCTTGGATTTGGTTAATAGAATTTAGACGCGGCTCAGTTCTTTATCGGTTTCTTTTATAAAAGTTTAACATTTTTTATATGTTGGGATATATAGATAGTATCTACTGTTTCTACCTTGTTTAGTTGATAATACTTTTTTTCCTGTCCTTTTCTCGTTTTGCTTCTTGGTCAAAACGGGTGGTGTGTGGAGTACGATTTAAGCATTGAGATTGGGAAGTTGTTGTGGGGGTAAATGCTAATCGGTAATTTGGAATAACTCTCGCTAATTGGAAATTAAAGACAACTATTCGTTTCATACTACTTTACTGTTAAAGTTTGCCAATTGTTAATAGTGTCAGACTTTAATCATATAACAACAAAGTAGTATAAAAATTGAAATGTTATGCCGAATGAAATTAATGTTTTCTTTTAAGAACAAGAACAGTACCGTTCAGTTGGACAACTATAAATATACGTAATACCTATATATATATATATATATATATATATATATATTTATAATGTATGTAATATATACGTATAATACACGTAAATGCGTAAAGATAACGACAAGTAATAGAAAAAGTAAAGATTATTGTTTTTGCGGAATATACTTAATATATGTATTATTAATATATATATTAATAATGTATCTTTGGTTATGATCATAACTCTCCCATGTTTATGTGTCAGAGTCCAAGTAAATATTTTATTCTAATAAAGGAATAAGAATGTCAAATTAATCCAAAAATAGAAATGTGAAAAACAAAGTAACAACAAATCCTTTACATCGTTTATGAACTTATTGGGTATTCACACTGCCTGCGACAAAAATGTAGTTGAGAGCCGAGGAGTTTTTAAGTAACAAAAATTTATATGCAAGCAGCAAAAATTTTTGGTCAGATTGTGAGTTTTCAAGCGATTTCAAATGAAACTACAATGAACGTTCTTAAACAGTACTGCAACGTTGTAAGTCATAAAAAGAAATACATAAATTAAAACCTTTCTGTAAAACACAAAAAAGAGAAGAGAATAAAATGTAACAAATGTATATGTTTACTATGACGTGTTGACTGCTAAATACTGAAATAGCCTTAAGAAGCTTCGGCGGAATCAAATACATGCACAACAAAACAAATATAGGAAGATCGAACACATTAATAAGATAATTGATATCATATCAAAGCAACTTCATCTGTAAATGCGACGTCAACTCATATAAAGCAGTACCCAACCATCATCATAAAATGGGTTCTTTTTTTTATTATATTCTTTTTTTTTATCAACGAATATTTTTATATTTTGTATATTATTTCAATACTATTTTTAACGTTGAAAGATGATTACTTTGTGTTTTGTCACTTACTAAAACTGTTGTGCGTTTTTCTTTTCTTTTTTTTTTTTGAATGAAAAGAAAGTAGCTTTAGGAGTCCGAGGACACAACTTTCCTCGACCAAAATTACTTATTTATTTATATATTTATCATTTTTTCAATTCGTAATTACATATGACTTGAATCAGTCTATTTATTAACAATTAAACAGACAACAATAATACAATATTCTACTGCTACAAAACTTAACCCAAAGTAGTTAAAGCTATATCTTTAAATGCAATTCTTTAAATACAATTCCGGCTCTTTACACCGAATGTTGAGACTTTATCAACACAACGCTTCTTAATAGACGACTCACCCGTTTATTGATTATTGTCATCAAGATATGACATTGATAATGTACGAGCCTTGAGAAGAGTCGATTTTACACTAATTATAAAGTCAGATATCGTTTCTTACATTTGCCCAAGTTTAATGTTAAGTTATTAAACGAACACTATGTAACTATTATTGAACAGCTTTTTACCTCACTTGCATAGATTAATGTATTAGATGATTTCTTCACGTATGAAAGTTCTTTATAAAAAGCGCAAATAAAGTAGGTCCAATGTGACTTCCCTGAGGAACCTTTGACATTACCTTAAATTCGTTAGACTGAAATGAGTCAAACAGCACCATAGATCTGCCCCAGAGGTATGTGCTGATCTACTTTATTAGTTAGAAGGGGAAAGTGTCGGATTGCAACTTAAAAATCAGCAACTTATGTTTCATTCGATCAAAATCCTTACTAAAATCCATATAGACAACGTCAATTTAGGCGCCTGTAGAGAAAGCCCTCTCAATGCGCTTGGTGAACTCCATGAGATTACAATACATGCCTTGCTGGTAAGCATATAGAACAGAAGAGACCCACGATTATATGGAGTGCGTTGTATGCGGGAATACAATTTTCTCAAACAACTTTGACGGCGCGCTCAATTTCGCAATAGAAATAGTTCTTTGCTCTATTCTCATAACCCTCTTTACAAACAGGGATGAGAAATCTACGTTTCAAGCCCGCTGGACACACGCCCGTTTCTAAAGAGAGGTTAAAGATACTTACTATTGTCCCGTAGAGTTCATCAACACACGTTATGAGTATACAAGGTGGAATTCCACCTGAGCCTGGAAAACAGCTCCTTCTTAATGATACTACATTATGTCGAACATAAACAATGGAAATGAACATTTTGGAATAATAGTTACGCTGGAAGTATTCTGCAAAAAGTACCGATCTGATGCCAGGGATAACAGAGTATAAAAGTATTTAAGATTGCTTGGGAGTGAGGATTTCACTCGCAAAAGATAGCATTTATAACACATGTTATTAAGATAATTAAGTCGATGTCGCATCATGGCATATATAGGTTATTCATAAGATGAGCCACTTTTTATGAATTTCTTGTATGTCCTATTCTTTTTGTTCCAGGTGTGGGCCTAACTTTGTATTTGCCTTATCAGATGAGGAAACCTGTCCTATACACCGATTTCCATCATTAACACACCAAGCCGCAAGCAGCAAAATAAAATCACCTAAAAGAATTATTACGTCACCAGGTTTTGAAGCATCAACTACGCCCCGAATGGCCATTACAGATCTCATAAAGACATTTAAATTGGACTTAGGAGGAAAAAATGAACAGATTAATATCAATTAATAACTTCCGATTTTTACTCGTGTAGCTACAAACTCAATTTCCGGAGAGGGAACTCAATCCGTTATTAGAACACTCCGCGTCCCCCCTACGATCGATTCTATCTCTCCTATACACCTAAAAATGATTAGGCAGAAATTCGGACGAACGGAAATCTGGCTTAACTCACGTTTCTGTAAATACCAATAAAGGGAACTCCGTGCTAATTGCATTGTGTGGTGAACGAATTTTACTGTTAAGACCTCTAACATTTTGGTATGCAATCGATACAGATCTTACAAGCACGTCAAGTTTTTTGAGTTTTTTTGCTTGAAATATCATTTGTAAGCAATACTCCTCGCATTGAATTCCATAATTAAAGAGCCAGGTGGCTTTAGAAGAGTTTTAATAAGAATTTCAAACGAGCAAATCGTTCTAGGTTGGGTTGTCACCATTTTGAGTACACTTATACGCTCCGTATTCATTACGGGAGCCTTTGACATAACATAAGCCTAGAGATGAACACAACCCTTCTTGAAGTTAGAATTGTATTGATGATATATTCACTAAGGAAACGAGGTTGATACAAAGGCAAGGTGGGTTCCAAGTTAGTGCCCAACGCAAATTGTGATAATTTCGTAATTGATTTCGATGTAGATGTACATATGGATATAGATGCCACTGTAGATATTGAAGGTCTTTCCACATCAATACGAACCCACTTTGTCAAAAGTTGAGATTGAGTTCGAGTCCGGGACCGCTCCGCATCCAGAGCCTCCCCCACTAAATCAGAACCTACAGTAACAGGTGACACCTTCGCCACCATGGTAGCCAGGATTCAGGTTTTCTGCGTATGCCCCCTTAAATGGTGAGTGTCAACCCCGTGTCGCGAAACCGGAAAAGCTGCAAAAATTGAAGCCCTCTCCCGAATATTGTTGGTGAGCATTAGTGATCGCATCCCCGGCAAGCCACGAAATGTCACTGCTCTCTTCTTTTCACCCGCACTATCTGAGATATCAGCTGAAATAACTTCAGCAGTTTGCCTCCGGATTGGATCTACAAAGCCACCCGCATCACTCTGTTACAAATTTCCACCATTGTCGACTGAGTGAACAAATTCGATTGTGGACACTTGGGCCGCAACCTCTTCATCATTTATAATGATTTTCGGAGGACTTACCTTTGTGCCATGAGAACACTCAATGTCAGAGCATATCGATGACACCAACGCCGTTCGCGATACCATATCAATCAGGTTCGGTGATAATAGTACAATACATTCATTCGTTACATTTCTGGATTCGCCTAATTGCACAGACGTGGAGTCCAAATATTTGAAAGACGTAAACGTGTCTTGACATATTATAAACAAATGACATATAATTAACTTATGCAAATCTTTCCGTCGTTAAAGTCAGACTGCGTTTGTTTTAAATACTTGTAAAACCCTACGTCCTTCTCACTTTTAGGGGCCTATAGGTAGGGCAGGATATAAAATAGCCCAGAGCATATTGAGATCATATATCAGCCCGTGCGGCAAGAGTGATCGTCTCTTTGTCTCCATAAACGCTTTTGCGGGTGTATTTCTTAAGTGAAACAGCCTGTGAAGTGTTTGTTGTCGGTTCAGTTTGCGAAATAAAAGGTACACTAAATTTATAAATAAATTTCATCCATATACGACATCGAAGATTGCGCGTATTAAGGGTCACTAATTTGATGTTCTTTAACGAATTCGATATTTTGACATTAAATTATACACATCATTTAAACCTTTACAAAAAAACCCTAAATGTGTGGAAAACGTAATAATTATACCTACATTGGTCCAGCTTTGTGAATATGAAATTTTTTTAAGGAGGTTGGCGTTGCAATACCGCTATGTATTAGCTTAACTAGGAAGGTTGTACCTAATATAAACCTTTGCTTCTTAAGTGAGGTGAAGACTAATAGTAGCAATCTTCTTTTATACGATGGCAAAGAGACTATTGAATCCAATCAAAAATTCTTCTACACAAAACGTAGAAATTCCGAGTCGAAAAATGACTCTACATTTTCCAACTTATGCGAATCTATAAAGTATTCCCCAGAAAATGTATTCCTACTTTTGAATGAGAGCTTCTTACACTTATTTTTTGAGTTCCATTAAGTTTAATGAGCACCACGCAGTCAAATTGTCTAAATAAGGTTGCAGGCCACGCGAGTACTTTCCCACATTGAAAAAATAGAACACGTTAACCATCATCAGCATTCATTAGTATATAAATGCACTTAATCACCAATGGAAGAGTATTTATATAAAGAATAATTAGAAAGGGTGACTGCTTTGCGAGACTTCTGAAGTCGCAGGAGAATCATTGAGGAACAGAATTTATTCTGCAGATAGGAGGTTATCGAATTCAATAAAAGTGTGCGAAAAACAGATAACTGAAGTTTGAAGAGCAATAACTTAATTCTAACTCCTATCTTTATTAAACGTCTTATCAAAATTCGTTTATACAAAGTTTATTTGTGAGGCACACGAAAATGCTATAACAAAAAGTTCGTAAGAGTTGATCAGCCTTAAGGAAGACATGCTGAAACGGAGGGACGGAAATTTTAATAGCAAATACTAATTGTTTAGTAACAATCAAAACGCTATCAGGCTCATGCACGCAGCTATGCCTTAACGACCTCACATCTTGAAATGCTGAAAAATTACAATGTTTGGAACCCCAATAGAATCATTTATAAGGTACGGCAAATGAGTTATAGACGAAATCCTGTCAGTAGCGAAATTTCGATGAAAGAGACCCCCAAAGAAGTTTGCAATTTTACGATCGTCACAGGAATCAATGCCATTGTGTGACATCGCTGAAAGAACCGAGGAGGCTTTTCTCTTAAAGTTAACAAACTTAAAGAGATATTTGGGATTAATACGAAGCGATGCTTTTAACTTTAGTAAGTATCTGCAGTAGCATTGGTGATTCCTACAGTGAAGTCTATGCCTAGCCATACAATATTTACCATAATTGTATGTCGTCCCACACTTCAAATAGCCTTTGAAATATTGCATCAATCTTTGATAAATACTCTTTCCAGCGATGTGTAGCATGTATTAAGTTCTTTTTGAAAGAATTTTTTATTCGGATTTGAAAATTGTTTTGCCCATAGTAGCATAGGAGCAACATTTGCAAGACAATTGCGGTGGAACTAAGTAATATCGCGAGCAGATCATAATTCTGACGGCCCTTGCTTGCTAGTATATCATACTAACTGTCTACTTAAAAGTCAAATTAAAAAATGGAATACCTTCGGGAGAGGATTTCAGCAAAGATGCAACGTACATATCAGCCGTTTAAAGTTCATGTGTGGCATGCGCAACACTAAAAAGCTCTCCAGCGTGCGCTAACATTGTATGTGCGTTATCCAAACTCCTGCCAAGTATCGCTCATCTACGAAATAATTGCATTTGCAATATGATATTTTTTGGTAATTTTCTCTAAAAAGAGGATTTTGAAATACCGCCACGTTGTTCGCTTCCCCCCTTGCTTTTTTTCACTCCTACATTCTACTTTATGAAATGTGGCTTCGACGTTTTCGCATTGGTTGCGTCGGCCGCCTCACACCATTTTAGTAAGTTCAGTAATTTTTCTACCTAGCTCGATGAAAGCAGCAGAATATTTCGCTCGTCGTTATATTTTCTGCAACGACGATGATGAATGGCTACTATGTCGCACCTGAAATACGGCGCGTACACACTATATGGCTGCTCTTTTAGAAAGATCATTTGCCAGATATACATTTTAAAATTGCAGACTATCCCGATTGGCGCCATTTATGATTGTCGATGTTGATAGGATTGTATTGGACGATACTATATCGCGGTTGAGGCCAATATTGTGTGTTTTGCTTTTCCTGTTTATTACTACTCTTGTTATTATACTCTTGTTATATGCGTCTTTTATTTACGCATATGTGTGCGTAAAAACGTTTAATATGCATGTCTGTATAATACTATTGTTTTTGTAATATTGTTACCATATAATATTTGTCGTTATTTTAGCATGTACGCGTGTTTTTTTCCTTTTTGTTACTGGCGAGCTGGAGGCCGAAATCTTTCGAAGACGCTACTGGCCTGCTGCAGTAACCGATTCCCAAAGCTTGGGGCTAAGTACACTTCGTCCCTCACTATTCCACGCACGATCGCCTTTAGGTATTACTTCAAGGAACTGTCTGCAATTGTTGGGCTTCTGGTGGAACCTTGTTTTCCCCAAGTATCTCACGAAGTTATGTTCGAACACATTTCAACAGTACATACTGGAGATATATCATGTATGAATTTGCGGAGGTCACCGGGGTTGGTCAGAGCCTTCGTGGGTTAAAAAGTCATCTTCCTTTACCGACTTTCTGTCCAGAGCTATAAATGGGTGATGAATGAGAATGTCCATCTGGCTCTCGCTGCACTCTTCCACAACGCTAATTGAGATCAAACGATCCTCCGTGTTGAAAACGGCTCTTTTTGTCTGTCCTCTGTGATCCTTTTCTCGCCCTCCACGATGTCGCTTGTTTTTGTTCTGTGTTAGGTGGCAAAACAATGTCACCACCTATGCTTGTAGTCTCTTCCCTATGGTACGGCCACTTAGGTATATGTTTACAGCAGTATTGTGTGTTAGACGCTATTTGTTAACCTACGCTGACGCTCTTCTATTCCTTGCTTCATTAATATTTGCAAATGCGCTTATCGCTTTCTATATTCTCAGCATAGCAATATAAGTAGCTTGCGTAGCGGAGTAAGTAGAAACCGCGCCTACTAAGTCAGTGTTTGTGTGATCGAACCTCAAGTGCGATAGAGTTCACACCAACAATTTTTTTTAGGATGAAAGCTTAATTATATACGACGTTAGTTCAAGTAAGCAGTTTCCAGTTTAAAGCATAAACGTTTTGCAATATATTTTAGGCTTACAATACTAAGTAAGGTTAAACAATGAAGCAGAAGACTTGAAAATATAAAGTTAACAATATTTTTAGATTTAAATTATTAACAAGCGTATATAAGTCTGATGAACTATACATATAACTGCTATGCAATATGATTCGAAAGCCGACTTGTCTTATATCCTCGGCCATACGATAGCCTAATCTTGAGTGTACTTTTCTAAATGAGTTGATGTTCATATAGCTGGCATCACGTTTCTACATCGTTTTCTAACGTTTTGAGTCTTAAGTAGTGGTCAGAGCGTTCCACTACCACTTTTGTAAACCGTACCGCGGATGCTCTTTATATTATAATATAAGTTATTTTCTAATATTTTATAACCTGTTGGGAGGCTATGATAATATTACCCGCCTTACATTTAACCTTTCCCAGTTTCCTGTTTCAGATTATTAATACCGTTAACCAATTGAAGCCATAACTTAACAATTTGTTTGCTATTATTGTGATATCATCTCGACTGAAGGAAAGGATAATCTTAAAATGTTATCGTATGTTATACTCCTAGTGGCCTAGAAATGATCATCGTGCTACTCCTCCAAAAATCATTTATTCTGTATTCTCTGTTTTATAAGGCAATGTTTTGTCAGTGAAGTTGTTACTCAAAATGTTACACTCAGCCAAAAAGTTCGTAGTGCGGAATATAGTTGTCGCCACTATTGACGAACCCATAAAATTTTCAGGTAGTATTAAAGTTCACGCTAAATTTGCCTAGATTTCATGATATTCCGACAATTAATTTACAAGTCACTGGTGCTTTACTGGCGCTACTTTCGTGACTTTCACAGCAAAAGGATAATCTGAATTTTCTTTGTTGATTATAGATGAATTCGGCGGTTGTTCTATAAAACGTTGAAAACGTGCACAAAATCGTTCTGAAAGGGCGAAAACCGAACTGTCATGAGGTATATGACGTCTTAATAGCATGGGAAGGCAGTGTATTTACCTCAACATTTGCCAACGACAAAGCTCGGTTCGAAATGGATACCGGATTTGCTCGCTGTTTGGGCAAAATTACTAGGATTTCTTATGCGATATCAATCGAATCGATATCGAATCTCATAGAATTGCTCGCTAGAAGGAAATATTGCTCCAATGCAGAGGTGATCGCTTAAATTGAACCATATTTTGAGTGGTTGAAGAAATCGTTCTATAAAAAAAGCGTAGAAACATCAGGGAAGAGTTAGCCTGATGACTCTTGAAGAAGGCTTTATTGATGAAAGAGCTCGCATTTCTCCTTAAAATGTTATCTTGTTAGTTATACTGCGCACTTATTGACTGAGCTGTTAAAAGCATCATCGGTTTAAAAATAGCTTACTGTATAGCGCTATTGGAAATTTCATCGGCATTAGGAGCTGGTTTTCTCTGATTCGGATTGCGGTTTACCTATTTTATCTTGGAAGACTGACCTAATAATTTCTCTATAATGTGTTATTAGCAAATATGAAAGCGTTTTCTGGGGGAACTAGATGTCCGCTATTGCGAAAATTTGGTCTCATTGTCTGCTTTAAAAATTTTAGTTCCTTAATAATAATTTCGTACCCCATGAGTCATTGTCAATCTCCTTAACAAGTTCCCGTGTTTGTGCTACAATCGTTTTTTTAAGTTGTGTTCGTTTCTCTTTATGCACCGGTTGATAGCTAGTCTTCTTGGATCTTTCGTAGAGTCGTCTCGCTCGGTTGTGATGATTATCCATCCAAAAGCTCGTTTGTAACGTCTCCTCCCAAGCTATATCTTCTGCGGCTGCTTGTTCATCCACATCCTTCATTTCTTTCATCTGATTTCATAAGTGTTTAGATTCTCGCTTACCTCTTCCTCGAGAATATTGTTCATTCTTTGCTTATGTATTGCATTATTTTCTAACCTATTTTTCTAGAGTTCTAGCAACGTTTCGCCTTCAAGTGTCTTGCAGATTTTCAACACTTACGTCGTCTCCTATCTACGCACATACGTGTTCGACATTTCTCCTTTTTCGCTTGTAAATATACCATTGACATTGTTATTGAGGCGTCTCTTTCTGCTTTCAAATATCTCGGCTTGAGATCCTGACGCCAGAAGGGGATTTTCTTCCATCGACAACGCTTAGTACTTTTCGTTGCAATACCTAGTATTTGTTCTTTTCCTTACCTGTTAGCAGTATTCTTTTAGCACAATTTTTTGGCTTTTGTGTGAGATCAACAACGGCCCACTTTGATCGAGGAATGCTACGTTATCCACCATCTGTGGTTTCCGCCAGCTTGGAAAATGCGTCCTTGCGCTTCTTTTGCCCGTTTTTGTTATGTTGCGTTGACTGCGTTGACTTTTGCTATTGGGTTTTGTTGGTATTTTTTTGCTATTATCGTTGCGTTTGGGATTGCAGTGAATCCTTTTGTTCTGTGTAATTCTATTGCTGTTATGACATGTGATATGATAATGTCCTTAATGATGCTAAACTTTTTATTCATTAGCGTGAGGGTTTTTTTAAAAACTTAATTCATTTAAACTACATTGCAATGGCCTTTGTGTCGTATTGTCAAAGACAATACCTTTTTTGTATTCTTAATGGTATATGCCACTAATCCCAGTTTTTCTTGGAATCCTCACGTTATTGAACAGCCCCAACTGTCTGCCAGAAACGAAAATTATAGAAAGAAAGGAAAGGTAGAAAAACTAAATTCCACCTTTCTGAAGAAGTTTAACATTTAGCGTCTTTTGCGCGCTCTTTTCGCAATTTTTCTACTCTACAGGAACACTAATTAATCATTTTTTTCAGCAAGACATCTCGAAGTAATTGTAAAAAACATGTCCTCCCGCTTTAAATGTTTTCTCCAAACTCAATTTGTATTATGTTTCCTTTTTTATTTTCATTATCACGTCAATCTAGTCTTTTGGCCGATGTGAAGAATCTTGGCCGATTTGAAGAATGCTGCACTTTTGTGCACATAAGCGAAAGGTGCTTATACGAATTCGCAATAATATTCTAAAGCAAACACAGCATTCGCAGACGTGTTGTGATTTTCAACCACTACAGTAACTCTTTTTTACTTAAACAAGCGTGTTTGGATATATATCTCTAATCAACATTCTTGGTGTTTTTGGAAAGACCGATAAAAGCCAGACGGAAGATGCTTATCCTAAAAACAACGAATGGGGAGATAATTTATAAGTTCACGCAACTGTCAATCGACCGATTGCTCCCGGAAAAACTGATTCCGGGATTCACCAGCAACACTCAAGGATGAACACTACGCTATAACAGCGTAAGCATAATTGGCTTCATTGCGAAGGTTCCCTGATATTTCAGGCTGCAGTTTGTGGTACATAATTAATAGGCCAATGACGAAAGTGGTTAGGGAAGACAGAGGGTCAAATATGGAACTCACTAAAGTCCAACAACAAAAAGTGCACTAACTGCAATCAGCAAAGTGATGTAAAGAGTTACCTTACTAAAAAGCATTTATATTTGAATACATCTACAACACGACATATCTTGCTAATGGCAAAACATATATGGCATTGTCCAGTTTATACGCTGCAAGCTATGATCATCTCTAAAATTTTGTCGCTGTTGCTGTGTCTATGCTACTGCAAATGAAAGATTCATTTAGTTTCGTTGCACTATCCAATGATATTGATATTTCTTAGCCATAGACTTACTAAATATTAACCATTTCCCTTTGCGTGCGTATCCTGTCCCTTTGGTTTATGTAGCAAGTAACCTTTCTTTCCCTATGTATATTGAAAAAATATTTATATTCTGTATGTCGATAATAAAGGAACACTCATCTCATGATCCAAATACTTTCGCTTATATTAACTAACTTGAAAGATAATAAGAGATTGTCCGACATCATCCATCATCAATGCACCAACAATGAATACGGAGTTGATTTTCTTAGCAAATATAATCTACTAATGGATGTTAAAACCAGACGTTTAGTAGGCCCACTCACTAAATTGTCTATCAACGCCATCGCAGCTGCATACAAAATTTATTATTATTTAATTTCACCTAAATTACTTTCAACAGAAAATAAATATTTAGAGAGATAGTTATTCCGGTTTGACCCCAGAACCAGACTACATCGAGCCTATTAATCACAAAACAGATCACCAGCTTAAGACTGAAGGTGTCCTCCCGTTTTCAGGACCTATAAGATTAGACACTACGTATTATGAGGTTTTTTTCTTATCTTCCACAATTCTACTTCGTTTAGCTATTGCTAAAACCAGAATGCAACCCTGCACCGAAAAACAATTGTGAAGTTTTCGCGCGAGGCAAGTGATTTTTAGAAAAGGGAGTTTTAGACGTCTGAATGGAAAAGAAAAATAAGAAAAAGTTCATGTCTAAAATATTTCGGGATTAGCGTGAAAATTCCATCAAGAAAATAAATCGAAGAGCGGTTCAGGTGAATATACGGAGAACTGTTTACGAAATATTTAAAATGTAAAGTAAATTAAGGTGGATAAATGTCAAGTAAATTAAGAAAAAAACGAAGACGGAAGATGAAGGACGTTTTTCTATGGCAAGTTTTTTTTTGTGCATTTAAATAAAAGATGGAAAGATTTTTGTCGGAGGTGGAGGAACGCGAGTCATTATATAGCAGAGCGAAAAAAAAAAAACATTTTTAAAGAAAAATGAGCATTTTTGATAAAAAGAATATTATAAAAAAATTGTGAGTTTAAGCGCGACGCGTGTTTTGCATGGTATGAATATTTACAGCAGGTGAATTACCATGCTTTTAATCAATAAATTCTTGTTTAGCGCTATGCGAAACATGTTTTTTTTTTTAATGATAAGTATATCCACATATCATCTTGTGCAAATAGTATTTAATATGGCAAGCGGACTAAGCCTCCACTTTTATTGCTCTTTCACATATAATTTTTTTATATATATAATGAAGCCTTATACGAACTTTAATTATTCGAAATTGCATAAACATATTTCGCTAATATGATATAGGGATTTTTTTTGTTATTTATTTGGTTATCTAAACTTAAGAAAATTAAATAATAAAAATCAAAAAAAAAAAACGGGAAAAAATATGACGAAGCGTAAGTAAACACTTAAAATCATAAGAGGAAAGTAGGCTGTTGAGAACTAATTTAAAGTGGGTATCACCGCTAGAGGTAATGCCATCGATTAGTTTGAGGAACTTCCTTTAATACTTTTATGTTTAAAGTCAGTCCACAAAGAAGACAATTCAGCGAGTGTCGCTGAATCTAAGAACAGGGATAGAATCTACGATTACCAGGCGAACTATTGGTGTCAATTTCCGGTGCCAGTAGTTCAAACATTTTGCACAACCTTAGGGATCACTTCCAAAACGTTCGGTCCGAAGAAAAAATTATCTCCCCAAACAATTGAAAAATTAAAAGTATATGTTTGTCTGTATTATAAACAAAAAGTGACCATATAGTCATTTGGAAAGAAACGAAATACTTTATTTATACTTGAAATTGGTGCTACAGTCTACACATTCCCTATAGACCGTCTGAAGCCGGCTATACTTGAAGAATCACTTACGCGCACCAACATTTAGCCAAAGACACAAGTTAACCTATTCAACATATTTCGCGGAGGGGAGTAATGTAGGATGATGAAGATAGAAAGGAAGATTAAAGTGAGTAATATTATTAATATATTTCTGATAGTTATGGATAAGAGGAGTAAACTAAAACACCTTCAGTTTTCGGTCGCTAGGATAAGAAAATCGGTTATAAATACTGAAAAATTGTGAACAAAAAACAAAATAGAAGAAAAAAAATAAATTCATCACTGCTACATTCATTAGAAAGATTTAATGGAATTATGTATGGTCGTAAGTCATAATAAAAGTACAGTGGGCATTTGTATTGCACCCACACCTTACATGCAAATGTTTAAACAGATTTCTTATTAAATTTTATTGAAAATTTGTCGTTAAAGCATACAATGCAAGCAATGTTTTGATCTAACAGAAAATGTATTATTTCTGTACCTCGTATATAATAAAGTGTCTAATATGTTTTATAAGTATATTTCTCGCTTTTTCTCTTTATCTATAGTAGTGTGTTGAGCTCTTTCCCGTCTTTGCATACTTGGGAAAAGACACATGCACACATACATTTATATGTGAAATGTAACTCGATGACCATTAATTTTACAGTGACCACAATGTCAGGTTAACTATAGCTACGATCTTCGCACCATATATCACACACCAGTTTATACAAAGAGTATACCAAAGTATGGTAATGCACATGTGTGCACGTGGATTGCTGTTGTATGTTGAGGTCTGAGAGGTTGAGGTCTAATTCAGTAACGGTACCGATGTAGATGTCATTAGCTTTAGGGGAAGTGTCTACGCTTTCCACGCAGTTTAATTCAATATTATGAACAGAGCAAAAGAATTTCCTTATATAAACAAAACATCAAAACACAATGTAAATAATTCAAAGGAAAAAAGAACAAGTAAAAAAATTAAATTTGGTCGGAACCGAATCTTTTATACCCATCACCGTTATCCTAAAAAATACAAAAGAAGTAAAAGAACAGAATTTTCATGCTCTGTAATATGGAATGGGCGCAGCCGATTTTTTCTATTTCCAAAATAAAATTTTTTGTCATATAGGCATTTGGGCTTTGTAGGCGTGTCCTTTGAAAAGTTTAGACCAATTCCAAATTCTTTTGCAAATTTATAGGCGACGTATTCATTCTCGCTAACGGGAGAATGTTTAGCGCAAATACTACAAATTTGCGCAAACAGGCAGATGTCTATCCGTCTGTGTAATATCTGTTGTAAGCATTCTTCTGGCCGCAAAAATTAACCTATTGACTTCATATGTTGGAGAAACATTGGAAGTTCTCGTATGCAGGTTGGAATTTAAAATGGGCCAAATCTGTCAAAGGGCATGCCCACGTAAATTGAGAGACCTTTGTTTTTCAAACGGAATGAATGGCTTTATTAAATCTTCGTCTTCTGTTTCAACTTAGACGAGATATTTGGAAATATCAAAAAAATTATTGGTTCCATAAAAGTGTATTAACGAGGAAAACAGAAACAGAATTCACTTCCATCCAAAATGGGATAGAGAGCTAATCATTTTTATTTTTTCTATACAAATTGACTGATTCAGCATTGCAGTTATGTGGCAGTCGATCGGTATATGTAATCAGCAACGTTATCTCAGGGAAAGATGTGTCAGAAAAGAGTTGCTCTGTCTAATCGCTTTTCAACAACAATTCCTTCATCTTTTATGTGGAAAAGTTTTTAAATCTTAATATTAACTCTCCCGTTTTTCTGCCCACCTTCCATTTTCTCGTTCTCTGATAAATTTAATAATCGAAGATTAAGTGCGCTTTCGTCATCAGAATTTTTAAATCAAATTTTTAAATTAAACGTTCTTCATGGCCGGACTTATCAAAAGCAATGCTAGGTGTTTTGCGTTTTTCGCTGTATTTGCGGATTAAAGATATTAAGTTTTTGGCCTTTCTTATATACATTAAAAAATATATTAAAATTTTATTTTCTTAAATCTTGCCGTAATAGCTTATTAATTATTATAGAAATCTTATATAAATTTTTAAAGATCATGTGAAATATTGCAAATGAACCCCTAAATCACTTAAAAAAAATTTCGTTTAAATTATGTATGAACTGTAAAATACGTGTGGGCCCATATATGACTGATTTGTATAATTCTAGGGTATTCACCTAAACACATACATTACATGATGTTGCTTATACTTAGGCAAATGTTTAAGGAAAGATTTTTCTATTAAAAATTCATTAGAGTACAATCCATGACAAGCTCAGAAAGAAACTATGACGAAAATAACGCAGAAATTAACATATGTTTGTAAGTTGGAAAATTTAATAAATGCTTTACAAAAACTTTAAACTTAATAAAATTTATTTTACTATTGAAAGCCTTCTTTCTGGTTAAATTGTGTTAATTGAATTACAATAGTTAAAGTAAATAGGGCTAAATCATTACAAAAAATGCACGAAATGTTGTTTTCTTCAGGGTTGAGCACATAAATTTCGTAACTGCAAAAATTAAACTGCAAATGTTATTTTCTAAGACATTTAGTTAAGAAAACAATATATTTTGTTACAAGAACTTTACGTTTTTTTTACCCTTTATACGGAATATTTCTTTAATTAGGTTCATACCATTATATTGTGAATAGTATTTGTATACCAATCATCGACGAACAGGAACACATTCATTCCGTCAAAACTTTTGCTACACCCTGAAGAATGAAGATATCGGCTTCAAAATTTGCAGAAACGGTCAAAGCATATGCTCACTGTGCACCGTAGACTGACAAAAGACGCAAAAGTGAAACAAACAAATTTGTTTTGGCTCATTGCTCATAAAAAAAATTGTGTAATATTAAGGCGAACGGCCAGCACCGGTACAAAAATGTAAAGAAATAATTTTTATAGTTTTTGCTTCATTCCTTTAGTTCCCAACAATCAATTCCTTTACCGAACATTTTGAAAATTCCGGTGTCAACGAAAAAATAGGTACAAAGAATTGTATGCGGAAGTGGCCAAATATTTGACACTCAAAAACTTTTTGTTAAAAAAGAATTAAAGGATAATATTCGCGATGGTTTTTTTGTAATATTTTATAAGTACTTTAAGATTTCTGATAGAAATTTTTACAGTTGCATCTTGTTTTTTTTAAGAGTAATGAGCAAAAAATTTCTACTATTCGGTGGTTGCCAAGGGGATTCCAAAAAAAAAAAAAAATGAAGACTTATGGTACGGTTCGTAAGGACATATACAACACCTATAGGGAATTGATATAGACCCGTCGTTTATTATACGGATTTAAGCGGAATGGCTGTGTACACCGATTTTAGTTTCGGTGTCC
This sequence comes from Glossina pallidipes, assembly GCA_000688715.1. Lineage (NCBI taxonomy): Eukaryota > Metazoa > Arthropoda > Insecta > Diptera > Glossinidae > Glossina > Glossina pallidipes. Next base: position 269,848 of record KK499918.1, on the reverse strand, counting down.
GCGTATCTTTGCTCCCAACACGGATCGCACTTTTTGAGATATTTTGATGAAATTTGGCACACCGATGTGTTTTTTCCCAAAGACGAGCGCAATTGGTCCACTTTTTGGAACATTCTTAACTCTGGACCATTCGAAACTCCTTATATAAAAAATATGCGGTGTTACGAATAATTGTATCAACCCAAGTGGTGCTGGGGATTTAATAGCCAGTCGTGGGCGAGTATAATATTTTTACTTGTCTTTATACAAATTTTCAAAAATGCGCCTACTTTGATTGGTACAACGTGTAGCCTTTAAAATTCATTGCATGTTAATGTCCATGTTTGCGGAGTACTCCCGACGAAACTTTTCGTCTGCTAGTTTTGATTTATCAGCAAATTACCCTTATCCTATAACTCACTCGGTTTTAATACATAACTTGGTTATTTCTGACGACGACGTTTTTAATGGGTTGACTTCTCTGAAATACAGTTGTGCGCCTGGACCTGATGGAGTTCCATCATGTGTACTTAAGCCTTGCGTTATTGAGCATTGTGGTGTTATCTCAAAGATTTTTAATTTGTCGATGAATTTAGGTGTTTTACCTATGTGTTGGAGGAGTAATTATCT
>KK499918.1:163554-267601 GCA_000688715.1 Glossina pallidipes | reverse complement strand
AATAAATAAATAAATAAATAAATAAATAAATACGGCGCTTTTCAAATTTCACTTTAGAAAGGTTCACTTATTCGCTGACAATTCTCGTTGACAATTTTTATTTATCAGTTCTCTCGTATATAGAAAAAGAAATTCGTAGTTTTCTTAAACCGGTACGTATTTATGTGTGAAATATTTCCCACGTTACTGGGAAGCGATGTTTCTAAGTATTAAGCTTCAACATCTTGCATAATTCGCAAATATGCATCGGAAATTCCTTAAGACAAAACAAATTAAAGTTGCCTAATAAGCTGAAAATTACGGCGAAAAGTTAAAACTACAAAACATTTTCTTGAAAATGTGACTGGCAATGAAAAGTGGATCTAGTTTTTTATTAGCAGGGAAACCAGTAGAATGCAATTCACATAAAAGGAATTTATGACCATCGCTATCAAAACTAACTATCACTTACAAAAATCTCTGTAAACAACGTCAGTTTGTTTACACTCCGAGAACCCATTAAAAACGTTGCAAATAAGTTCCAGCAAGTTTGTCGCATTAGACCTAAATAACATCACTTCGGGTTAGTGATAAAATAGACACTAACGTTGGTCGAAGCCTATTCCGATTATTTTCATAGTTCTGGAAAGTACACTTTTCCTAAGCAAAAGTTGAATAATTTAAAGGAGTTTGTAGAATGCTAGGACAAAATAACAAAAGGCAAGATGGTGTACCATATGCAGGAGCCCGTTTTAAACCAGCCAGGACATTAAAAACTTTTAGATTAGCAAAAGTAACATTAAGAAAAATGGCAAATGATTCTAGATAGTAGTCATAACAGTTAGTCATCGAAGCATAGGATTGTTAACAAAGTTAACAAACATGCGACAAATTTCGCATGGATTAAAAGGTACAGTATTATCAAAATGCATGAGAGGTGGCAAACCAACCAACAGATTGGATGAATTGCTTATTTTATTAATGTACGCATTATAGCATCATTTCCTCAAGGTACTAAACTTTCTTACTATACAGCAATTGGCATAATCATATAGCAAGCCAGTTTTTTTTATATTTTTTAAAAATTCTACTCTGTTTATTGCGAACTGTTCATAGGTCTTTGGGGTTCCAAAGGGGGTTTCTTCGCAGAATTGCATTTAACAAGGACACACTCAGATATAACCGAACGAGCAATCGAATAAATACCGAACAACAAAGGATTGTAACAAGGAGTAAATAGGGTAATTGTTTTATTGAAGATCAACTCTAAAAAATTATTTAAGGAATTACTGGTATGATTTTATTTGCACATACATCAATAACCAGAAAATAAGGTCAAAATAGCCTTGTTCAATTAGCAGATGTTCCAGTAAACATCCGGTAAATGTAAACCCCACATACGAATTTAACGCAGCAACTAAATAAAGCTCTGCCCCAATTTTATTCAATATGTCATGCCTTAATACTTTATATTCAGAACAAAGCGCTTCAGCGTCTTGCACACTTGGCTTCTACCACATTTATAAAACCGAATTAGACTGATATTCAAAATTATGAGGACCTTAAATGCTTCAGTTTGGTTGGTATTACGACCGCGGAAATTTTGATGACCAGTGGGCAAAGAATCATCTAAATCTTTGGAGCAGCTTTATCCGCATTTCCAGGATCCAACATTTCAGTACACTTACGAAGTGTCAAGTTCTTAATAAACAATCCATCCGACCAGAATATTTATCAAAAATACGCGAACACATAGCTGACGGAAGTAGGATTTTAAACGACGGGATCTAAGTATGTCTCGTGCAATTAATGTTCAATACACTGACCTTTCTCGAATCCTGAATTGTGAACGTAAGGTAGCGTTTAGCCATCTTAACTGTCGTATCGAACGCTAATCGTAGCACAAACAAAATTTGACGTGCCGGAATGACAACCTACTCCGGTCCACAGAGAAGAGATACCATAGCAAGCTGATTTAGAACCTACATGCGGCTATTTTCTCCTTTGTTAACCCATCAAGAATCGGACTTACTATTTTCTGAGCAATCAATGAACAACCCATACTGGATTGACAATGTGACGTTCGCGCGCATGATGAAGAGGGCCTGTCTACTAATAATATTGCCTTTCTGTAAAAGGGCAATTATTAGTCTCTTTACTTGATCTGATTAGGGGATGCCCGTTCGTTTTTGTTTCTTCTATAAGCCTTCCTTCGGGTTTCGTTTGCATCGAAAGAAAAACAGACCACCTGATTTAAGCGTCCAAACAATCAGCAAGCCTTTGAAAGAGAGAAAAGCATCGTTAAGTGGATCACAAAAAAATGCAACCACAACGATACGACAAAAAGCTACAGCTCCATTATACGAATGACATATTTCCCAGTTTACGTACATGGTTTTGCGTTTATTTGTGGTCATTTCAAAGGTATAAATGCAGTTATATTTCTGGATATGTATAATATCCAAACCATCTTTAATTATAAAGTGGAATTGGTAACATATAATTTGTATTTTCGTAACAATAGACATACGAAATATAGACGCGGAAAACGAGGTTTGTGTGTACTCCAGTAACAGTGATGATTAAAATTCAGAAAGAAACAACAACAAGAAAAGACAGTATACAAAAGAAAGGAACTCTAACAAGCATACTCATGTAGACATATACATACGCCTATATTTAAAATACATAATAAAAATACGCGTACAGATCTACCTATATACAAGGAAAAAGAAATTCTAATAAATGAAAGATATCTCTTGTATCAATTTTCGACATATTCTCTGTAAGCAAAAGACCGGAACGTGTGCATAAGCATCAAATCAAAGAGAATATATTTTTTATATATTGTAAGTGCGAAAATATGGAAAATACGAATTTTTAAAAACTAATGTAGGAAACTATAAAATCTGAAATAAGATATATTGATAGTTTAAATTGCGCATATGTCAACTGTACTAACACGTTCACAATTTAAGATCAGGAAAGCTGTCGTACACAGCAAGTGACACCGTACGATGAAAAATTCAATACTATTAAATTTATTGGTTGAAAACATTAAACCTGTTCACAACGTTTGAAAATACACAACACAAAGTTTTTTTACTTTACCACTAAAAAGAAGAGTTCGCTAGATGACTATAGACATAAACCATATGTGACGAATGCGATAAACTTTGACCGTGAAGATAAATTTTTAATTATTTTATTATTTCGCTCTATTTTCCTTTGGTGTGTAATTGTTATCACATTATAAAAAAACAAAAAAACTGCAATGAACATGTAAAAAGGTGGTAACTGCTTGCTTGGACTGGGAAAGGATGGTCATGGAGTAAGTTAACGATAATTGTATGGGAGGACGGGCCGTCGGACAGACATGCGCGCTTAATGGACAGACATATACAGACTGGCGGGTGGACAAATAGTAAACATTAACAAACGATTTTTGACCGATAATTTCCTTCTGCTTTCTTTTTTTTACTTTTCATACCAAACTTTGTATACCAACATTGTAAAGAGCTAGGCAGGATGTACTATAAAACTCCCAATTGACATCGTAACACTCCAAGCAAAACCATCACTTTCCTTTTCAGCTTTCCTTCAGTAAAAGCCCTAAAAGATTTGGCTATTGTAACATTATATAGACGGTTGAGCACCCGGTTGAACATCACTAATAATGGTGTTCGTCGGAATAAACGTTGAGCCATTATTAGACCGTTTAGAATAAGGAGACGCATTATTTGAACCTATTGATAATGCCGAGAGCGGATGAGGTGAAATATCGACAAAATAAAGTGATAAGTGTCTCGTTCGAACGTCAGGAAGATTAAGGGACGACCCAGGTTACCATGGCGAGGATTTTATATGGTTACATGATGTAAACGTCTCATAATAATTAATTTAGCGGAAGAACTAGCCGGACTATTACGCATTTCATTAAGTTCGGGCTGCGTTTGCTTGAACACCCTATAACAGCCTATGTCCTTTTGATCGCAATGACATTTTGTCTTGTGGAACGTAAGAATTTATGGCTTCGATCATTGGCGAAAAGTCAGCATTTACCAAATACAATTCCTTAAAAAGCTTCATTCCACACGTTTATGTAAGCAATTATCAATCGGGAGAGTGTATGTTTTTATTGTTTGCACAGGAAAATTTTCTGCTGTGCGCAGAAGAGGTTTTTTTATTTTTTATTTAAGTTATATCTAAACATCCAACAAATCAATAACTCACTATTAATAATAATTGTTTAAACATTTCTAAAAAAATCAATGAACATTCTTCAAAAGCCCAAAAAACCATGTGTGTCTCCAGCAGAGCGTTTTAAATAAAAAACAAGTACGAAAGTTATATTCGGCGGGGGCCAAATCTCGCATACCTACCACTATGTTTTTCGCATTCTACTCTCCAAATTCTTTTATTTGACACCCATATCTCTGTTATTATTAAGAAAAAATTAATCGCGATGTCTAATAGTAGTCAGACAATATATCCTCATTTGCTTTATTATATTAAAATTTTGGTGCTTTTGATTTTGGTTCTTGCGTTCAGCATTTGTGCTCTTGTTAATAAGTCTCTTTCGTGTTTTTTTTTCTTTTGGTGCTATTACAGCTTTTCTCTTGCTCCTTGTTTACCGTTGCTTGAGTAGTGTGAAATTTTCGTCTAATTAAAGAGATCATTTTTCTGATTTTGTTTTCTCTCTTTTTTAGAGAGACCAATAGTCTTTGCAAGTTGGTTTTGATTTCTCTTATTCTTTGATCTCTTGTTACAGTGTCAACGTAACGGAGAAATTTTCTTAAATTTTTAGATAATTTTAGTGTCGTGATCCTTTTCATTTTGCTCTTTTTTTTTTCTCCTCATAATCCATTTCTATCTTTTTGACGTGACATGGAGTGCTTATATACACCATGTCGCGCAAAAACAGGCCTGGAATTTGATAGATTCGTTTCTTGCTGGCTCTGTGAGCGCTTTGGTCATACAAAGTGTGCCGGTATTCTCGGCCGTGCTGGTGATGCAGTTGTTGACCCTTCCAAAGGCTTACGATGGAAAAATTTGAGGCAATTAAGTCTAGGTTTGATGAGTGTCGCTTATTGAGCACTCATCTTCTTCCCAGGCTAGGAAAATAGCAACTCGAACCGTAGCTTGTGGGACGTCACCTCTGATTCCTTCTAAACTTGATTCGTTGGTACAAGTTAGCGCTCCCTCTAACTCTACAACGAAAGTCAGCGTTTCCGATACTGCTGGGTCGGTCGGTAACAAAATAGTTACAAACAAGCCGGCAAGTTCTTCTGCTTTAAGTTATGCTGAAGTGGCAAGGGTATCGCCTCCAAGCGCCGTCGTTCATTCTCATCAGGCGACATCGCCTAAAAACAATAAAGAGCAAAGTAAATCTTCTTCTCCCCCTGGCTCTTCGAGTGTGAACGCTAGTCACCAAACTGGGCATATCGCTCATGCTGCTCGTGCAAGTTGCTTGAGGGCAGTTCCTCCAAAGAAAGCAATATTTGTGTCAGGACTGGCACCTGAAACATCGGTGGATAACATAAAAAACTATCTGGCGGCGAAAGTCGAGCAATATCTTCTTTTAAAATACTAGTTCCGGCTAAAAACAGTGAGATGTTGCCAAATAAACCACCAGTAGAATCCTTAATTAAGGAATTTATTCCTCGAGATCGACCCCATAATACCAAAGCTGTAGTCCTGTCGCCTTCAAAAAACGAAATGTTTCTTCAGGTCCATTATATCTCATTTACCAAAATGTTAGGGGCCTAAATTCAAAAATTCGTTCTACTTTTCTAAATTCAGTAAGCACTGAGTTTTTCTGTTTGGCCTTCACTGAAACTTGGTTAAAACCTGATCTACATACGTCGGAACTTTTCCATAATTCTTTCCTGGTTTTCAGAAATGATCGATTGAATCACATTCGTGGCGGTGTATTAATTGCCAAATCTGTGTCAGTCCCGTCTAATTCAATAGAATTTCCCACTTCTCCTGACGTTGAATTTATCGCCATTCGAGCGAAAATGCTTAATAAGCAGCTATTTATTACATGCTCCTACAATCCCCAAAATTCTGATATCTCTACATATAAGAAACAGGCTGCCGTCATTTGTGAAGTGGCCAAGCAGTCTAGACCCACCGATTTGGTCGTTGTGTTCGGAGACTTCAACCTGCCTCAAGTCACTTGGTGTAACAGTGATAACTCTGGCTTTGTGATTCCTACTTCAATATCTGATAGAGCTATTGTGTTCTTCAACGAATTATTTGACCATAATTTAGTTCAATATAACCGTACCCTTAATTGTAATGGTAGACTGCTTGATTTCTGGTTTGCCAATTTTCCTAAGATTAGTGTAAATCGTTGTCCACCTTTTAATTTACCTGAGGATCCTTATCATCCAGCAATGTGCATTTCCTTTCATCACAAGTATGATGGTTCGTTGAACTGCCGTCATATTCCAAATCCAACCATTTCCAGCAAATATTATGATTTTCGCAAAATCAATATTGTATTGCTAAAATATCATCTTTCACATATGAGGCTTGATTTCTCAACCGGAAGTATATTGTCATCGTTCTACAATACATTAAATCTAGCTATTGTTGCATCTGTTCCGATCAAGCAGTGCCGACCTCCAAGCAGGTGTCCCCCGTGGTTTACCAACACAATTAGATATTGTAAAAATAGGAAAAACAAGCTTTTTGAGAAATTTTCGAAAAGCTCTCTTCTTTAGACTATTTCGCTTACTCAGCCGCAAGGCATAGATTTAACTCCCTCAACCACTAATATTATTCCAGATACCTTCAGTTCATTAAATCCTCTCTATTTGCTAATCCGAAATACTTCTTTAAATTTCTTTAAATTTTTTAATTCAAAAAGAAAAATTTCCGCACATCCCTCGCATGTTTCTTTTAATGGCTCTGATTCCTCGCATGATTTTGAAATCTCTAATCTGTTTGCTGAGTACGTCCGACGAAACTTTTCGACTGCTAGTTTCGATTTATCAGTAAATGAACCACATCCTATAACTAACTTGGTTTCAATACCTAATTTGGTTATTTCTGAAGATGACGTTTTTAAAGGGTTGAGTTCTCTAAAATACAATTGTGCGCCTGGACCTGATGGAATTCCATCATGCGTCCTTAAATCTTGCGCTATCGAGCTTTGTGGTATTATCTCAAAGATTTTTAATCAGTCCTTGAACTTAGGTGTTTTCTCTTTGTGTTGGAAGAGTAGTTTTCTTATTCCTATTCACAAAAGTGGGAGTAGACAACTTGTTGTACCTAAACTATTCGAGAGAATTATAACCCAGCATCTGGTCTTTGCCATCAAATCGTATATTTCTCCACTCCAACATGGCTTTCGAAAAGGAAGATCTACGGTCACTAATCTGTTAGAGTTTACTTGTTATGTTTTCAAGGCTTTTTCCAGTGCCACCGATGTCATATACACTGATTTTAGCAAAGCGTTTGATTTGGTTAACCACAAATAACTTATCTTTAAACTTCAAGCCGCTGGCTTCCCTTTCCATTTAGTGAAATGGATAAGCTCTTTTCTGCATAATAGGTCACTCAGGGTTTTGTTTAACTTCACCACCTCATATGAATTCCACGTTACGTCAGGCGTACCTCAAGGTAGCCACTTAGAACGCATTTTATTTAATCTATACATTAATGACTTGCCTTCGGTGATTAAATCGAGCCAGATCTTAATGTATGCTGATGATGTGAAACTGTTTTCTTCTTTTTCCTTAGAATCGCAATCACATCAGCTTCAAACTGACCTGAATAATTTGGTGGCATGGTGTTCGTCGAATTATATGACACTAACCCTAAATAAATGTAAGAAGCTTTCTTTCTCAAGAAAGAAGTCATTCATTACCCACTATTTCATAGATTCACACAAGTTGGAGGACGTCGAGTCGTTCACAGACTTAGGCGTTCTCTTTGACGTTTTAACTCACACGTCGACTTCTCGTTAAGCAAAGCTAGGTTCGCGCTTGATTTTATTAAGAGGTAGTCCAAAGAGCTTGATGATCTTTATATTATTGAAAGACTGTACATGTGTTTGGTTAGACCTATACTTGAGTATGCTTCTGTTGTGTGGTCTCCTTCATATAGGTTCTATGTAGATTCAATTGAGTCTATTCAAAAGCAATTCTTGCTATTCGCCCTTAGGTATTTGGGTTGGGATCCATCTGCTTCTCTTCCCCCCTATGAAAATAGGTTGCTCTTGTTGTCCTTACCGTCTGTTGAGAAACATAGATTTGTTTTTGGCGTTTGCTTCGTAATCAAAGTAATAAATAGTGCTATTGACTCGCCGTCATTACTTGGAGAAATAAGTTTTAATGTCCCTAACCGCTTCTCTAGGCACTTTATCTTGGTTAAGGTTAGTCAATGTAAATATAATTATGGGCTGTTTAACGCGCTCAGAGTTATTTGCAAGAACCTAAATAACGTCTATCACCTTTTTTCATTATCGGACACTTTAAAGTCCATTAAAGCAACATTGCTTAATGCACGAGATTTACCAATGTCATACTTAAACCAGATTTTAACCCTAAATAGTTATTATGACTCGAAAATGAATTGTTGTTAAATATTATCGGTTGCCAAGCTTATGCATGTTTGCAATGGCTTAGGGATTCATTTGCAATTTGGTCCTGTACCGGTTGGCTCTGTACTAATTGTGTACATGCTTTTTTATTTTTTTTTTATTTTTTCTTCTTATTTGTTTTATTGTACTTATACTAAGTTTTAATAATAATTATTTTAAGATTTACTTTTCATTTGTTTTTAGTTGAGTTCCTGTATAAGTAGCATAAATAAATAAATAAATAAATAAATAAATTAATAAAATAAGAAAGCATAAAACCTCAAAAATGTGAAAAAAACAACATTTTATCACTTGTAACCTTGTGTAGGCGTAGCGGATGTTTTCCATTTTTGCACGTAAGGAGTAGAGTGCTTCGTAAAGTAGATGTGGAAAATTTCAGATTTCTAGCTGTTATAATTTCCTGGTAACGAGCAGAAAACCAAAAATTTTTGTTTAAAAAAACGGAGTTGCTTTCAGTTTACGCTCCACTGAGCGCTTCTGCCCGATCGATTTGGCCCTTCTTTTAATTACCAACCCGCGTGCAAAAACTTCCAATGTTTCCAGGAAAGTGCCAACAACGCTCAGCACACAGACGGACATGACTAAACATGACTATATCAAGTCAGAATTTCACGCTGATCAAGAATATAAATACTTTACAGGGTCTCTTAAGCTTCCTTTTGTGGTGGATATAAAAATATAGACTTCGTTAGCACTACCGTTTGGAGAAATTCACAAAATTAACAATACCATCGATGAAATGAAATCAAGATTTTAGTTAATACTGTTGCACATTTTTTCAATAAAAGATGTTAAATTAGAAGTATAGCTAGCCAGCAGCATTCTCACCTTCCGAGTAGAATGTTGAAAATAAGACTGGCAGTGCTTCGATTCTCTCGCGCCGAAGTCTTTTGCGCAACAAATATTAAGTAGTGTCCACTTTTAATTACGTAGGCCGATCCAGTTTTCATCAAATTATTATTTCAAAATATTTATTTCAAAAACTCTCTCAAAAATGTTCAAATAGCGTTTTATGTAAAGCTTACTTAAAGCTAAGCACAATTTAAAACTATAAACAAGAGTTTTTGCAAGCAACTTGTTTTAATAGTCAGTGTAAATATTTTTTAATTATTATTTCTTGTATGGAGGTATATTCATTTTGTCAAAATGTTTACTGCACTCAAAGGGAAGCCTCACATACATTATATATTTTCTTGTAATAGTTGTGTTTCTAGTGTAATAAATTGTGTTATTACAACCATTATTAATAATAATCGTACATAGCAGATGTAAAAATGTAGCTTCGCTGTAAGCTTTTTTATTGAATTTTTCAGTATTTCACCTCTCTGCAAGTTTTAATAACGGGGTAATTTATTTCTGTTTATTTTCAGAAATTATCCACCGACTCGGTAAGTTGATAATGGAAGGTCTTCTGTGGCTATATATGACCAATAGGCAATGTCGAGGTGTTCTTTCTAAGGCATGATTTTAGAGTCACGTAACTGTGGTAATTCTAAACTTATACAATCTATTGCGGGTTGGAAAGGTGTGAGTCCATTAATAATTAAAATAAAAAAATTATGGCTTGTAAAAATATCCATGATCTTTGTGATTAAGATGCTTTAGCAATAAGAGCAGTAAGGAAATAGCTTGCTTGTTTCTCGACCCATCGTACTCTGGTCGACTACTCATTCACGCAGTCAAAAAAATTCTTCCGGACAATTAGAAAGAGTAGTATATTTCATCAACGTCGCTGCGGAATTCAATTTTATCGAACGAGAATTTTGAACGGTTTGCATAAGGCTGGATATAAAACGAAGCATTTGTTGAAAAGATTAATGGCTGGCCACTTGCAAACATAATGGGCGAAAAGATAATGGAAACGCTGCCACGTTACATAATGCTGGCGCTGGAAAGCAATCGTGCATCATGATCCGCTTCAACTGGGTCACATTGCACTTTCTACAATCACCACCCAATAAAGCATGGAATTAATTGGGATATTCACAATTTGTTGATACAAAAGGTGTTATTTTCCACCACGACTATGCCAGACCAAATACATTTTTAATAACTTGATAGAAATTCAGAGCGCTTGACCGCGAAATATACATGCATTCCCTGTGTAGCACACACTTTGCCACGTCCGACCTCCATTCTTCTACTTCAAAAGAGGCCTATGAAAATTTTACGTCATTTTTTTGTCCAGAAATCGCAGAGTTTCTATAGTGATGAAATTATTGTTTCACTAGAAAAATAACAAAAGCCTATCAATCAAAATATCCAGTGAAATAAAGTTTCTTCAATGGAGAAGAAAATTTGATTTTAACTGCGTAGTTTGTCGCGAAAGCTCAACATCAAATTTATTTATATTTTAGTCCCACGTGTCCGTTCCGTCCCAAACAGGGTAGCTATCTGATCGTAAGGTTAATCACCAGCCGCATTTTCGCAAAGTGAATATAATCAGTGCATACGATAATAGTTATCTTCATAAACCAAAATTGGTTTTGAAAATTAAACAAACCAAAGTCCCTCATTAGGGTTTAATTTTGCAAAATGCAGGCAATACAAACGTTGTAGCTATTTGTACTGAAGGTTTCATTATCATGGTTAATAGTTTTTGATAAATATTAATAATGAGAATTCCACTTGGGCAAACACCTCGATTAAGTCCGGCGACGATCAAAATGTTCTCTCCGATTTTAAGTAGCACTGATACGAAGTGCATGTCTGTTTGAGATGCCGCTAAACAAATAACAGGTGTCACAGTGTTAATGAATTAGTTATGTTGTTGAAAATGTTTAATCAAATCTCATACTTTATAATCGAAGTATCCGTTTTCGTTTTCATGTCTACTGTTATATATTGTAGTGCATATTGAACACATAGAGTTAAAACATAGTTGCACCAATTTGATATTTTAACGATATATAAAACTGAATTCGAATGAATTCAAAATAAACTAAAAACATTTTTTCTAGCCGATGCTAAGGTGTAACCCATTCCAAGTGATTCCAATGATTGTATATTTCATATAATTGTAAGTAAGTTACTTTACTTGCTTGATTAAAATGGGTGACGTTTTCTTCTTCTTTTCATTCAATACAAACACTTTCAATAAAGCAAAACGCATTTTTTGCAATAACATTATTTTCATTATCACTTTCGCTCTTATTATGCGTTTCTTCTCAAACACGAAAACGAATTGAATAAACTTTTCCAAAACCAATTTTTTTTTCGCTCCATAACCTGTTAAAGCTGATTGCACTTTCTATCGTTCCTAAATCCACAACGCAATACTTATGTTCACTTAAAGAGATAAACAAAAACCAAATTCTTCTTTTTATACCCACCACTGTAAGATGGGGGGAACTCATTTTGTTGTGTTGTTTTTTTTTCATAATGTATCCAACACCCAAAAGGAAGTTTCCGAAACTGGATAAAATATACATATTCTCTATATCTGGCCGCCTGTGTGTTTGTGTGATGTTTGTTATTTCATCCCCCTGATTGCAAAAATGAAGACTACGTCTTCAACATTGAAAGTTTTTGTAAGCAGATTGCTGTTGAAAATAGACGAAGTCGGTCGCAGCAGAAGCGCTCAGTGGAGCGTAAACTGAACGCAACTCCGTTTTTTTAAACAAAAATATTTCGGTTTTTACTCGTTACTAGGAAATTATAACAGTTAGAAAGCTGAAATTTTTCGCATTTACTTTGCGAAGTACTCTTTAGGTGCAAAAATGCAAAAAAAGCGGCAATGATCACACAAACTTACGATTGATTAAATTTTCCTTTTTCCCCTTTTTCTATCCTTATTTATTATAACGCAAACAAGACAGAATGTTTAAACCTATTTTACACATTGAAGATATGAAGATATATTATCTGCCTAAAAATGGGTTAATTCTAAAATGAATATGGTAGACACCGACGTTACCCTTTTCTTACTAACATCAGAAATTTGGATGTCATATAAAAGAACTTAGAAAGTAGAATGCGAAAAACATAGTGATGGGTATGCGAGATTCGGCCCCCGTATATAACTTTCTTACTTTCTATAATTTAAAAGAGACTTTAATATGTCGGATCATCAATTTTGCCCTAATATTATGGTTTAAGTTTAATGCGTTATGACGTTAGAAAAAATGAAAAAAAAAGGTTTTTTTGGTATCCTTATTCCTTCCCAAAAATAAACGGATGTGACACGGATAAATGACAAGTGGGGATCTAACGGTTTTATAGAGTCGTTTTGATACAAAAATTAAATTACGTTTTTTTGAATTTCAACGGTTGAAATCATCAACGGCACCATTCCAATGCTAAATTTCGATGCTGCGTCTATTTACGTCGGATGCAAGTCTCATCGATAGTTAAGAAATTGTCACATAATATATGCCATAAGAAACTGTTTTTTTATTTAGCGGATCCTGCAAAATATTTCAGAATAAGGGATCGTTACATTGTTGTGCAATAATTTCTAAGCTCTCTGCACTACTGCTGAATACGTATATATATCGCTAAAAAGTATAAAACAACTCGAAATTGATAAATTTTTATGTCTTCCATGACGTTATAGGGTATAATTGAAATAAACACAATTTTCTTTTTACAACAATAGTCGTAGAAGTATGAAAATGGGATCAAAAGATGCCTAACGATTTTGAAAGGGCAAAATCATGTGAGCTCCAATGCAAACAACTTTGAGTATTGCTGATCCCACGGACGTGAAGGATAATAGGGAATATTGAGATATTTAATGAACATTTATGTATATTTGCAAAAACAAACTATCTTTTTAGATAAAAATTGCACAACTTTAGATAGCATTGGCTTTGAGTGCTAATAATTTTGTACGGAAAATACACATTGTGATTTTACTGGAAATCTACGCAAGAAAATACATATTAAAGGGGTTATAAAATTTTCTTTGCTGCATTGACATGAAACCAGTAATTTATCTTTATACACACTGCACGTAAACATACGAATTTTAGAGAAGTAATGAAAATACATTAAGAACGTCTGTCTATACGACTAATTGACCGCTCATTACTTCACCTAAGGATTCACAGTATTTGCGGTGATATTTGTGGAATAGATATTAATGATGATAGTGACAAGTCTTGCTACGGGTGTTCACATATATGTTTCTCTTTTTTTATTAAGTTAAAGAATATGTTGATATACGGTTACGTATAAATCCAAGCGACTAAGCAGAGCCTCAGAAAATGAGACGGAGAAAAGGTCAACATTTGACATCTGACTGCGCTTGTCACGTAACATGTTACTTGTTTATAACAAATTATGTATATATGTGTTTAGACACTGCTTACTTTTATTTAAACTTTTTATACGGCAATTGAGCAGATTTTTCCACACTTCGCGAAAAAGACAATAAAACTAAAAAAACTAACATATATAATGATAAACAAACGTGTAACTGAATGAACAAACGTTATCGAATCGATGGTTGTGAGAGCAAATCGTAAGTTGTGACATAATAAAAAAAATAGTTTGCCATCTTTTTGCGATCATGCTTAGATTTCCCCTTCTCTATGGAACTAATATCTGAAAAACTTCACAAATACGTATAGCTATGAATATGGATGTGTGCATGCAAAGAGAGGCTTCACTATACATACAAAGTCTGTTTGTTTATAAAATCCTAAATGCGTACTATCGGGTATCGTATGATATCAAAATGTATCGCTTCCGTGTACGAATACCATCATCAACATGGCACGTGATGTTGGTTGTTAATGCATTATCTTAGGTAGAGTTGCAACTACAACAAATACATACATATTATTTTATGTCGTACGAAGAATTACTAAAAAGTATACCACATAAAATTTGCAAAGACCGTGAAAGCATGCTTTAAAAAACAATATTTGTCGACAGCTTAAAACATTTTTTTAATTTATATATATATTTATAATGACTTTTTATACCATAGACACGCACTTGCTTTTGTATTAGTATATATATATATGTACTTTTATTACATTGTAATAAAAGGTTTACTTAAATTAAAAACTTTTATTACATTCGTTTACGCGAACAAAGTCGTCTCTTGTATATATCGTAATTGTATTGTGGATTTTATTATAAATTAATTGATATTGTCGTCGGTAATACCATCAATTTTTAATTAATCACGGAAAGTTAATTATTCAAGCCATGATAATAGAAGGAAAGTTGACAGAGAGAGCGACAAAGAGAGTAAATAAAAAATTTTTAATTATGTTTGCAAATAATGTTAATATAAGCGTTATTTATTATTAATTCAGTTCAGTTCAATGACAACAATTTATTAACTTTTTCCATTAGATATGCAATGGTACAAATTCAATCATACATCTCCTTCGCAAGCTTTTAAAACTCAAGAGTTTTTTCGCCCCTTCCGGGTACGTACAATAGCTTTAGTAATCCTTGAAATATTACAGGTTCAATGATTAAAATGTGATGATTAAGTTTAGGTTATCTTTAAAATTTGAAGAAAAATATTATTTCTGAAAAATATTAAAAAAGCAGCAATACTGAAATATTGAAAACAGCAATATAACGAGGCATGTTCAATTTGTGGATCGTTGTGGCAAATTTGAGTCTAAAAAGAAATCGCTTAATCTACATGTGCAGAAGTAGGGGAAGTTGTAGGGCATTCTAAACACTATCAGTTTTCGACCAAGCAATCACTTGCCATTACACAATGTTTAAGTTAACCTATCGAACTCGTCTATTTATCTACGTATCGAAGTAATCGATGTTATTTATTTATTTACTTACACATGAAACTCAATTAAAATGAATTAACAGTGGAATTCAAATGACTCTTAGAAGTAAATCTTAAACTAACTATTATTAAAACGTAGTATAAGAAAATCTAAAGAAAAGAAAAAAAAAAGAGAGAAAGTGTGCACACAGCTAGAAGGTACATTCACAACCGGTACAGATCCAAGTTGCAAGTAAACCCTCAAACCATACAAACATGCAAAGTTTGGCAATGGAGAACTGTAAACAACATTAGTTAATTTTCGAATCATAACGAGATGTTAAGATTGCAAGTTATTTTAAATACGACATATGCAAATCGCAAGGATTAAGCATAGCTGCGATTACAAGGAGGAGAAGGAAAACAGTTTAACATCGTCAGCGTACAATAAGATCTGACTGGATTTAATCACCGATAGGATCATTAACGTATAAATTGAATAAAAGGAGTCGCCAGGGACGCCAGTCGTGCGAGGTGATGAAGTTAAAAGATTTCTGAATGAGCTGTTATGCAGATAAAAGCGCATCCATTTCACTAAGTACAAGAGGAGGACAGAGGGTCGGATATTGACGATCAATAAGTCAAACGCTTTACCAAAATCAGTATGCACGACATCCGTGCGATAGCCACTAGAAAAGCATTGAGAACATGGCAAGTAAACTCTAAAAGTTTCGCTACAGTAAATCTTCCCTTGCGGAAGCCATGCTGGAATGGAGAAATATAAGATTTGAGAGCAAACTCTGTGTGCTGAGTAACAATTCGCTAAGACATTTAGACATTTGGCGATGCCTCTATAGTTCTCAACGTGATGTCTATTTCCACATTTGTGAATTGGAATGGGGAAACTATTCATCCAAGCAACACAAAGGGGCAACACCTGATTTCAAGGGTTGATTAAAAATTATTGAAATAATCCCACACATCTCGACAGAGCATAATTTAGGTATACATGTTTGAATTCTATCAGGTTCAGACATAGAACTCTATTTTCGAAACTTCAAACCATCTAAAGCGTCATTTTCTGAAATTATCAGGTTAGGAATCAAAACCGAGTTAATTATCGGATACGGAGGGTTAACAGTTAAATCGGAATTATTAGTTCAAAAATGTTGTGGGAAGTATTCAGCAAAGAGATTTCAATATCATCAGAGGACTCAGTGCTATTGGAAGTAACGTGCGAGGGATATATGAAGATTTATTTTTTGGAATTGACAACTTTAACAAATGTTCTAGGATTAACAAGCAGTGAGGATTTTATCAACTGAAGGTATCTGCAGTAATATTTGTGGTTGAGGTAATTAAATCTGTACCCTGCAGCAGACTGGGCGAAATAGTCGTGAGCAGAACCACTTTTCATAAATTTTTTGGAAAGTTTGTTTTCCTTATTTTTGTAACATTTAATAATCTTCTTAAACCAGGGCGGACACTTGCTTCGAGGAATGCTAGATCGGAACTAGGTTTAATACATTATAGAACGTTGATGGTAGGGTTTCAATATACCCAGCAAAAAAATCGAGCATAATGTGTGAAAAATTAGATTTAAGCAGTAAAATATTAGTTTTATGGAAATCATATTGCACGTTAGAGTAGTGCAACGGACCATCACGCCTGTAAAGAAAAGAAATAGAAATTGGTGGATGATACGGATCTGCAGGTAAACTAAAGGGTGGACAGTGATTTACAACTTTCCCCAGGAAATTGGCAAAGCAAAGGTCTAGCAGTCCGCCATTATAACTAGCAGTACGGTTGTGTTGGAATAAATTACGATCAAATACTTCGGGAAATCTGCGTGCTCACTGAACTTAGGCAAGTAGAGCGAATTTTTGAGTTTAGCCTCTTCAAAAGCTAATAAAAGAAAGTTTCCAGGCCTGAAGAAACATTTACTTTTTTGAACCTGGACACAATAGTTTGTTTAAGAAAATTGCCATGTTTTCATTCGGAACTAACTCTCTAAAAGACCGAATAGTTCTAGGTTGAGATAGAGCCAACTTGAAAACGCTTTCACGCTTCAAATTGACGGATGGGACTTTTGCAACTACATAACTTCTTATGTTATCCTTAGAGGTGTCAGACGCCAGTCTAGACACGAATATTGCCTTTCTGAGAGGTACTGTCAGCAGATACACTCATCCCTACTAGGTACGATAAGATTCAAAGGAAGGGAGTTTTGAGTTGGCGTGCACTAGCAGGTGCAGTTTGTGCCACTTGCCCAGGATACTGATCAACAGGCACAAACGAACAGCCAGGGGAGTGGCGGATTTGTTATTTTACTAATATATACTTTACTAATATGAAACGAGGGGCGCTTCCCGGCTTATTTGTAAATTTTTTATTACCAGCCGACTCAACCATAGCGAAAACGCTAACGTTCTTTGTAGGCGCGGATGAAGCATTCATGTGAGGGGACGAATCACATTTAGGCGCAGTCGTAGATGCTATACTCCGAGTTTGGACTATTACACGCTGGGGGAAAAGATGAGTGCTCTAGATAGCGACACTTATAGAAAATTGTGTTGATTTTTCCAAACTGTCCACACAAAGTCACGAGGTTTTGCTTAATTCAAATTGCAATTACTTAATAAATTTTAGACCAATTGGAAGGTATTTGAATGAAAACTGCTGGAGTCGCGTTACATTCATTAAAAAGTGTTATAGGCATGAATGAATGTAAAATTCGACTGATTGAAAGTTTTTAGTAATAGTCTGCTACATAAATAGTCTTTCCATGTTGAAATGCTCTTGCTCGAAAATTTTATGATCGAGCGTTCCGATTTTGCTTGATAGGCATTTCGGCTCACCTCCAAATCTTTTATAAATAAAATATTGGGCAGACCATCACACCGTACAACAATATATTCAACACTTTTTTGCTACTTGAACAAGATTTTCGAAATTATATACGTACTTCACTACGTCAATTTAATGTCAAATCGAGTGCGTAGGTAGTATGCAGTGAGCATATAGACAATAAACTCGAATAAAGGATAAATATGGAAAGAAAAGTTTTTTTGAAGCTACTCGTACTGTAGGATTTCATACGAGTAGACGTTTATATTATTAAATGTTTCATCCCTAAATACTTAACGGTTGTTTTATATAATAAAATACCTCATAAATAGAAGTCTAAACTTTAAAGCCGGCAAATGAATATATTAACTTATGGGTGAATATGAAGATCAATTATCGTGGGTACCGGGTTTTATTTCCAACCCTAAAATGTCGTAAACAATTTGCAAAGTGTGACAGGTTGATTTTTTATATTTATAAAGGACTGAAGAAATATTTAGGTTTGTCATAAATTTACGTAAGCAAATACGGCAATTCTGATAACAGGCTTCCAGAAGTGTGTGCTGAATACTGTCGAGTATTGGCTTTAGCTATTAAAAGTCTATAAATGAATAAAACATGGATTTAAACAAATTCATTTGGATCAGACAACAGCATTCTTATGCCTTCTGAAGAATTTATGATAACAAGTGATTTTGGTGCGTTACGTGTAATTTAAACGTTATTAACCGTTTTAATTAAAGTTTGCTTTAAATATAAAGTCATCACAAAATTTTTTAATTTTTTACGCTTACGGTTACTATATGTTAATATTGGTAATTCTTGGGGTAAATAATTTCGCTTAAGAAAAGTGAGAGATGTATATATACTATGCAGACAAAGATTCGCATGTTATTACAAACAAAAATATTATTGGAAACTTCTTGAAAATGGAAAGGCTAAGTACATGTACTGTATTTTTGTTTTTCTGATATATTGTTCATGCGGTAGCAAAACTGATTCCAGTTTTGTTCAGGTACTTTATCAAGTAGAAACGTCGCTTATTTATCGTAATGGGAAAATAATTTTTACCCAACCTATTTTTGTTAACATTGGAGTTCTTTTTTCGACCGTTCCCTCACGGTATATTACTTATTACATTTGGTGATGGTTAAAAAGTATTGTTAATACAAATACAAAGAAAGGGAGTAGTAGTTCTGGACGTCCGAAAGCGGAAACGTTTGGGACAGCAAGAAAGCCCACCGTAAGTAGAATATTGCGCTGCACTGTGTCCAAACGCGGTTAAAAAATAAAAAGTCGCATATTGTGGCATGTATGGACACCTTCAAGGCAAGTTGGGGACGCTGAGAAAGCAGAATAGGTCTATTAAAAGGCTTGATTGGCAGAAAAACCGTGTTCGACCATGTTCGTCATCTTAGTAAGCATTGCACCCTTCATACCCGATAGAGTCGGTAAACTATGCTCATCTATTCGAATTATTCTCTAAGCGCTATAAGTGGCACGGATACCAATACCAATAAAGCATTTTTAGCACGGCTTTAAAAAGCCACCCCCTAGACTACTTCTTTTGATGTCCGAAACATTAAGAGCTACGGATTCGCCTGCATGGATACCACTACAGACAAATTTGCTTTGTAATTCGATCCAAAATGATTACTTACTGAAAGAGATCAGGTAACAAAAGGTGCTATTGTGAAATGAATGCTATAACTAATTTAGCCAGAGAAATAAATTCAAAGATTAAAGTCTTAAAGCACAAGCATCTAGGGCTGTCGGCAAAACTCTGCCGCATTTGACATTTGAATCCACGACAATATGTGAATCTTCCAGTGGAGAAAACAGAATAATTGCTATTGGAGATGGTTTTGTAAAGCCCATTTCCTTTCTAGATGCCCGTCACTGAAGCATTGAACTGTAGCAATTTAACACAGGAAGTCTGTAAAAATGATTTTTTTGAAGATATTCACAGTTTTACATCCAAGAATGCAAGGATTGGCAATTATATCCATTGATTTTGAAAACGCTTTGCGAAGTGGGTCTACGATATCACAAGAATGTCGATAAAACTTGGATACAAGATAATTTTTATTTCATGGATATGGTTGTAAGCCCATCGGCGTTTCACGTAGTGGTTTGGAGCCTTACTTTCATAACTTGGAGACTAAGAGCGTCATCATGTTGATTAGAGTGTTTGTCAATTCAACCTACTTTTTAATCAAATCTTCAATGCGGACTTTTCAAAATTTCAGAATGTTGTAGGGAGTTTATTAATATATTGATATAATATCATTAGTCATAGAATCTTGTCTATTCAGCATTCCTTCTTACTTAAAGGAATAATTATTATTGTGCTTATCCTCCGTTCACATGCGTGATGTTTTGAAGTTTCTTAGTAAGAAACTGCGACGATATAGAAGGATTTTTATAATTAACACGATGGTTTTTGCAAAGAATTGACACATTTTGGAGGGGAATCGTCATTTTTGCGGTTATTTAAGTAATCCCACCAAGCCACATTTAACACATTTGACTTTTTCAGAACAATAATCAATAGATATATCCAAAATCGGACCAAAATATTTAGACCGATGACATTGAAGGATGTCTCCGGCTTTTAAAAGAACTTCAATTTAAACGGCAGGATGATTAAAGTATTTCACGCTATGAATATTTTTATTATTCACATTGACTCCAAATCTGTATAAATCGTTGGAAATGAGTTCTTAGCCATTTTAATATGATCGATGGGAGTGGCATAACAGCGGTTTAGTTTCCCAATGCATATGAACGCAAGTTACATTTTAGCTATTTGAAGACGTTTATCAAAAGGTCTAGCTTGGACCTACATTGGTGGGCCAGTCGTTCCTACATTACGGTATGTCCCACTTTTGTCATCATTATACTGCATAGAAACATAATAAATTTGTTGAAGTTCTTTAAGACGTTTTTGATAAGAGTTATGACATTTGTTTATTATGCTGGTAACATATAACGCATCTAGAGTAAAGACAGCAAGAGCTGTAACTACTGCGGTTCCACCAACCAGAAGCCGATGTCTTAACACATGTAACGAATTAAAATGACGAAAAGAACTGAAACTTCATGATATTTGTCATAACAAAAGTCATAGAAAACATCTGCGGAGACCAAAATAACGTTGTACGACCACCGGGCCAAATGTTTGAGTCAAAATACCATTAGAGTTTCAATTTGCGCCGATGATTAGAGTTTCAAGGAAGAATTTTCAACGCGGAAATTTGTAGTACTTCTTGGCATATCCAGAATTTCGACAGCTTCAGCTGCTAATTTGTCATATCATGCTCTTTCCTTATTGTCGAAACTTCTTTGATACCTTCTAGGATTTTATCGACCAATACCGAACGAACAACTTTATCTACAACTTGTCCAGATCCTAAAATTTTAATGGATAGTAGGAATTGCGATGGTTTTTGACAAAATAAGGAGGTATTTTCTCCCTTCAAAATCTCCTCGTAGTTTTCTGCACGTAGAACCCCTAAGATGCAGCTCAGCAAGTCAAAAGTGTTGAAATCTATGTTCACAAACAAGCTGTCTAAATTTTGTTTCATTAGACATAACCGTTTGCAACGCGAAAATCGTTTCCAATTAATAGAGTTATGAGAATATTTTTGCCACGATGCCATAAATTTAATTATTGAAGCGACTTCTGTCTCGATGCATTCATCCGCATCGAAATGATTGGGAGGTGCCCCACGGCTCGATGAAGTATGGCAGTCCAGGAATAATTTTTTCCAGGTTTCCTCCACCTTCGGTATTCATGTTTCTTGTAGGTGTACGATAAAGAGCCGTCACCTCGTGGTCACCAAAACTGTTAAAAGAAACTATTCTTAATGATATAAAATATCCTCTTCTAAAATTTTTTAACGGAAATAATTTTTACAAAAAGTAAGCTTGACTGGTCTTTTTCTTCCATTCAGCAAATCAACGACCGAAAATTCGCTGAGATGTGTAAAAAAAGCTCAATGTGACCACAGAGATCTTTATTTGAAAGTTTTTTGATTAGTTTTGGTATATAAATATTATTATTTATATATTTTTTTATTTTTTTTTATTTCGTAATAAAAGCCGTGTTTGGTTAATATCTTTTTAATTCTGCGTGTTATACGTCCGCCACGTTATTTTTTTAAATATTAAAATATGCATATTACTCATCCGCCATGTAGGATAGTTCAACGATGGGTAAATTTCGTAATGTAAGAAGTAATGTAGTATATCAGTATAAAGTGTCATATAAAAGAACTGATAAGCGTGAGAGTAAAAAAAGTGTAAAAGCGAGTAAGTTCATAATGTGGTTGTAAATGCTTTTACATCTTGATGACATGATTTAAAAAAAGGAAAGATTGCTAAATTGTGAGAACACAAAATGTCAAGAAGGTTGCAAGTTTAACTCACAAAACAGAAAAACGAATTGTCATAAAAGTCAAAAATGAAAAAAGCAAATTTTAACGTCGGTGACGCCACATCAACAAAATAAAAACAAAACAAAATCCTATTTCAGCAATGCCACACATACACAAGTAAATTTCGCAAGAAAATCGTTCAATGAACTACACTCTAAACAAATTTACCTAATTCTTTAATCAATGAGTTCTACGCGATACTTTCTTAAAACTTAGGCAAAAGTAATTAACTATTTAGAAAATCAATACAAACCATTATTATATCTATTCAAAGTACGACACGTTTTTGTTGATGGGTACTCATTATAACAGAAACATTGGTAGATAGAAACCGTAAAGAAAATTTGAGATATTATTTGTTGTTGTTCGTCTTAAGTTACTAGTTTCCTCCCATCTACATTATGTTCAAGCTAAGAAAAAATCTGAAAAAACCATGCACATGGTGAAGTTTGCCTGTTTACGATGTTATTTAAGCTCATTAAATAAAGCCGGATTTGCCCTCCACCCCTTTTCTTTTCTCATTCATTTTTGTTTATATTTTGCTAACTGTTTGTATGTTCTACTTACGCCGCAAAAAAATATTTCATTTAACTCTTGTGGGCGCTAAGCCAAATGCGTTTTACTTGTCTATGTTTTGTTTTTTGTTATTGTAATTGTTACCTCAAAGTTTTCGGAGAGGGTGGGTAGTCTTCTATGATGGAGGAAAGTTGCTTATGTATCTTTGTGTTATACGGAGCAGTCATGTGGGTTTAAGCAGAAGGATTTTTTCTCGTTATTTCGTTAGAAGTTTGAAAATATATTCTGTAGCTATACATTTAGTTTAATTGAATTTGTGTTGCCCTACAGTTATTTTTAATGTGAAGCAGTTTTCAGAATGTTTGCAAAATGTATTGTGAAAAGTTAGATCATGTGTAAGACACAATATATTTCTGAATAATTTCGGCGATTTAGCTTCTGGAATAACGAGGTATTACAGGCTTTACTTATCAAAGTAAGGAATTGCCACACTTTTGCAAAACAGTAAATCGAATTAAATTGTATGTCAGTGGTATTTTGAAGAATATTATCTAGACAAACCAAACTAATGTCTCCTTATAATAGATATTTGTTGTTTGCTATAAAATTTATTTAACGAATTAACTTGAAACGAAAACGTAGTTTATCTCAGATAAAGGCATAGACAGTAAAAAACTATAACGCATTGACATCCATGAGATTGATCTTATTTTAAAAATGTTTAAAAGTTGATATTTGATCCGAATGGCACTTATTTCCTAGAATTCGTTAATCGTATTCCTTGTACAATATCCATTGTTATTCCCACTTGTTTGTTGGGTTAAGGGGTAATAACGCTTTACGTGTACAGAAAACAGACTCGGTTTTTAAAAAAAATGTAATAAATAAATTATATTTGGCTATATCTATTTTAAACAAAAAAATTAATCCACCTCTTCATGACTTCCGCACTTTTTAATTTAGAATTAACACACGCAGATTGTCGCGTTTGATTCGCCTACCCCTTTTATTTGATATCCAATTGATTGATATTACTAAGAAAAAAACGGTTCCTCCGCCTTGTGGTGTACCACATATATTTTACAATTAACACATCTTCGGAGAAACAATGCGGCAGGAATGTACAAAATAATTTTCATATTCTGTCTTCTTTACCTTGTAAGCAACAAATGAGCATAAAACGTGCAAAAGTGAAAAAAATAAAAGTTTGGTCACTTAAAACTTTGCGTGTGCACGACAGACTTTTTGCATTTTTTTACGTGAGTAGTACGGTTCTCCATAAAGTAAATATAGAGAATTTCATAAATTATGAGAAATAAGCACAAATCATCCATTCTTGCTTGGGGACACAGATATGCGCCCAAGTTAGGCTTTGTTGTGGGCCTTTGCTTTGACCAATTTGCCCCATTCCAAATATCAACATGCGTGCAAAGACTTCCATTATTTTTGCCAAATTTGAGACTGTTAGCTTAATTATTGCGACCAGAAAAATGTTTACCACAGACATTACACAGACACACTGCCAGACAGACAGATGAGGATGCCTAAATTAGTTTATGATTTGATGTTGGTCAAGAATATATATACTTTATGATGTCCCTGAAGATACTTTCTTTTTCTTTTGAATTTAAAAATTCGCATTTTTAGTGGCTGCGCATTTATTATTTTGTGCAACATTTCAGTGGGCAAGTCTCTAAGCAAGTAATCATTTTAACAGTTTATTTTTACCAGGTTCGCATATTTTGTTAATACGATCATATTAACATATGTAGTATAATAAATCTATGGAGCAGGATTAACATTTTATCTATTATAACTCCCAACTTCTTAACATGGTCGGAAGGGAAAAATTAATGACTTCAAGAAAACTAATCGCCTACCTTCTGATTAAACAATATCTCCTCTCTGCATTTAACTTTATTCTTTATTTGTTCAGAAAGTTAAATATTTTACTAATTGGCAACGTGACATTGATTTGATTCTGTACCTAAATTTGAAACACAAAAGACACAATTAACCAAATATAAGATTGGAGTCGGAGAGATGATTGCGGAACACCTGTTTCGCAAGTGGTAAAACGGACAACAAAGGGCTTTGCATTAATTTAATTTGGAGAAGCACACTGAAGAGCTTTTCCCATGTCAAAGAATACAAAGCCAGTAGATTGTGGGGTTTGAAAATTATTTTCGACATGGTGTTATATGCGTACTTGTTCATGTGAGTATAACGATGGCTTCTGGGACCAAATTGTTAATTCGTTATACTGTATATTTCGACAACAACGAAGCTTGATGCATGATCTAATTGTGCAATTACAAACCACGTACATCCTTGCGGAATATACTAAATGTTTAGCCATGTTACCGCTCATGTAATAATCACGAACTAAAATCCTCACCGTTAGAATGATAGCTATGCGCATTCTAAGCAGAGAAAAGAAACTTTGTGATATTCTAGAAAGGCTTCTACGACAACTTGTGCTTTGAACAGAAAGCTTACACAAAAGCAGCGTTGTCACAGCGTAGCGTTTTTTACGCAGAAAGTTGCTTATATATCAAAATAGGGAACATCCTCTGGATGAGTCGTCACATCAAAAAAAATGGCTTGAAAACTGCTTGGCCTACACCGGCTGTGGTGATAGATATAACCAGCTTTATTTGATATTAAACGAATCTACAAAAAAAGCTCGAAGCTATTTCCACCACTTTTATTCTAGCCATTATAGAGTTAGAATAAATGCTTTTGTAATCTCAGCAAATTTCACAGCTAAAATGTCGGGATAAAATTTAGTTATGCAGGTAAGCTGGGAAAAAGCATTGGCAAGTTAGTTAATAATAAACCCAGATCTAAAAATTTTCAATGGTATGTCGGATCATTAGTTTACAAAATCGTTATTGGAAAAATCTTACGAATTCATTTAAAATATTAACCCAAGCACGTTATGCAGCACCAATTTCGACGTACGACGTGTTTACAAAATTTTGCATTTATCCTTCGGGCACGAAATCTCTGGCTCTTCATCTACGGTAAACTCCTCTTGGATCATGGCCCTAAGGATTGGCATTGATCATAACATTAGAAAAGTTGAAATAAATATTTAAAACAATAACTATCCAAGAAGCATGCAATTGCTGTTTTGACTTGAAATCAGCTAATAGGTAACGAATTTTCAGACCGAGGAGCTGCAGAAAATAACTGTAGGGAAGGTGTTTCGACGGCTTATTATTTTCCATATACTGCATGAATTGCTGTGTCAATTAGGTTGCACAACGTAGCAAGTGGCCAACGTTTTGTCCCTCTCTTACAGATGTACTGAGATAAAATGTTGTCCACAGCGTCGACGCAGCCCTTTATTTTAGCGCAGTATGTAATTATTTTTGCTTTTCCAGGCCAGTCACATTGTTATTCTAGCACATCGTTGACAATAGGAACACAGCTTTATGTTTGAAAGGAACCTATGACACCAACGCCCTATTCCTGGTCTTTGACGACTTAAATTATTGTGATAAATATCTTTTGCTTTCTCTGAAAGTGCCAACTAAAGTCAGTTTCCGAGAGAACAACCTTTGGCCAATGATAGTAATGTAAAAAAATTGACCATCGTCAGATTTTTACCCGTTACCTTGTATGTAAAACGCAAAAAGTTGGCTAAACGCTCGCCGTGATCCACATCTGTCACATTCCCAATTTTACCAGTACATATTTGCCCATTCAAGGGACAATATATTGCTGCATTTCAAATGTGTCTTTTTTGGTTCTCAGATTGCATGCTTTGGTGCGCTTAGAATCGAAAGGAACAGACCTCAACATTTCTTTTTACCAATTTTGTGACATTGTCGCCTGTGTGTTTTTTGCTACACTTCCAGCCTTCCCTCCTTCTTCGATTTGTGGTTTCCAGTTACAATTAGAATTCCATGGAGAAGGAGTTGCATGGAATTTTTATATTAAAATGTCTACAAATAACTCATATACTTTGATTTGTGAAATCTTTTGTAATTGGTGCATTGATGAAAGAAGCACTTTGAATTATAGTATGGGCTTTCTGGCGAAAGATGGGGGATTTTTGTACCTATTGGTACTGTCTTTACTTGAGAAAAAATTGCTATTAGAGCGACCAGCCTGCTCGTCTTCACTGCTGGCGTAACTATTCTCATCATTCCTATCAGAGTCACTACTTTCGTTCAATTCTGCAACTATATTCTGTTAAATTTGATGTTAAACTTATTAAGATCCTCTAAGAATAGAGACAATAATGCACCATGCGTTATTATATTCAATCGGTTTAGATCGATTGAGTTCAATGGAAGATTTATCATTTGGAACTCTTCCATATAATAGCCTCATTGTATCACGCACAATACAAGAACGCGAAAGGAATTGTTGGTCAAAATTAAATATATGTATATAACTATAGCTAAGTTTATTAAATTATAAGAGCTTACGTTTGAACATCTAGTATTGTTATGTTCACTCGAAATTGTAATGCAATAATGCATGATCTCGTTTTGCAGCTCTATATAAGTATTAATATAGCTTTCCTTAAGCTACTCTCTCAGGTAAACATTAGCATGTAAGTGGTGGAACAACTAAACACACCTCTTGGTATCCAGCTCTAGGTATCAACGTGATGATGTGGCAGCCAACAGCGATAAAAGCAGCGCGCGAACAACGATCACGCTTTCAGTTGTTCAGCAGCAGTCAAACTAACAGATTATAGGCGATAAATTTCATTTTCGCAATACGATTACGTGCGGGTCATACTTCTCCGGTCGAAAACGGAGCTGCCCAATAAATATGCGTTGATTTTTTCCTTTTCCTACGAAGTCACTTCGCAAATAACGCCATTCTGTATTCTTCTTAAATTCCGCCAATATATATTTAAATTAATACAAAAACACGAAGGCTCCTTTAATTTACCGAACAAATTTCGTGGAACGGACTTTTGGATAGTCCTGAGCGAAACCACAGTTCAAGTGGCGCCCGAGCAGTGACCTTCGGATAAAAAGCAACAAGGAGAAGAAAAAAACGTATCAGGGCAAAGCGTGTGTACCGCTAAGTTAATAAAGGTAAAGAAAACGCAAAAACTAACACGGTGCGCACATCGTGGATCTATAATCTGAAGAAAGGTGAGCTCACTGCTGTTTGCGCTGAATTCAGCCTGGACAATTTAAATACAGTAGGGGAAATGCGAAAGGCGCTGGGAGTACTAGCCGGCTCTTCCAGCCAGAGTAAAGAGACGATTCAACGTCTAGAAGAACTAGAAACCAAATACACGCCGCGCACAACGTTAGCAGTTGATGATACTGGATCTCGAGCTAACGAGTCCCAAACGCGCGGCCCAAGAGTTAATGTTGAGCAGCCGTGCCATGGATCGAGCAAGTGACCAGTTAAGTATGATGGAGATACCAACGCACTCGAATTTACGGAGCGGATTGAAGAACTCCGCGGGACATACGATATACCACTGAATGTCAAAAATCATAACCGAGTTATTCACTGGGCTAGCAATAATATGGTATAGAAATAATCGCCGGTCTTGGATTGGCTGGCAAGAATTTAAAGAGGCTTTTATGATGTTCTTCCTACACTCTCTTTTACTTTACTTTAAAAAATTGGATGCCCGAATTCGCCCGACATATCAGCAGCAAGGTGAAGCGTTTAAAGCTTATGCATTGCGAAAGCAAAATCTAATGCGTCACACGCAATGTGCGATGCAACAGAAAAACAATCGCATTTATCGGAATAGTCGACGAGAATATCAATTATTTATCGGCTAATCCGAGTGCGTTACTCTGTCCGATATGATTGCTTTAGCAGAACACGACAAGGATATCGCCCCAGAGCAATCTTGAGCCGAGCACCGTCTTCCCAACGGCACAATGGAACCAATAACCTGTTCGACGACGACATGCCTGTCATCGGTGTGCCCAAGAAGGACATTATGCACAACACTGTTGAACTCCGCGAGTATTATTCTGCTAGGAGTGTGGACACAGAGGCGATGATAACCAAAACATCTGCGAGCGTACCCCCGTGCGTCCCGAATACCCGGAGCTGCGCGTCGAAAGGTCATCCATAGTAGCCAACGTAATCGTTGGCCGGCTGTTGATTAAAAGTGTGATCGATACTGGCGCAACTAGAACGATAATCAAGTTTAGCATGCAAGATTTGATACCATTCATACCAACATAAGCACGACAATCCGACAATGACCGACGGCACATTACTATACAGTCATCGTGAATTCATTTTCACTTACCATTGATAGTCCTAGACGACATAGTCGATAATCTCTCCTTAGGCATGGATCAACAACGTTAGTTAACAACATTATTTAATTGAAAAAGGGCAATACAATTTGGCAACACCGTGCAACGACAAACATTCAACGTCAGACATGTCCTCCAATACCGTAACCAACTCACTAGTGTAATAGGCCCAGGTTCACGCCTCCTTGTTTAATCCAATAACGACACTTTCATCAGACAAACTCTAACCAATAGAAGAGAAAACGCGTTCCACACCCCTGAATTGACTATCGCATACTAAGCCGTAGATCAATATTGCCTATCCATTACACAGAGAAGAACACAACCTGAATAAATTGCGCGGAGCTAAATGTATCAGCACCATCGACTTAAAAAATGGATATCGACAGCTCCCCATGGAACCCCATAGTAAGAAATATACGGCTTTCACAGGACCGGAGCGCTGTTTATTCCAGTGGCGTGTTATGTCCTTCGGGTTACATTCGGCGCCAGAAACCTTTCAAAGTATACCCATGGAAAGTATGCGTTACGGTATACGATAGAGCACATGTCTTCCGTGAAAACCACGATGATCCTACAGCTACTCACGTGGGTATACCGAAAACAACGAAACGCTCTAGCATACTTAAAGGACTCTTAACAAAATCTGACTAGCTCGCCGTAATTGGAGGGTTCACCAACGGAAATTTTCCCTACAGAATTCTTATAATCTTATGTGATGTAAGTGGAAGTGTAGTGTAATGAGCAAACTTACTTCGCCAGCCAATAACCATCCAAACAAATTAGTTAACAAACATTTTAATATTTAGAACAGATAATTAAAGCATTATTAATTCACAGTTCAAATTACAAATAAGTTATTGGTCATAAACTAAATTAGTTAATGATAAAATCCACTTACCCATTCAATTACACTCCAAATGTACATTCGTATTGTTGACTGAATAAGGAATTCAAAAAAAGATTTTTTTTTTTTAAATTAAGCAGATTAAACAAGTGGTAAGAGATTTTTGTTTTTAAACTAAGGCCTTTGTTTGTGACATAGCCAGTAATGCCCAATTGGCGAACTGCAAAGACGCTACGTTTGCTTTGAGAAGCCGGTCAAACAATTGCTTTGGTGCTTATGATTTTTGTATCCATTTTAAACGAACGGTACTTGTTTCCACAATCGAACGGCTATACGTTTAAAAGATGTTGTAATAAGAAGAAGTAGAAGGACGCCAAACCAAGGCAAGGCGCAAGAGACATTTGCTCGTAAATTTTTTAAAGCAAATGATTTAAGTAAATTGATGATTGGTTCGTTGAGGATGATGAATAGACGGGAATTTAAAAATATATATGCGCTTATAAGCCGCTTAATAAGATAGAAGAAAGGTATTGGTCCCCTATTGGTGTATTGAGTTCACATTGGACCATCATCCTTCGTTGTAAGACGGTTAATGCTTTTTGTTGTTTCTTGGCTAATCGTAATTTAAAGTGTGTCGGATGAGAAGATAAACAGGTATACGTTTCATTCTTTTTATTTTTAAATTTTTTCCTTGTCTTTTTACAATTCAAAATTGACTGATAATTCCAACGCTTATGATAGACTGCCTTTCTCAAAATTGTTCTTTTTTTTCATAAAAAAGCAACAAAAACATCGCCTACTCATTTTCCTACAACGCATTACTCGACTTTATTACTGACTAAAAATGTTCCGCCAGTTAGCAAGATATGTTCAAGGGTGTATATCGTGCCAGTTATATAAGGCGAGTCAACAAAAACCGGCAAGAAAAATGCAAGACCATCTACCAAACGAACCATGGTGCATTGTGAGTGCGGATTTCACCGGACCTCTCCCCAGGTCAGCAACCGAGCACAACATAGCGTTAGTAATGGTTGATCGGTTTTCCAAGTGGACGGAAATTGTTCCGCTGCGCCAGGCGACCACCGCAGCGTTAATCAAAGCGTTCCGAGAAAGAATACTCGCTCGATTCGGCATACCAAAATTATTCATCACCAATAACGGCAAACAATTTGTGAGGCGTCAATTCAAACGTTTTCTTCCAGAATTGGGTACGCGAAATCAATTCACGGCGTCTTATTTCCCGCAAGACAATCCAACGGAGCGGGTTAACTGAACCCTGAAAACGATTATAGCACAACCCACGAGCGGCGATCAGCGGCATTGGGATGCGTTACTTCCCGAAATAACACTAGCCATGAACCACTAACCGGTTACTCTACCGCCTTCTTAGATTTCGGCAGAGAACTCCAAGTGCACTTTTCGATGAAAAAATATTACGCACCGGTGCTAACGCAGAGACTTTGAAAAAAAAACCAAGAAATTAAAAGAAGTGTTCTCACTAACTCGCGAAAGCATGCGGCAAGCAAGCCAGACTCAGTCGAGTTACTATAATTTGCGGAGAGGTGAATGGAATCCAAAAATGGGACAACAGGTACTTATAAAAACACACCATTTATCAAACGCACCAGAAAACTTTGCCGCCCAACTGGCACCAAAAAACCATGCTCCATGTATAGTAAGTGGATTCAAATCCCCCGTTATCTCAATGGTACAGAGCCTGGACGGGAAAAGAGGGTCCATGTGAGCGAAGTCAAGAGACTCCACGAGCAAGACGACCTTCATAACGGCGAAAACAGCCAAACATAAGAACCCATCAAACCGGTCCTACTGCAGCACTGCGTTATATAAAAAAATGGGAAAAAGATAATAATAAGAAAAAATGCTCCTACTGCAGCACTGCATTATATAAAAAAATGCTAATAATAAGAAAAAAATGAATAAAAAAAAAAGAAAAAGCGAAAACCCCGTTTATAGATCACCCGTTAAAGGTTTATGAACAGAGTTTTAAAAGCAAGCATCCTTTCTGATAAAAAATTAGAAGAACTCAGTTGATTTATTACTGACATTGCGACAATTATAAAAAATTACTAATCCAATATTATTATTTTGCTTTTGAGTATTCTTCTTCAAATTTATTCTTTAATACTGCAAACATTTTCATTCAGCGCTTTAATTGTTTGGCTTAAATTTCCTCGTGATAGGAGCCAATAGTTTTTTCATCTCAAATGTTAATATTATTATTAATATTATTTCTAAGTTGTGAACATTTAACAAAGCCACCCGTTAATTGCATTAAAAATTTAGGAATCCTCAGATAAGGCTATGGCTTGACATTAAGGATTGGTCAAGGGTTCTACTTTCGGAGCGAAATATTGAAATAACAATTTCTTTCAGTTAATCAACTTTTACTTCCATGTCTAAAGAGCCGAACCATCTACTAAGCACTTAAAAAAAACGCCTCAACAGGAAAAAAAACCAACATAAAAGAGGTAGTCACATTAGAATTAGCTGAATCTTTAGACACTAGTTATGCTTTACATCATCACACTTACAGCATTTAAAAGAATTTGCGATAGGCCCACCTTTTATTATACTTCTCGGTTCAGAGTCACTTTTTCAAGCTTGTCTGTTCATCTGCCCGTCTGGCATCTGTCCATATATTTTTGTGTTCAACCAACAAGTCGCATATTGTGATGAAATGCGGTACATTCATGGTCTTTTAGCTCAAGGGTGAACTCTATTGAAATGAATCGGCAATTTTTTGAACTTCTTGTCATACAACCGTTCCTACGAAAACTGAATCTTTATGTAGTAAAAAGATCTAATATTCAATATTCCTTGGTGAGATAATAAAAATTTGACTTCAATAGTAACCTAAATGAAAGCTTACCTTACGATACTGAAACGTGCGATTTTGAATATTTTATGATGCAAAATGGATAGTAAGAGTAATTTGTTATAAAGCTTACCTGTATCAATTTATATCAAGTAAGCTGCGACATCATCGCAGGAAGTATTAAAACCTTGTATGCCAAAAAGATTTAATTTTTAATGAAAATTTGCCTGTAACAAATTTGTATCACATGGATTCATTTTTTATCATCACTTGTTTGCATCGGCGTACTTGTTTTACCTCCTACGAAGATTGGTTGATGGCTGGTTTTTTTGAAAAAAGATCGTTGGGAAATCCTACCCATTCGATGAAAAGTTTGTAAAAGATGACAGTTGACTCTAACTTAAAATAGGCCATAAGTTATAGATAGTCTAATCCATTTCAGGTCATAATTTAAATGATTTTATGAGATTTAGCACCACATCCAGATCGGTTTCTTGAAAAACTATTAAAAAGTCGAATATTCGAGAATGTAATTATTTTCCCTTGCAAAAGTGTTTGCACTACATTTCACTGTAGTGCTTAGAATGTCTTGTTGGAGGTGTGAAGCCTGTGTTAGTTTCTTGACTCTGTTTAGTAATACTGTAGTTGAAGTGTTTCCGTAACTTTTTTTCGGAAAATTGTTCAAAGTTGGTGGTTAACTCTCTCCTGAATGAAGCGTTGCCTTTTTTCTGTAATAACATTAATAATAATATTAATCGAGATACGTGCCATAGATTTATTTTGACTATCAGAAAATGGTTTAGACTAATGTAAGACAGAATTACCAGCATCATGCGGATAGTCATGATGATTTTGACGACGTTACCATAAAGGATGTTATATGTGTAACGTTCACCTCGTAGAGTAATTAATCGAGTCAATTAGGTTCAAAACAAACTTCTCTTGTTGTAGCGAAATATCAGAAGTGTTTAAGGCTAAGAGAGTTGGACTGATTGATTGCGAAGTGTCCTTTTAGGTATAGAGCCGTATGATGACCACGCATTGGGAAGAAGGGGTGGGGCAAGGGAGAAATATGTTAAGTCGACAAATGAGATTTTCTTTATTTATTTAGCTATTAGCAATCGTTATGGCTCGTTACCGAAAATATATTATAAATAAAGGACTGTGGATAACTTAGCCCGCGCCTTAGAATATATAATTTTAAGTCTATAGTGGTAAAAGAAAAGGAACACTTAGCAACTTTCAATGATTAAGATTAAGATGAGATTAAGTAACGTACGTTTCACATATTCACTTTTATCCGAAATGGAGAATAAGTGATAATTTTCATTAAAATGTTTACAGAGGACACGCATACGAGAATGCAGTTCGTAACTTGTCCTACAACGCGGTTGTGGCAAGAGAAAGAAGTGCCTATGACACAATAAAGCCAAGCTCATTCAATCAGAATGAAGGTTCTACATCACCACTACTAAGCTTAGCCACGAAACTCACATCAAAACATACCCTTCTTTTCTCTAGAGAGTGATTATAAGGAGTCTATTTTCAACAATGTATGCTGGGTTGAAGAATGTGTTGGCAAGAATAGTAGCATGTCACTATCCAAAACGCAAGTTCTTTTTGAATGGAGCTGCTTTCGAACATAATACCACGAGTATTATTTCTTGCAAAAACCTTGATGTTGTTCTAACAGCGTGGTAAGTTACCTAAGTTATTTAAGTTTATTTCAATCGTTCAATAGGGCCTGCATGCATTAGTTTAATGTAATGTACGTGTGCTGAAAGAAAACTAACGGATAGTTAGTTGAAAAAATGTAAAACCATGCTTGAAATGTTTTTTAGGGTTCAGGGGCTAGGATTTAGAGCTCATTAAAGTAATTAATAAAGCTTTTCGTGCAATATTGTAATATTTTAAAACCTTTTCGTGATTGTACTAGGATGATAATTAATTGCCTGCCGCCGTTAAGGCGGATGCAAGAATGAAGCTGTTAATTTTCACCAAAGTAAGATTATCTTTGTCGTATGGGTGGTTCTGTAAAGAATTGGTATCTGTGCTATTTTGCGTGGTTAGACGGTTGTAGCGCGAATGTTGTAGTGCTATTAGATAGTAAAGGTGGATTTAGTTGTAAGTACGTATGACGAGCGTCCGTCACGCTATAGAAATTTTATGTTTTTATCTTTAGAATATCTCCCATTTTTAAGTATCGAGACCAGTCTTTTGTAGTCCTTACAGTTTTATGCCGAAAATCTCTCAAAGGAGAGAATAATTTTGTCTGTAGGGGTTCGAATTTGGTTCGACGAGCTTGTACATCCCTTCTAATTTATACCTCAATGCTGTCACCAAATATTCCTGTTTTGGGTGGGAGCATGTATTACGCTTTATGCCGCTTTAACGTTTCGTACAGTTTGAATTCGATAGGGCGCTGGAACAAGAAAGAGGTTTGGTTTTGAGAATTTTTCCTATGGCCGAGAATTTCGGCAATAAATATCCGCCAAGTAATATCGAAACCGAGTCAAGGTTGAAAGTCACTTTCTCTTCAGATTGCATTAAGATAAATTTATCATTAATTATAAGAATGTCAACGGATAACAAAACCGTCTCTAATCTATAATTTAAGAAGATTTGAGGAGTACAATTTCAGTCTGATACAAGATGAAATCTTGTGCTGTTCCTATCCGGCGGCCCTCTGTTTGCAATAAAATTGTTAACCATTTGTGTATTATACGCCAAAGCCTCTCACTCTGTAAAATAAGAATTATATTTGGGAACTGCTGATAAAAAGATTCCTAATTACTACTGTTTTTTTTTTAACTACTTCAAGACACTGCACTATGAATATTTTAATATTTATAATCACTGCAGAAAAGAAATTCGTAGATTTCATCTGTTAATAGTCTTTAAAAGTAGTATAACATTCGAACAATTTAATCGTTATGGACTAAAACGACCTTTTTAAGCCGTCGCCAACTCTCAACTTACGGTTTATGGTTTTGGTAACTGTAAACGCTGTAATGCGATTACTTTTGCGAAGCATGTATATAACTTTGATATCCGTTTGAAATAATAAGATTTTTTAACACATATATGGACATATATGATTTTTATCCCGAGCGATTTTCTCAGCGACTTTGCGAGCACAGTTCAATTCGCCCTTACCAAAGCTAGAAAGATAATGGAAACGCCGAAGTGGCGAAGGGACATTGCTGAATCTACTTGCAATTTTCGAGTTATAAAAATAATGATAGTATAGTGTGTGGTATGAGAATAAAATTAAAGTTAAAAAATACTTGACTTTTAACTTTCTTTTTTTGTGACTGAACTCGAAAGTTTGTTCTTCGCTATTTTCATATGGCTCCAGAATTAAAAAAAAAAATTATCATCTTGCTGCTTTGTTAATAAGAAATTTCTTAAAAGGGAAGGAATGTGTGAAAGCGTGTATTTGTATGCAAAAACATGCGCTGCCATTATGTGAACTTTGGTTTGTTTGTATATTCTTCCATCGAGGCATTGAAAATTTCAGAACAATTTCAACTCTGTGTTTAAATTGCATTCCCCATAACTTATTTCTTCATACCGCGTCAGTTGACATTGTAAGCACGTGGTTGTTTACTTCTACGTTGTGTAAGCTGCGCATATATATACATATCTAAACATTTGGATATATTTACTTACATGCAACGTCACACCGGAATTTACCCACGTTGTGATTACAAATTACAATTTTCTTTTAAAAACATATATAAAATTCAAAATACAAAACGAGCAGAATGTGTTCGTCGTCATAGATTTGTTTATTACGAGTTTTCGTTTAGAAGAACCGAAATAGAGTGAAGACTTGGAGCGTATCACATACGTTCTGTAAAAGCGCAAATGTGTTCGATCATCTGTTGGATTGAATTTTGTGTTTTACGTCAAACTTCAA
This sequence comes from Glossina pallidipes, assembly GCA_000688715.1. Taxonomy (NCBI): domain Eukaryota; kingdom Metazoa; phylum Arthropoda; class Insecta; order Diptera; family Glossinidae; genus Glossina; species Glossina pallidipes. The sequence goes on along the minus strand of KK499918.1, from coordinate 230,641 downwards.
TAGAAAATCTTACCTGTGAAAAGTTGCATCGTTTTTTCACAGCTGCTTTTTCTATGTTTTTTTTTTTTTGCCATTCATTCAGGATGTCAATTGTCATTTAGCACTAAAGGATATGCATAAATGAATTTTTTTTTTTTTTAAATTGAAACTCGGGAAAATTAATGTTGCACGGCGGACTTCGTAACATGCGTAACGTTTATGTACAAATCTGTATATTCAAATAAATTATGAACTTTATTAAGGTCCAAGCAAAGATGTTAGTGTTCAAATTGAACCTGTTTACATATTTACATATGCTTGATTATAACAAATTTATTTGTAACTTTCCACTCATATCCATTTGTTTCTAGTATTCTGAAAACTACGGTAATTGAAAGGGAGACAGAATATCCAATATTTGTAAAAACCGATGTTTATCATTTTAAAAGCGCGCGTAAAAAGTAGCAGCACAGCTTTGTTCATTACCCTTAACAGGTACTAAAGACGTCCCTTTACTTTAGAGCAACATTTTTTTACGTACATGGCAGATTATTGCATTTTCACTTTACGAATTCTAATATAAAATAAACGATATATTTTCTAAGTTCATTCTTATTCATTATATCCACTCACCACTTGTGGCGCAATGGTAAATACAAAAGAGCTTGACATAGACCTGCCTTTTATTATACCAATCTGCATTGGTGTGAGCTTGTGTGTCCCTGTGCCCATTTAAAGGCTGCAATCACAGTGACGCCTTTTAGCCTAGCCACGGGTTATTTTTTCGACAACTTCCAACATAACGCCTTATTTTGAAATGTCGTTATATGAATAATTTTAGGGTTGTATAACGTATTTAATGACGAGTTGCGGCGCATCATAGTGTTTTTGCTTACTTTACTTTTTTATGAGTTTTTATTTAACTTCTTTTTCTGACAGGAAAACTTCCATTCGCTATTTCGGCACGTTCAAGTGCTGAAATTTTGTGTAAGGTTCTGTCACGGTGACAATGGCATGTGGAGAGGAAAATTTTGGTCTATATTCAAGATGGTGGCCGCTACAAGGAAAATCACATAGAAAACTGCGGGTCAATACTTCGGACCATTCCCAATGCCCGAACATACTGAAATTTTATGAACATGTTTAGCTACGACGGAAATGCAAAGGAGTATAGTCAAAATGGTCGGAAAGTGACGGTTTATCTTTTTCTTAACAATCCCTTTAACATTGGTAATATAAAAAAGGGCTTGGAGAGCAGAATGCAAGAAGGTAAATGTGTCAGTTCTAAATTAAATACTGTGAACGCCACAACAAGACGGGTTACTTTTTTCTTACCAACCCTGTCAATATGAGAATCAAATAAGAGGCTTCGGAGAGTAGAACGCAAATTATTATGGAGACTAAAAAGTAAAAAATAAATTACATAAAAAAATAACAGACGGAAAACCATTTTTACCCCGATTGTTTTTATGTTACTATTCATAAAAGTGTGGAGCGTTTAAACTAATTCCTTACACATTAAAGTCTTAAACGCTCCGAGCTTTTGCACTAGATACATGATTGCCCAATCGTAAAAAATTTCTGGGGAGCAATTTATATTACATTTAGACAAAAGGCTTAGTAAATGTTTTTAAACTGAGCAGTTAAAAGAACAGGAAAAATTAGTAGAAATGCCAGATTACTCGACTTCAGATTCATGCATGCGAAGAAGAAAATTCGATACGAAAGTTGAAGATTTTCATCGGTATGCTGCAATGAGTCATACTTTAGAGCCGACATTGATAGCGTCTGCATGAATAAGTTTTTTTTTAACGATTCCATTTACATTTTTTTTTTGAAAAACAGATGGAAAAATGAGTTCACTGGGTGACCCCAATAAGATTTTGTATATTTTATCAAGGTAAAAAAATAATTTCCAAATTTTAAATTGAAACAAAATTTTAACATCGTTAGGTCTTAAAGTTCTTGTGTGGAAAAATTTTCAATAAATCATACTCCAATTAGGGAATTTGTTCGTTGACTTGTGAGTAGAATTTGTGAATTTAAGCATTGCAAACACGACGTAGATACGCCCATATGTAACGCCTAAAGTTGATAATGGAGGTATTGCAAAACAGTTTTTTCGGCTTTTTGAAATTTGCTATTTGTTGTTGTTGGCTTTGCTCGAAAACCAATAGGAAGTTCCGCTAGAAATGTGGTCACATAAAATTTTAATGTTAAGCTAATTCGAAAGTGTGAATAAATATTTTTGATGTTTTTTCTATTGTTGCTTCCAACAAAATCATAATATAAAATACTGTAATGCATTGCTTCAATTTCGTTTGGAATCTAATTACAATTTCCACAAACTGTTAATAAGCACAATTACATGCGCGAAAGCGCAATACATAGCAAAAAAGTACTCGCACATTGTTATACGAAATTGTTAAAATAGTCGAACAAAAATAAACAAAACAACTAAAAAAATTATATTCGAATCGTTTGCATCCATCACCGCGATCCTAAAAAAAAACTACGTTTTCATACTCTATAATATTGGTTGGACGCAACTGAGTTTTTCTATTTTTTGAATAAAAGTGAGAATTTATACGGTGTATGTGTTTCACTTTATGAGCAAAAAACCAGAGTGTTCACAGTTTTCGATGCATAGACGTATGGGCGTTTTAGGCGTGTTATTTGAAAATTGTGGATCATTCTCAAATTCTTTACAAGTTTGTAATCGATCGGGCCTCAGAAGCTTCCTTGAACGTTCCCTGCACGTTGCAAACGTTTTGACAAAATGATTATACTCCTTATCCTTTGGTGATGGATACAATAACTAGATCTTATATTTCGTAAATTATGTAAAAATTAAAGAAAAACGAATTAAGAAAAACAAGTAAGAAAATTATATTCGATCGTGATCGAGTCTTCTATACTCATCATCGTCATTCTAAAAAAGACTAAAAAAGCTATGTTTTCATACCCTATAATATGGGATGGATGTGTGTGTGATATTACCTGTTGCCGGCGTTGTAGGCGTGTCCTTTGCCCGGTTTAGGTAATTTTCAAAACCTTTTGCAAATTTGTAGACGATTTTCGTGAACGGGAGAATGTTTATCACAGGTACATAATTGGGCAGACAGATAGACGTACATTACAAATTCCAAATTTGAACCTGAGCAAGAATTTGCATACTTTATGCGCGTTATAAAAGTATTGAAAGAATTTAAAATATGATGTGCTTTAATATCGGGCAGGCGTAGCCAATTTTTTCATTTTTGTACCGGTGATAGAGCATCACCAACAGAACATGTTTCCATATTTTTGTAGATGTCTCTTCCGTAATTGATGACTAATAAATTCAGCAATCAATTTTTTATACCTTTTAAAAGCAGAGGCGTTCCCTGTTTATGTAGTATCGTAGGCGTGTTCTTCCCCCAATCACCCCATTTTCAATAACAACCTACATGCAGAAACTTTCAATGTTTCTGCTAAGTTTGAACTCGATGGTTTAATTTTTCTAGTCAAGAAAATGCCTACAATAGGCATTACGCAGACGAACATGAATGTACGCCTCCTCCTTCGGTTGTGAGTATAAAAAGCACTGAAAGATTTATTAGTATTATTAAATTTAAGCAAACAAGATTTATTAACGATTTCTTGTTAATATTTTGAATAAGAAATTCTTCTTCTTCTTCTCACTATGTAGTGGATATTGAACTCACATTCTTTAAAAGAAGAAAAATTTAAATATTGAGCAATTTCTACATAACTTTTATTGTTAGTTAACTTAGAAAGGGAATAAAATTCTTATAAAAGCAAAAGCCAAAAAAAAAGTAAAAAACAAGAAACTACTCGCGTTATTAAATATAAGGAAAAAGATAAAAAAATTAATAAACAATTAAAGAATCATAAGCAGTTGTGAAACAAGTTTATTGAAAAACTAATTATTAACATTTTCTTTTATCAGCGAAAACAGAAAAAAAAGGAAGGAGAAAGCATTAACACGCAGATACGCAGTTTGTGTAGCCATGGTAACTTAACATATAACTAAACAGATCATCTCTTTCCTTATCTTTCTTTCTATACGCTAGCAGTTTATTCGAACCTCGGAGAATTGTGCTTTTGTTTAAGTGCGTAATAAGAAAAAGTTATCGATAAGGCTTGAAGCATAATGAACGGTGAGGTTGTAAAAAGTCACTATAAATATTCGTCAACAATTTTTCGAAGTTTTTTCTAGAATTTAAAGAAAAATATGTGATATGTGTAAATAAGTACATTAGCGGTGAAGCTCTTTTTGAAAATACGTAGCTATAAGGTAACGCCTCTAAATTGCATCTTTTAAGTGAAATTTATCTCGCCAGATCTCATATAACATTTAGGGATGTTCTTGAGTCTCAAAATTTTTAACAGACTGGAAGCATGAATAGACCTCATCCACGACCTTAGTTCCTATTCTCGACAAAATTTCAAAAATCATTGTAACCACAATGAATGTTAATTGCAGAATTAAACAACCGCACTCTCTCTTCTTCAAACTCATTCCAGCCTTACATTATTTGCATACTCGTTGTCTCTTTTGTATTAATCGATTATAAAGCTATTTGCAATTTAGCATGAAGAGAAACTTGTTTATTTATATGCATGAGACGATCGTTGGGCATGTTTAAACCTAAGAATAGTACGTATTACTACCATGTGTCGCGCAAGACCGATATCATCTCTATATCGTATGAAAATATTTACAATATTTCGGACTTAATTATTAATGTACTACAGGTGATTGCAGAGATAATTTTGCACAATTCATTGCTACTGTTTCCCAAGTAAGTTTTGCAATACGGACGAGCTAAACGAGCTGTAATCGTCTATTTCGTTACAGATTTAGAAATACAATACATGAACTTAGCACCATCATGCCTGTCATCGGCGTCAACGTATCCATTTTCATCGCATGCAATGCTTTCTTGCTTGTACTTTTGGGGAAACACCATTTCTAACCTCTCACATGATTTGTTACGAACTACATTAAAAGTGCGCATTTAGACGTAGAGAAAATGATACAATTTGCATTTAAAGGCAAGTTACAGTTACAGTTACAGTCAGAAACGTTTGCCTGCTTTTAGGATTGTTTTGCATTTCAGTTTGAAATAAAACCCATGGTTTTATATTTCAGTCTGACATAAAACCTATGGGTTTTTCTTTTATATTCCAACATGTGGTCGAACTCATTTCTCATTTCTATTTCACCTTGGTACATGTTCGCAATGCGATGTATACATTAAAGGCTCTGCACTTATATGTGATGACGTTTTAATAGGCATAGTAAGCCCTACTCGATTTTTCAGTCTGATAAGATGCTTTGAAGAACGGTGCTGAAATAGTTTTTTTTAAAATATGGAATAACCAGGTCATTATGAACAGGATTGTTGCAGACGAACCATGGGGTATTAACAACAGCGTGAAGTGTTTTAAAGTAATAGTTGTAAACTATTTCAAGACTAGAGTTACTGTCCGCAATTGTATGCCATAGGTCCAAATAGGTTTTGCATAAACTGCGTTTATTTCTGAAAGCGAAGTAGAGTTCAAGAATAAAAAGTTTTTATTCTACAACTTTGTGTAGGTTTCGTGGACATACCGCTTTAAACATTTTAGAAAATGTTATCAATGAATTAATTTATATGTAGGAGCAAACTTTTTCAATGAATACGCAATTGTACCTACACTCTTCTAGACCGGCAATTGGCGAAACCCAACTCAACCATTCAACATTCAACAATTAACAGACTAAAGTAAAGCTATCCTTCTCATTTATTTTCCCCCATGTTCGACTCTCCTTTTTTTTGCATTCTTTCGCCTTTCCTGTTGTTCTTTTGCCATAGCATGCAAGCAATTCTGTATATATCGGCATCCCGGTATGCTTCAAGGCCATTAACCGACATATTTGCTCTGTTCGTCATTGACCGAGTAAGATTGGGAAACCGCAAAAGAAAACAGAGGAAAAGTGGGCAAAAACCTCTACTACATGCATGCTACAAAGTATTCATATTGCTTTAGAACCATATCGAAACAAAATTGCATCAGCGCTGCTTCTTCGAGAGGGCCCCTAATAAGTAGGAGATAGGAAGCGATTCGAAAGAAGTCATTGCTTGTGACAAGAAACTAAATAAGTATGATGAGGACATTGGTATTAAAATTATGAATTCCCCTATAAAATTGTAGATTTTGTTATCATTATCTCCGCCTCTTTCCAACATGGAAAATGCAAGACGGGAGCTTCTATTTTTAGCAGACGCAATAAAAGCAGTATCCTGAATGGAATGCTGAAGAGCATGGATGGTGGACTAATGGAAAAAAACACTTCGTATGCTTTAGAACTTCAAGCACGTTTTTCTCGATACAATAGCTCTTAATGTGGCGTGTATTAAAGCTCCAATAATTTTAATTCTTTTCAGATTTTTCACGGTATCTTTAAAAGCTTTATATATTAAGAAATTATCCCTTTTCTTTTAGTCGAAAATTTAACTGTTTTATTCAAGTGCTCGTTAATCATATAAAAATCAATTTTAAAATACCCTACGTATATCTTTAAGCAGAGACATGTAGGTTGGATCATTTTCATATAACGGCTTTTCATGGGAATTGGTCACAAAAATATCCCGAGCCAATCAATTGCAGGCCTCAGACATATGTCAAGGAGACCGGTGGAGAAACAAACTTAAATCGATTCAGCAAATGATTGTGAATTGATCGGTATAATAAAAGGTCGATTTATCTTAATTCCCCTCTTACTAATTAATGTAGCCTGGTAAGTAGATGGTGTAGAGTACAACTATGACAGTTGTACAGGTAGAATTTTGTATCGACATGAGTGCCTATTCGCCCGACCTTCTCTTTACTTCTTATAAAGCGTATTATACGAACAAAAAAGCATGAAAGCATTGCGTAGACAACAAACCAATAAAGCTTACACAATTTGAACTCCTCATCTTTGCCTTTAAGGCATTTAAAATGAATCAATCTTCTCCTGTAATAAGCTCTAACTTAATATCGGCAAATCTACCTTTTAGTCCTATATCGCTGTTATATTATGCTATTGCAAGTCCGTGTGAATGTTCCACTCTGCGCATATTGCCTTATGTACAACAATACAATGCACCTGTTTGTGAACACTGGCCTCATGCGTTCTCTTGCGATTACTCAGTGTTGTGTTTATGTTGCTGCTTAAAAAGAGTAAGGGGAAAGAGAAGTTCTGTTATGATGTTTTTTGGGAGGACAAATTCAAGTTTTTGTCATTATCGTGATTTTATATGAAATAATTTTTGCCATCAACGGACAAAATGCGATTATTTTTAAATATGAACGCCTTAATATGTACGCCTTAATCAATCATTTTATTGATTTCACGTCTGCTGCTTGACGTTCACGAACCTTTGCAAAGCCCCAGACACAGAATGTGTAAAACTCACTACCTAATATTGATTCTAACAATTTTATATGATTTAAAGGTCAATTTTACACAATTTATAAACGTTATGATTAATGTTGACTTAATGTACATCAAGATGAAATTCAGGATTATATTGATAACCGCTACTTCTCCACACTGTGAAGTCAAATTAAGTTAAATTATCCATTTTCTTCTTTCTTCTATCTACGCTCTTTGTTGTGCTTTTACTTTCCATTTATGCGAAGTATAATGGGGGAAATTCCATTCACAGCAAATGGTTATTTGCATGTTAATGTGTGTTTTAGTTTAAAGTCGGTTGACATTAACTGAATTTCGTCCTCTTATTTTTAGTGCTACTCTTATTTATGTTCATTCATTGATTGACATGAAAATATATTAATTTTGTAACACCATGGCAACAACACATCAAATCGCGGAAAGAATGTATGATTCGCGTTTCTCAAGTTCGCTCGTAAATTTTTCTTCGGTGCTCCTAATTTTACAGCAAACCCGTGGTGGCTGAAGTAAAAATTTTGCACTTATGTTGAAAACGGGCGATAAAGTCTAACAAAGGCTAAACAATAGAAATAGAAAATAAAATGGAGAACAAATGCAACCTAGATATTTTTAAAGGATTTCCTAATCTGATCGATTTTGTTTGAAAGATGAGTGAGTAGGCTTTGTTTCAAGGCGAACGCAACTTTCTTATTTCCTTTCTTTGAAGCTTTTTTGGCATTCGTGGTTTATTCATTGCATTTCATAGTAATACTCAATGAAATTTTGCTTTCTACCCGTTTGCTTTTTAATTTTGCTTTTTACCAAATTTGACATCTTTCACCCTTTTTGGCTTTTCTCACTATGGAAACTAATCTGTTCAAGAAATGGTATAAACGTGGTTGCTTTTGCATTAACATTGTAGGCGTATCAGATAACCGATCGGAATCGCTTCTGCTGTGAATCTGTATGTGCAGTGTCAACCGCTAAATTGCAAGTTACGCAATCCCGCACCTCGAAATAGAAACTTTTGAAAGTTTGTTCCAATTGTTTATATGTTGCGAAATTCGGTGTCATAGTTGATTAGATTCCGTGAAATGACTTTTCCAATAATTTTGAAACTTCAATTTCCTGCCAATTTTGAGATGTGCCGTAGTTTATAAGTTATAGTTTCTTAGCTGTGTAATAGCTTCTGCCTGAGTAATAGATGTGAATGTGTATGTTTATGTATGACTCTGATCAAAAATATGCATATTGATTGAAGTGCCTAAGGAACATTGGTGAAACTGATCAATAAAAGGGTAAATACCGTATATCCTTATTTTTCGCCGTTGTATCGAACACATTTCATTTTGTGTACCTGTTCCCGGAAATAATCTGCTAGTTGTGTCGAAGGATTATTTTGAGAAATATTTCTTATTAGAATTCTTTCGTTGCTTTTTTTTAAATGTATCTCATTTGATTGGAGCGCATTCAAATCCATTAAACAATTTTCAAGTAGATACGGCCAGTTAATATTTGCTAAAAACCAATTCTAAACAAAACGGGGTGTTTCTACTGAAAGACTTATAGTTTGTCAAAACTACCCGTAGATGATTCCACTTTACGTTTATATTAGTAAGTATGAGAGACATTATGACTGCGCTTTAAATTGAAAATGTTTGGTTCTTTCTTAATGAAAAGAAAGGTACGACACAACAAGCTTGTTTTGGAGACTGATTCTTGAAACTGGCGAGATCGCCAGAATTGAATTAAGAACAAATGGTTCACATTTCTCTTCGAGATATGCGGACGATGCAATTATCCTAGCAGACAATATGCAGAATGTGCAGACAATTGTTCAAGCTGTACATGATCATAGTAACAACTTTGAGTTAAACCTAAATATCAGCAAAACCCCCTGTATGATCGAAAGGTGTGCAAAAATGCCATGCAAATGCCAGTCTATCAATTAATAATCCAAAGGTGGAAGGGATTTCCAAGTCTGTACACCTTTGATGCATATTACACGCTCCGCTGAAACAACGGATTGCAAATAAAAAGAAGAATAGAAATGGCTAGATCAGCATACACCACCTATCAGAAAATTCCGGTAAGGCGGGAAATGAGCTTATTCCTTCACCTTCGCTTCATGAAATGCTTCGTATGGTTGGTGCTCTTGTATGTTCGGAAATCATCGACATTAAAAATCAGTACAGTGAACAGACTGGAAGCCTTTGAGATGTGGTCTTACCATAGAATTCCAAAAATATTGCGGGCAGGTCGCATATCGAATGTTGAAGTCCTGAGAAGAATAAACTATGAGCTTGACTTACAAAGTACATTAAAAAACAAAAAATTGCGTATGTTGGACACAAGGTACGTGGAGAAAAATATGAACTCGTACCCTTAATAGTAAAAGGTCGCATCAAAGAACGTAGAGGCTTGGGCAGAAAACAAATATCGTGGTTGCGTAATATCAGAAATTGGATAGAGCTGAGGGCGATCGGTGAAATAATATACACAAAGCAAGGAGTCGAGAATACTTTTGGCCTTTAGTTAATAGTACAACTTAGGCAATAATGTAATGTAAAAAGAATGTGGTCATCTATATCTAATAATGCAAAAGAAGAATGTTCAAAGAGGGAAAAATCCTTTTGGGTAAGTTGACTTGGAACCTGGCGTTAACTAAAAATATGTAATCTATTGAATATTTGGTCAACAAGTAAGAGCTTTTATCTCCAAATAAGCAAAAGATCTCTCAATTAATGAAAAAATAGAGAACAAGAGTAATAGAAGCAAACATTGTCGCATGCGTCAAATTCGTCGATTAATTCCAAAGCAAATGGATTAGTTTCACACTTCCCTATTACAACCAAACAAATGTCATAAATTATGAAAATATTGTTTACCTTATGATTTTATTGAGAGATGAACGAAAGTAAGCGCTTTCATCAGCCACTTCACAAGTTGCAAAAAAGGAGGGCGGTAAAGCCGGTAAAAGCCCGTACAATTTGCGAACGTATGTTAAATTCGTCGGTGTTTTATTTTTGAAACACAGTTGATGTATTTTCAAGCTGCAGTTGCTTACTGAAACTATCGACTGGCTTCGAGCCTTCGATCAGCACCAAGCTGATGGTTACCCTTGAGTCAACCAGTGTGAGATTGCAAGTCAGAATTTTAAACTCTTTTACAAACGAACAGAAAAGCGTATATATTATAATTGTGTTTAATGGAGCAAAACGAGGCGTAACTCATCCCGTTTTTATAAATTTATATATTTTACACCTTCTAGTGACTATCCTTTGCGAATACAACTTTTTATGATAAACTTTATCGACAAATGGGCACACATTTGTAGCCAGTAGCAATCAAGTAAATGTGGCTTCTAAAACATAGTCATTGACGTCAATAGTACAAAACATAAATAAGTAGTAACTGAAGCTGTGCCGTTAACTAGCAAATTGATTGAACGCAATTTCGTAAAACATCAAGCAACCAAAGGTAACATTAAAATTGAGTATACACACAGACATAAAATACATATATTTACGAGCATTAAACACCTTTCTGTCTGAAAATGTGAAAGAAGTAACGATGCTAGAAAATGTAGTATTGGTATGTGCTTGTTGTTGGAAATCGTAAGCGAAATAGCCGTGGAAAGGGGAAAAAGAGAAGTTGACATAGAGATAGAGAGATACTAAAAGAGTTCAAAGTGGTGCAACGGCTACTTGACTGAATTTACTATTTGTTTGCTTTGTAGTGGTCTTGCTTGGCCCTAAAGTTCATTTATTAAATGATAAATGTATGCATACAAACACACTGGCACACAAACGACTTAAACATGTTACGGCTTTTGTAATTCACATTCATATATGTTTTCAATAAACTACTTTTCTTAGCATTAGACATTAATTCACAAACGCACTCATCTCAACATAGGTCAGCCCAATGCCCAACTGCATTGGCTCTAATGAAAAACAATTCCATTATAAACCACAGAGAACGGTACGTGGTGTTACTTAAATTTTTCGATTTCCTCTTTGTCTGCGTCGCACATATTCAATTTAAGGAAAGAGCCAATGAAACTTACAAATAGGTAAGAATATAGCCACCATTGAAACAACTGTTATGAGAAGGGAAAAGTCGGCGGCAAAACAAAGAAACAAAAGGAATTTTCATTTTATTGCATCACTTTATTGTAATGTGAGCACACGCCATGGGTTGTGATAAGCTTTAAAGAATTTAAGATTTTCACAATATCACGAAAACAGAGAACCAGATCCACGTATATATTATGACTTAACCAAAAAGTCTGAAAACTCTTTAGCGTAATTGTAATGTAATGTCACTGTTGTCTTCCAAATAGCACATGCCATTCTTCATTATATGATATGGTGCTTAATAGGTTTTCAAAACATATATTATTATTAATTGAGCCAGAGAAATAAATTCTAGGACTAAAGCTTTAAAGTAAAGGCTTTATTGAAAACTCTAGCGTACTTGAGATTGTAAATTACGACCGTTGAGTTGTTAGTCAAAAAAAAGCAAATGAAATTTCCGGAAATGTGTTTACAATTTTTTACAATTAGTTTGTTTTTGTTGTTCTTGTAATGGAAAAAGGTATTTGTTGGTGCTGATGTTTTGTTTTTCTTTGCTGTCATTGTTTTATTGTATTATTATTTTTATTACATATGAGTGCTAATTAAATACCATACCCTTGTCTGCCAATAGAGTTTATTATTTATTAGTAATAATTCAATGATAATTAGATTGAACATTTTTAGTGATTCCCGCTATCATACATAATTGAGCGTGAATCGTTTAAGATTATTTGTAATTTAAATACGAAAAATAAATGTCAAATGTTATCGATAAAAAATCGATAATGAAAGTAATTCATTTAGTTATGAATAATATATAAGGCAGGTAAGCCTGTACGATTAAATTTAAACAAGGAGGGAGACTGCAGAATACTGTGCGGTTACGATATTTATTGATAAAACATATTCAGGTCATTAATCATAGAACATGTGCATATATTCCGAAATTTGATACATCATAAACCCGTGAGAAATATGCATCATTGTTTGCGCAAATCAAATATTTTAGGGTTAATGCAACTATCAAAATATCACGACTTGAGCAGTCTGTTGCCTAGTCGAAGACTTCCCAATATACCCGAGGCAATGCATAGCGCGCTAAATTTCAGGCTTTGTAGCCACATAAACTCATTAGGAAGTTTTTGCTGCAACAACAACAAAAATATTGAATTTAGATTATTAAAGTTTCGCATATGACAATTGTTGTGGAGTGATTTCGAGTGTCACTCTTAGTTGATGTATGACGATGCGCGCTAATGCGCTACGGCGCTCTATGTGTGTGATACTACCTTTTACTGAAGCAAGCTTATTTGGAAAGCAGGCGACATAGTTTCGATTTCGAACGATTTCTATTCGGAGAGATATTTAGCCAAACCACTTTCACCGCTACTGTACGCGCCAAGTAAATTATGAAGTAGAATAATTATCATTTATTAGCTCTCCTCCGTTTCTTGTGTACATACAACGTATTAATTTTAGATTTGTTGTCGTTATTCACGCCAAATATGTTGTTCTACAGCTCTTGTTGTCTGCGTGATAAAAATACGGTCAGAATGCATCTTTTATTTCCCGTAGAATTTTAACTGACGTCAACCCCATCATCAATAAAGTTAAGGCCGATTCATAATTCCTAAAGGAATTTATGTTCTGGAATGGTTCCTCAGCGAATTACTGCCCCAACTTTGTGCTCTATTCATTTCTTCCTGTCTTAGAATGAAGATACCTTTGAATGGATGACTACTGTCGCATACCCAAAAAATTGTAATTACTTACCCATCCTATTCTGATGGCATGTATTGTCAAAATGATACCCTTCCACGATAAGAAGCTAAATGTTTATTTATCGTCCAAGTTGATCTAGAATGTTTCAATAAAATTTTGTTGATTATCGTCGAACCGGAAGTGCATAAGACAACATCACATTACTTCCTGCAATATACGAGCAGTGACACCCAAACGGTTACATGCAAGAAAAATTCATTAATGTTAATTGCTAGCTTGAAGTAAAAACCAAGCAAAACTTTTCGAAATGCAATACGAAATTATCAACAAATTTAAGTTCAAAGTTGAAATGTGATTCTAACACACGTGGCGGCCCGATTAAGGTCACTCCTAGCCTTCAACTAGTCGCACTTTTTATACACTACACCATTTGTATACAGGATATATGAAGTTTGCCCGGACAGGCACAAGGGCTTAAGATAGACCCACTATGCTATACTATACTGCAGTTCTTTTACAGAAAAGACATCTGAAGTTAAAGAAAATGACTTTTTTAATGATGCGGATAAGACAAAAAGTTTTGCAAATTTAGCTTGCTAGTTTACTTAAAAGATTGGGTCTACACAATGGAATTGGGGCGAACAGCTGCTGAATTAAATATTGAAGTACGCATAGTGCGTTCTTCAATATAGTTAAAGTACGCATAGTGCGTAGTTCTTCAATATAGCTTCAATTAATGACGTAAGCGACGAGAGTCTTTCGTTTTATTTGGATATCTACTGATATTAATGTAGGTGTTTTTCAACCACGATAAAAATATTTTGTAGTTTGTTGTTTTGTAGAATTTTGTAGCCTCGTTCAACTTTTACTGAGTGGGCAGTTTTTTATGCGTAGAGCACATTAGCCTATCCAGAAGTGATGTTTAGCCTTCTACTTTACGAACAGCTTCATTAAGTTCTAATAAAATTATTTTTTCTTAGACGGTCGTAGTCCCAATACCAGTTATTTGCTCATACGAATTTTTTTAAATAACTCTACAATTTTGTAGATTTCGAGAACCTCATATAATCGTACTTTGTAGATATTTGTAATGTGGAATTTGCATAAGTAAGAAAACTTTACCAAATGACGAGCTGTGTTGCCTGCCTCTCTTGCTAGGCGCTTGAAAATTTATTGTTCTATAGAAATGCCTCCATTTTCTAAAAGGATTTCATTCCTTTCTTAGCTCTATGAATGGTTTTAACGCAAACACCTTAAGTTAAGTTTCGGAGACAATTTTCATTTCATTTTCATATATTAAGTAACTATAAAACCATGGACCTATTGCTAAGTTACACAGATACATTTCGTGTGCAAAAAGAAACTATCGTTCAATTAAAAAGTTGGTTATCGAGCTTGAATGATATTATGGAGATAAATAAACAACCTGAATTTTGGATAATCGGGATAAGAGAATTTTAAGAAAGCGTGAACGAAGGAGAGGACATGGTCTCTAAGTTTGACGCTATGAACTAAATGTATTAAACTTTGAAGCCAATGTAAGTTACATCGTGGGCACCCAGAAAAGACTTCAATACAATGGTTAATATTCGTCATAAGGAGGGTATGGCATGTTTAACCTTTAGAGGCAGGTATAAATTCACAAAGTTTTCGAAACGTAAGATAATATTTTGCAGAGACAGAAGTGCTACCTAGCTTTGAATCTACAAGGTCAATGGAGTACCGTATTTAGATTGGTGTTGGGAGACCCAGCACGGGAAGAATTGAAGAATAAGGCTTTAGTTTTACTGGATTTATTGTTTTCGAACGAAGGCATATGACTGTAAAGCAGAAATATTCATCCATGTAGGACGGAAAGCGCATTGCGCTAAATTAGCAAATATACGATAAAACTCCTCTTTAATACACTTTAAACACGCTGCATAATACATTATTTTTGTAATACGTCAATATCGAGCAAGTGAAAACGAAACATGGCATGGCAATATCGCCGAAGCAACTGTTTTCACTAAACACTTGATAGAACGGAAAAAGCAAAACTTTTTTTTTTTAACCAAGTACACCATTCCTTAAAATTGCGAAACAATTCTGGAAAATGTATCCTCTAAGTAACTTTGTTCATTTAATGGAACAAATTTACAACACAACGGACCTTCAAATGCATTTGCGTACAATATATTATTAGAATTCTACTTCTTCTATGAGTCAACAAATCAACAACAGATTATTCGCTGAGGTGGGTGTTAGAATAGTCTCTTTCCTGATTTTAGATAAATATTTTTTTAATTAGCGATTTTTTTTTTAATTAGTTATAATATTATGGCAAATTCATGTTTTATGAACCAATCATAGTAATAACAACACGTTGTAATACAAAAGAAAAACCAGATGAAAACAGGAAATTTAGGAATGGGTATCAAAAAATTTGAAGATAAACCTGAAACAAAACAAAAAAATTTGCCTTGTTTACAAATATTTTGATGGTGAAAAGACTGAACACTAAAATTAGTACTTTAGTTAGTACATTTCCACTTTTTATTAAAAAACAATAGAGCCATTACGTATTTTTGTAGTAGTTTTTGCCTTGGACGAAAACGAAAGTTGCAAATCATTGCCTTTGATTGTCTTCATTGTAACTCTTAGATATGCATTCAATCGTAAAGCAAGGGAAATCGCAACGTGTTTTTTTTTTTATTTACGTAAAACGTAAAACAAAATCTCCCAATTATTTAAGCATTTATAGATTGTAACTTAGGAAAGGAGAGTTTTTCCGCACACAAAAAATCGTAAATACCGTAAATTAGTTATTTTCATTCCGGTTGTGACTATTTTATTTGTATATTAAGACGTGTGATTTATATGTGTGTAACATGAAAACAAAACTAGAGAATATCGAAAATTTATATTGCCTTGCCGCTTCTCCGGTCATTTTGCATTACGTGTGATATCGTCTACCACGATTTTCCATTAACTCTTTGGGGTATCACGTAACTGAAAGTTAGGTTTCGCGTTTGTATTAGCTGTTTTTGCGGGTTTTCGTACATGATTACCCCCTTCTCTTTTTTCTTTTGATTATATATGCACAACAGCTGTAAAATATCTTTCTAAAACCATTAACGTTTCGCATTAATTTGCCTTAGAATTGGATGTTCAGAGTTGCGTTTGTTTGAAACACAAACAGGGAGAAAACAAAAGACCTTGAATTTGTGAAAGACAAGTATAATGCTTACAACCAAAAAATGTGGATCTTATAAATAAATTTTAGATAGAATAGTTCCCTTGAATTTTTTCACAGCGGAACCTCATTGTCAATGTATTGAGTTGCAGCGTCATATGCGCACATCGTCCTTATCGCCTCTGCTTGCTGCCAATAAGTTTGCTATCCCAGCGATTTTGGCAAGTGTTGTTCTTTCGCAGTGGCCTGCCGATTATTGAAATGAGTTTATATAAAAATAAAAAAAAGCTAACATATCGTTCTTTCAATCAGTTTAACTGCGCGCTAGCACCTATTTTCTTGAACTGACGAAATCTTTTGATCCTGAAGAGAGCATAAGAGAAATTTACATTAAAAATACACAAAAGACTCGAAAAAAATTATGTTTTCATAATTAAATTTGCCTGCACATTATTACCCACTATGCTTTCTTTATGCTTAACATTCGACCAATTTATTGGCACTCACCATCAGCAATTCATTATTTGTTTTAATTGAAGATCACATTACCTCACGTTGTTTCATATTTTCTTTTGTTTTTTCACATATGAACTACGAATACACAAAACTAGTTTCATTTTACTAGTGATTTTTTTTTTGGTTAGAACGATATGATAGCCGATCCGCTTAGCGGTTACAACATGTACTGGACCAAACGACGAATATATAATTTTGTGTTTACCCTTTTCTGCAAGATATGATGGGCATTGATTCGAATTTGTTAGTTAACTAGCTCTCATTAGGAACGTGTACCTTGAGGGCCATTTGCTTGAGGGTTATGTTTGCGCTCGAACTTTGAAATTTATTTCGAAAGCATTGGGAAAAAAGGGGAAAATATGACTTTTTTTTGTTTACAATGATACAATGAATAACAATATCATACAAACGTAACTAAAAACAAAATTATGTAAAACTTTTGATAAAAAGAAACTTCAAACTTTCCAATCTTCCTTGGGCAGTATCTACTTTTCCGCTCTTTTATTAAAACACGTCACTTTGAAAAACGTAAAAGAATAATTTATAGGATATATAAGGATATATATATCGGTAACTAAAGCGCGGATTTCTTTGCGAGTCTTGTACATATTCTGAGGATCAAAATTGCCCTGTAAAGTAATATTTGGACCTACCTGTTCACGAGCTTTTACAGGATCTACGGTCCAATCCAAACTAATAACATCGTAGCCTAATGTTGACTGCTCCGTTAAAGACTGAGCAGCACCTTTGGCAAACAGCGTCTATTAAAATCATTTAGGAGAAATTCTAAAAAAACAAACTTTTTCTTTAAAAAACCGTAAGCTTTACCATTGACACTAAAGGCAGAGATTGTTCCTTTAAACGTTGTGTTAATTGATCGTGAATGTGTTTTAAGTACGACAACACCATTTTAAAAAGTCGCCCTTTGTTAAATGTTCTGCAGAAGATTCAAATATTTGTAACATTTGTGCACCAGCTTTTACTTGCATTTCCAAATAATCGACGATAACAGTTTGTATGCTTCATTAACGTTAAGTCTCTTACCTTTAATTCGCTTGTGTTTGATTCTCTTTGTTCTGATTTTTGCAATCTTAATTTTTTACTTATTTGTAGAGTTTTTCTCCCTTTTTATAGTAAATATTCGAGCTTTAATTCTTGAACACACTTTTACGGATTGGAATGTTTTTGTGCTCTTTCACTTTTTCTCGCAGCATTTATGATATTTCTGCGAATTCCTATTGTATTGTCGTTTTACATGATATTATAATCTGTCCCCTCACTTAGATCTCTATATAACATTCTACAGTTCCTACTACGACGATATTTTTTTTTTTATACGATACTTATTTATGTACTGCATCTTTTCATGAATGGAATTTACGATAAGTGTAAACATCTTTCATTTAATTTATTTAATTTCAATTCAACTAAAATTTTTAAATTTCAGCTTAATTAAGCGTATCATAAAAGACTTACGCCATACTAGAGAGAAAACCAGAAGTATGCTTGCATCTTCTCGAAGCTTAAAAATTGTAAGTGAACATTAAGAAGGCGCAAGCCAGAAAAAGCCTTGCAATCCTTAGCTCAATACAGCATTAGTTAACTACGATACGCGACTTAAATGGTTTGCCGCTTAGGTATGACATCGGCAGTGCCCATATATCGTTAATAGCCCTTTTTACGGTTTGCATAGAGTCCGATATCAAGGTAAGACTATATAAACGTACTTCATTGAGCTTTATGAGCTGATAAAATTAATTACATTTAACAGGGTGGGTGAACTATAGCACCATTACATAACTAAAATGAACTTACGATTCTCTAGTGAATTTAAAGCTATTGACAATAATCTGTATTCTTGTGATGGCAATGAAGCTTGAGGACCTCAAGGCAAATCCCTTAATGAAAAATGGAAGATGTATTTTTGCACCGATTCAATAGCGTCTATTTGGCAACGACAAATATGTATTCAACTGTGTACGCGACGACATTTATAATCTCCTTGTGCTGTATGAGTCCTGAAATTCTTTCGACCAGCGTTTTTGCAATGATCTGGCCTTACCAACAGAAAGTTCAATGTATAAGTTAAACTGAATCGTTTTATTAAATAGTATACTTAGATCAAGAGACGTCCCTGCGTTCTGCAGTTTATGTAAATCGATGAAGTATTCCGTAACCAGTACGTTCTTGCTTGAGAATGATAATTTTTTGCATTTATTTAAATTTGGTGTTAAGGAAATATCCCAAAAGATAGGTACGAAGTTGATGCGACTAAATAGAAGCCGTTGCAGGGCAGAACAAAATGTGCTCGAACAAAACATCGAAATATTATCGATTGAAATAAGAGTCGAAGCTAAGATTCTATAGCATACTTAAAGGGTTCTTAACTAAATGTGACTGGCTCGTCGAATTTTTACAATTTATATGTGTTGTAAGTGGAAGTGTGACGTAATGAGTAAATAAAAATCAAAAAAGTGAGAGAAGCTTCAAAAAATGGAATTTCGTGAGTAACAAAATCTAAAATAGGAATTTCGTGAGTAATAAAAATCAAAAATAGGAATTATATGAGTAACAAAATCTAAAATAGGAATGTCAACTTTTGGTGGAGACTGCTCTTTCTAATGCAGCTTAATGGCGTAGTAAAGCTATTCTGCATAGTGTGTTCAAGTTTTCCATTACTTTCTTCTGCTAATTTACGTTGCCGATGAAATCACGGCTTAATACCTTATTTACTTCGCTGATTGAAGGTTTGGGGCTTCCTAAGAGCAATCTACATTTACTGACTCGTGCAATAGTTTGGGAGCCTTCCAAAATGATAACAGGTGCGCTGCGCTGGTTTGCAATGTGTCGTTTTCGACCCCTTGGTTTTCTACCTTTTTAAGTTTTTTTTTACTGCGCTCTACAATGTCTTTTAATTTTCTTATTGCCACCTCGTAAAGATGCTGCGAACGTAATGGGAGGCCCATTACGACCAATTTGTCTGGGGTTGAGGTAGCTCAGCGGCCCAGGAAGGAAAAAACATAAGAAATTTATATTTTGCAGAGACTTGATTCTTGACTTTATTCTTTTCTTTTGGTTGTACACTTCGCGTTAATTCAAAAATCACTCAAGTCGTCGCCGCTCGCGACCAGCTCGACTTTCTAAACTCCTAAACCATACTAACTAAACTAAACTTTCCCTACTCTAATCTTAACCTATTCTTAATCTATTCTTATTCTCCAAACGTGAAATTAAGCTCTATATAAAAGGAACTATAGTCAATCAGGTGGAACTCTTCGAGGGCATTACGAGAAAGCCTTCAAAGACTGTCAATGAGTAAATTTATTTCGCCAGCCAGTAACAAACAAAGCTAATTAGTTAGAAAACATTTTAATAATTAAAATAAACACTATGTATAATAAAATATTTCTTGGTGGAGGCTTGAAGTTATTATGAGGTTAGCATGGTCAGCAGCTCTTCACTATCTTCAGGATAACAAAGAAGCCATGACTTGGTTTTGGACATTGTTTTGCTGCCTCCGCACACTGGTATAACGTATTGGTTCAACGCCTGCTTATATACATGACATTCCATATAAACATGACTACATCTTAAACCATGCAGATTATGTGTCTGTGAAATAATAAACACTTGGTTGTAACATACAGACAGTCTTTTACTTGCGTAAGGGATTAACCGGTACCTTGTGTTGGTGACTGCATTTAACCGTAAATAAGAAAAGAAAAGCCTCTGGTTTGAGAATTTTAACAACAGACTCACATCACGTAAATCTTTCTCTGTGCCAGGCAAAATATTTCATACAAAGTCAAATATTTAATTTAAATTTAAGAGAGTGATTGTAAAAAAGAGTCCATTAGTAAGTTTCCATAAGCATTTAGTATGCTTATTCCCCTTTACACATACTAACTAAAAAATGTCCAAACATCATTGGCTACTGACTTTGAAATTGGCCATTTCGCCAAAGCTACTCCTAAAGCCGTTCTGTATTATACTGGTGATGTTATTGATGGCGAAAATGAGGATGATGATTCATATGATGGTGAAGAAGGAGAAGATGACAAAGAGTCTGGTGATGAAAAGAAACACAAATCTTTGGGTGGAAATAAAAAGAAGCCCTCACCCAATGAATGCCAAGAGCAATAAACGCAACACGGGACAATACTATAATAACCACAGCACACACTACATAAAACAATACATCTCTTTATATTGCAATGAATGTAGGAATAACTTTGTCATTTAAAATTTGATGATGTAAACATTACGTCCAGATAGGATCGTTTTATACCCGATGCAATCTGGAAAAACGAATCTTTTATCTCAAACTCCACTTATCGTGATTATGAAAGCGTAAGCTATTAAAATGCAAGTATTTTTATTGCTTGCAAGTATGATAAATAACTTACAAGCAAATTTTGATGCAGCTACATGAATAAGAGAACGTAGGTCAGTCAACTCGGAATCTCAAACCGAGCCGAATGATGCGGGGGAAAAGAGAAGATTCAATGGAAAATGCTGAAACTTTAAGAGATGAAAACCCGTTCGAGGCTAACAAATTCCGTCTCCTTGTTAGTGATTTATATCCTAGTATAGCCAATTTTTCGAAGTCATTCATCCGAAGAAAGGTTGAGTTTAAGGAGTGCTCAATTTATTGACTATTATGTTTAAACAAAATTACTATGCTGCCATATTGTAAGCAAACATAAAAAATTGGCGGGAAGATTCTCTTTTGAATTGAGAATATAATTAATGTGAACAGAATCATTTTTTTGTATACTCTTGCGTAACGTACACAAGAGTGCTTGGTTAAAGTCTGCTGGATTCGTATATACTCAATTTAGATTCTATTCCTTTAAGCAAAGGAACATTATTGTAATTTCGAACTCGAATCAGTCACGTCCTTTTATTATCGGAAATATTAAAACAGCAGTTCATCGATAATAAAGTAAGAAAAATAGCATATGTTTAGGTCGACTTACTCGATCATTACCCTAAGCATATCAACAAAAAAGAATAAGTGAAAAGTTCAATTTTCTGAAAATTTTGCAATCGCAATAATTTTAAAAGAAGCAGTAAGAGAGACAATTACCTTAAAACGTAATTGAATGCTTTTCACTATTCTCGCTATATGTAGAATACCTCTTGCAGGCTGCTTTTGGTGGATTAGAAAGAATTTAGATCATTTTACGCTAAAATTTGTGTACTCAGATTTTCTTTAAATCAGCTTACGGGAATCCTTACTCTGCACATTTTCTTTTAGCAATTATAAGCAAATCCTTTCAACCTTATTATTAGCATTATTAGTTTGTATCTCTATTGAATTTTGGTTCTTAGCTTAATCTCAAAAAAAAACAACCAGAATTTCTTTAAAAGGAGGAGAAAAGTAAGAGACATGGAACGTTAAAATTTCGACCGGAAAGCCGAGTGCACCAGAACTGTGAAATATCGGCCAAAACCAGTGCTTGCCGAGTGCACCAGAACTTTGAAATATCGTCCAAGACCACTGCTTTTCAATTTGGCAGACTGTAATCACAAAATGATTCCTTTTGAAAAAGAGAAGGAGGATGGAACAGGTCTCAAAGAGAAATATTGCGCTTCGTAAAGAAAGGCAATTGGTCACCAAACCATCGCTTAAATTCTTATAAGTGCAACATATCTAAGAGATGTGAAAAAACCTTCTTTTTATATGCACTTGTGATTAGCTTGTATGCGACACGAAACTGAAAAAAAGAAGCAAAAGAAAATCGAATCAAAATAGGTGTTGAATGTCTTAGAAGTATGCCAATCTGATCGAAGCTTATTCGATTTTGATTTCACTCAAAAAGAGTCGACAATCTTTTTATGTAGTTCAAGCGAGTGTGGATGAGACACTCAGATAGATTAATAACTTTTTTCTGTGCATTAATATTCTATACAAAACATTAATTCCAAGAGAGCAAACAAAAACAACAAGAAAAGCACACAAAAAAAAGAGAAATAACAAGTGATAACTTTTTCTCTTTTTTATTGAAAATAATGTACAAATCTGGAAATAATATAAAAAAAATACATATAAGGAAAATATGTAAAACATTTAAATCTATATACACGTAAAAGTGAAATTTATTAAAAATAACTATAATTTTTAAATTCTGTCAACCTTTTACTATTTGAAACTTTTGTAAAAATAAAAACAAAAAAAAAGTTTAAAAAAAGAAAAGAACCGGAAAGAAGACACAAAAAAAAAAATTGGAAATGAACTGATATTGGGTTTTATTTTTTTGATCTCAGCTTACCAAAAGCTGAATAAGGATGATTGCTATGATGCCTATACAGTAGTATATGGAATTTCTGCGATGATAGGCAAATAATGGAGAATGATGATACCAGACAGAGGACATATCTTAGGTGGTATAGCGTATAAGTCGCGAGAACCGTAAGTGCGTATACATGTGTATTAACGACAGATCAAGGAAAGAAAACGGACGATAAGGTAAAGCAGACAAATGATAAACATACACTTGACGGATACAAAAAAGTGGAGGGATAGCAATACAGACTTAATTTCCATGTATTCAATACTTTCGTTTATTTTATTATTTTTATTTTCTCTTGAACACGTCATAAATGCGCATATTCACATTCAATTGACATTCGTATACCTCGACGTATAAATTGAGTGAATGAAACGAATCATTTATCATCATCATCAAAACTCTACTGCTGTGAGCGCAAAAATTAGCGATTTAATGTAAGAAACTTGTAACCGAATATTTTTAAGGATTCGGACGCACTACACAGTGCAGGAGTGTGAAAAACAACACATATACAATCAAGAAAAGAGTAAGAAACTTATGGCCGATTATAGCCGAATTTTCTTTAGCCATCACCCGAACGCCGCTGTAAAAGAAAATATGCAAACTTTTATCATTGCTATTTATGAGTAGTAAGTAAGAAATCCAGAAAACAGTTATGTACCCATTTATGTTACACTATAGATGCGTCTGTGGATTGATTTGGCAATGCAGGCTTGTGCAAGAATTTTCAATATTTCTGCCAAATTTGAAACCGTGCCAATATGATATTTTTTTATTTTATATTATTGGTTCCTAACATTTTTATTTACGAACGATTTCATGTAAATGACGGTGTCCGGATTTTTGTAAGCACTCAATACTGGAATGCCAATATTTAGCCACTTTTCCATATATATCTGCGTTTCGGGACCATAAAGCACAGTAAACTTTTAACATTTGTCCACATGTACGCGTTTTGTGGACAGTATATGAGCTGTCTTCGCTCCAAAGGTAATAATTACGTTCATTTACGAAATCCTTTAACCAAGAATGAGTTTCATTACTGGAGATGATTTTGTCATAAAACGACCGATCTGCTTCAAATTGCCCTAGTGCCCGCCGAATCCGCAAAATTTTTACGCAACAAACGTTCCTTTGATTTAAATACTTGGGTAAGATAAATTTTATACGCCTTAAAACCGAAGTCTTTATGAAAAATATTCCATGTGATGCCATACGAAACTCCGATTTCTTAGAACGATGTCTAATTAATTGCTCTTGATTTTTATCCACACTTTGGTTCACACCATCAACCAATTCACCGGTATATTTGCGTTGTAAACGCATTGGATTCTTAACATCACAAGCACTACCATTTGTCCCCAATTTTATAATTATCTGTTGCAGTAGTTTGCAACTGTTATGCAACTCTGTATCTTTCCATATTGATTTGTCAAACAAGCGAAACTCAAATACCAATTTTGGCGAGAATCTGGGAAAAAATGGGTTACATCTTTTAAAAAAATAAACAATTTATTTAATTACCATGGGTTCATACCATTTAAACTTTGTCTTTCATAGCGAATAATAAAAACAGTTTTGCCTTCCCGGAGATAGCACGTAACTCTTCCCATAGCTTACAACTCTAATTTCAAAATATAGTTAAGTCTCCCAGCTACTGGTTTCTGCCAAAAACCAAATTAGTTATGTTGCGGCTATCATATTTTTTTATGCTAAAAAAATATTGTACATAGGTTTTCAATTTTGCAAATTGTTCAAATGCTTCCCTGCTATGAAATTACGGTCCATGGTTTTCAATTTTTGTGTTGATGAGTTGTGTTGATGAGTTGTGTACAAGACTTTTTTTTTAGTTTCCTTTTTGTCTTTCTCTTTTCTCATTTTATTATCAACAAATAGTTATACAGGAGCAATAAAAGGAAGGACAACAACAGAGAAAGTTGCACATAATTAAAAACAATGTATATTTTGGCGATGATGGCTGCATGTTGCCAGTTGAAACGCTTGCAGAGCTAAGAATGGAGGTGATGTTGTCTTTTGTCGAATCATCACAAAGTTAGTGGCACGCAATCTGCGTTGTTCGACAGAAAGGAGGAGGCGAGAGAAAAAAGTGTTTTAAATGCTTCCTGTTAGCTAAAATTATGCTTCTATGCCAAGCAAAAAAGGTGGGACATTGTGGCGAACGGTTTTTTCCATATGGGTGAGAACTTAATGCAATGCGTTAGAAAGTTGGCAGTAATTAACAACTTTGACTTAACTAGCGCAAGACAATAATAATTTATTCATAAAATACAGCGATCGATTTTACTATCTCGACTTAACAAAAAAGCTATGCAGCAATGAAAAAGAACTCGAAATGGTAATAGTAGTTCGTAGTTCGTTTTTATAGAAGACATACCCTCTTCACGGGCAACCACCTTCATGCTTTCGAAAGTAAATTGTATATTTTTCAAAAAATATCCACCAATTCCTCAAAAATCTCGAGAAACTATCTTTAGAACAATTTTTCGTCCTCTTTATTTGCAAATTATTTTCGAGTGCATTCAAGAATTTTACTCTAGATTAGTATTACCTTAGGACTTCAGAAAAAAGCTCCTTAAAGCGGAACTATAAGCTCCTAAAATGAATTTCCAAGCTGCTGGGAATACTTCGAAATTAAATAAAGCTTTTAGCCATTGGTTTTAATAAACTTTTGCTGATATGTAAAATTACAAAAGCAACCTTATTAAATGTGATTTAAGTTCAGCATGATAAGTACAGAAAAAAATGCGTTTTATTTAAGGGTCAGTTTGGACTTTTACTGACTTATCAAATAAAATTAGTTTAAGCTTTTTAATCTACATATTGTTCTTGATTAAAGTGGTACTAAAGCTTAACTCAGCAAATTCGTTGTGTTTGTTCGGCTCTTGCATTTTAGATGAAATAGTCTTCTTTCTTTTCCGTAACATATGAAATTCTGAATGTTTGTATTGTGTAAAATTGATTGACTACTCATTGTAATGTAAGAAAAGTTGCTTTTCTTATTCGGTATGGTAACACAGAATCCATCAAAGGTTCTATGTATGTTCGATCACGACGAAGTAATAATTTTCCAAATGCGTTAACTAGTCGTAAAGTTATTATTTAAGAAGTTTCTTCGCTTCAGCTTTTAAGCTTTTTATAAAGCTTTCAATAAGCTAACTTAGCAAAAGTTTTGTTCTTTCTCACGTTCATTTTACCCAATAAGTTTTTTGTCCACAAGTTGTTTTAAACTTTCATCACATCTTTAGACCAAATGAAATAAGTAGAGAGACCTCTAGTTACCGAAGGATTTTTCTAATCGTAAGAGGTCTTAAAAATGCTACATATTACATACTTCCCACACATATAAATAAGTTAATTTGATATTGAAAACTATTATAACCTACACCATCTGTGATACAAGCGGATGTTAAGTTTAAGTTGCCGATGTATGTAACACCCAGAAGGTGAAAAACCTATACTTTTTCAATTTCTTAACAGAAAAACATTGTAAAACCTATACTTTTTCAATTTCTTAACAGAAAAACGTTCAAAAACCTATACTTTTTCAAGGTCACGTGACTGTATTCGTCATGGATAAATAAAAACACCCACACTCTTGGGTTAGACCTGCCTTTTATTGTGTTCAGATTCACTATCTGAATCGATCTAAGCTCGTATGTTTGTCTGCCCATTTTTGTTCAACCTGCAAGCCACAATTTTTGAGATATTCCGATAAGATTTTTTACATTGACATGTTGTGGGTCAAATACGGACGGTGTTGAAAATGGTTCGAAGGGAACCACTTTTTCGAACGTTTCTTACGTAACGTGCTATTTGAAAATACTAAATACACTAAAAAACGAAAATTTCCATGAAAATCCTTATATCAGTTAAGATGCGAAAACAGGCGTGTATGGTTCATCTTCTGCAGAGTTAGGTTTTATATCAAATTACTATTGTGGGTTAATTTTGATTATAACTCATTAACAAAACTCAATTTTCGTGAAAATCCTTATATGGGTCAGGATTCAAATAATAGGTTGAGATAATGCAATTAGAGTTGATCTGATTTTCACCAAGAAGCGTTAAAAATTAGATTATTTTCTTATATGAACTGCAGTTTTCGTTACATAAGAGTGAGTTCAAAAAAGCCAATCCAAAGTTTTCACACCAACTTAGATTGCCGAAATAATGTTACTTAGCCACTTTTGTCAAAAATTTTGAAAATTTGAATATATGTGGGATCTTCATCATGGATACGAAGTTTCTCCACAATCCCAAGCAATGGTAATTTTTGCATATAAGAAAAAGGAGTATACTGGAATGCAGTTATGTTTCACAAGCGAATTAAGTTTTTATTTTTTTTCGAAATCATAGGAGAGTATTGCATAGTTTGCTTTGTTGCTTCCTTGGCCCTTATTAGAAATTTTTCCATTTAACGCATATTAAATTTCAAAAGACTTACAAAGTTGATAAAATTTTTTTTGCTTTATTTATACACTTTATCACTTGTGGTACAGACTATATTAATTTCCTGCGGCTATGTATACAGACTAGAATGGCTTAAGATAGACCCACCTTTTATTATACCGAAGCTTGCCTGACCGTCTGCCAGGTTGTACTTTTTGAGACGTTTTGATGAAATTCGGTACAGTGACGTGCTTTGATTTAAGGACGAGCGCCATTGAAAATGCTTCAAATGGATCAGTCCACATGGCAAATCTCAAAAAATGTAGAACCTTACACGCCAAAAGGGCTTATTTGTTAATGTTTTATGATGAAAATATATTCATAATACTAATTTCAGATAAAAATTAAAATTAAATAAAAAAAAAATTTTAACCAATGGGCCTATTTCTTAGACCCATTCCATATAAGATTTCTCGTAGATGTTGAACTGTTTAGAAAAAAATATGCGCCAGCGGACTACGAGCGCTTCACTGTACAAGACAACTTAACTGGTCGTGCTTCAGTTTGTTTGTATTTGCTCCACAGAAGTAGTGTGTGAGAAAATAAGTGCTTTTTTTATAAAGAAAACAGAACTTCTTCTAGTTCTCCTTTCAATTATCTATGAGAAAAACCCCTTGCCATATAGGCAATCAAGCCTTAAACTCTTATTTGCCTATCAATAACCGTCGCTCAGGATCACCACGTGGACGTGAGATGTTCTATGCAATCATTAAACACAGTTTATCACCGGAAACAAGAGGAATTTCTTTTGCCTAATCTCGGTAGAGATAGCGCATTTGTAGCATTATTTTTTCCATGTTTTTGCGTTCGCCACGTAACTGTAATCATATCAGAATAATGTTTTGTTGTTGTTTTTAATTATTTGCTTATTTTATCTTGTTTTCAAAAAATGTTTAATATCCTATATATATTGGCATTTTGTTCATTTTTCGAATGATATTAAGATTATATAGCGCAAAGAGTAATACAGGAATATAAGACATGTGTTAACGTGAAGATAGCAAGCGTACATAAGTATGAATGTAAGTTTCAAATAAAATAGCTGAATGTATGAATGAGTAGATTCACAATTTGACTGAAATCGTTTGTATGCTCATATAACAAGTTTTAAAAAGTGAGACTTTACAATGTCACCGATTTGACACAAACTCGGATATTTCTCGATGTATTTTTATTGATCTTATTTGATTTGATATTCGACTTTCTTTTTATTTGGAAAGGAAGACGTTCCGTGATAGTATCCTAGGATAAATCTCTTTTTTGCCTGGCAATGCTGCCTAAACTTTGGCCAGAGCTTTTGCTATATTCTTTTTACTCTTCGTCGTTAAATAACCTTCATATTGTCAAACTTTTTCTCCCTGGCATTTTATATACGAAATTTCAAAAACTTCGCTGCGCACATTTTTAGCTTCTCTTTAAAATTTAATTGCATGAAATAAACTTTCCATGTCATTTGGACAACCAATAAATTCCATCTCTTTTTGGTAGAACAAGAGACATAGTCAACCCTTATTACTTGTTGAGAGATGCTGTGTCCGATAAGCAATTTTTATTGCCTAACGTGCGCTGGCATAAACTATCTACTACTCTTTTTGCTTCTCTGCCATATTCAATTGAATGAAAAACGAAACTAATCTTAAAATCAGAGGAACAAAAAAATCATCACATACCGTTATGCGTCAACAGAAAAATTAGTATTGAAATGTTTTCGATGTCAGTTGGAGAGTTATCTGTGCTGAAAACGGTTGTGTATGTGGATTGCAATATAACACAGCGTAGACATTCTGTACGCTTCATGTAGTGGGTTTAAGAAATAAAAAAAGGAAAAAGAACACAAGAAAATAATTTAAAAGAGAAAGGATTACGATATTTATGAAAAAAGTTAACAAAGAAATAAAACAAAACGTCAAATACTTGTAAATGAATAAACAAGGTTCAAAAAGTATGTGTTAAATTCATTACAAAAGCAACGTGTAATTATTTCTAGTAAAAAATT
Organism: Glossina pallidipes; assembly: GCA_000688715.1. Lineage (NCBI taxonomy): Eukaryota > Metazoa > Arthropoda > Insecta > Diptera > Glossinidae > Glossina > Glossina pallidipes. The sequence goes on along the minus strand of KK499918.1, from coordinate 200,979 downwards.
CAATTAAAAAAAATAAAATATTTAATGCAATTATGGTTATATAAATGCTTAAAAGTATGCTGTAACGATTTGATGTGTTTCGCTTCACAATAACGTGACTGCCTTCCAAAGCGTTTTTACCTTCCGTCAATATACACAAAACATTTTCTTAATTAGGACGCTTTGTAACGCTGTAAAGAAAAAGAAATTAATTTTCTTTAAAATCATCACCAAGAGTTTGTAGACGTACTCATTTTGTCAGCACGTTTGCAACACATGGGAGGAGTCTTGACATGTCCTATAAACTTATGTATCTTTTATCAATATTAAATATTAAATGTCCACGTATTCGTTTGTGCGTATTTCCGGTACTAAAAATTAAATTATTAGTTTAAATTCTGAAAATAAAAGCTCTTGCGTGCGTGTTGACGCTGGAAGTGGGCCAAATTGGCCAATGGGTATTTCCACCTGGATTTTTGCTTATTAATTCGACATTGCAACAAATCGGCCAATGGGCATTTCCACCTGGATTGTCGGAAGCAAAAAAAAATTAGATTTTTGCTTATTAATTAGACATTGCAACAGGTACAACTACAAATTTCCGCATATATTTTCTGGGCAATGCCACAATACAAGTACGGCAGAGGACAAAATCAGTCACGCCCAACCAATATTATGTAGTATTTAAGATTGATTTTTGTAGTTTTTCTTTACGATTTTCTTGGAATGTAGTGGTTGCGCATTTGAAAACTTCGGCTGCAACCGAACATATTTTCTAGCCTACTTTTATTTATGGACTTGTTTGACTGATTGTTTTGATTTGTAAAGTGAATGACTTGTGAAAACTTTAAAGAAAAGAAAAAGGTTTTTCCGGAGACTGAAAGAATTGTGATCTAGTATTTCGACCATCTACCTGTAAATTGCTTATTTTATATTAATTTTTAAATTTCACATAGTGAGAATACATTCTTTTAAACTCTTTTTCTAAAAAATGTTTGCTGTTTGGACACTAAGGCTTTCATTCTTTTCAATCCACACAGAAATATAACGCAATTCCTACGTAAGCGAAACAAGCTGGGAATATAAAACAAGCAAACATCCTTAAACGCCTATTATTTTAGAAAACAGTGAAAATGTTGGAAGGAAATTTCATAATATAATTATCGAGAGTACGATGAACCGCCGTTGAAGTGTAGGAACATATTTAATTATTTTTGAGTAAATTGATGCGAAGATTTACAAAAATAAACGAAGGTAGCCCTGCCTGAAATTGGGTTCAAACACTACTTATACAGTTATATATTTTTTGATGAAAGGTTACAAAAAAACTAAATAGGAAAAGATAATAGCAAATAAACAATAACTACTGCGCTAAACTTTAGCCATGTGTCAACTAAACTTTACAGCAAACGTAATGAAAATGAACAATAAGTTTGACAATTCCTCCGGTACTGTAAAAAATAGCACATATGGATTAAAGTTGCTGAACGCATTCTTCTTCCTGTACAATTAGTTTCCTGATTGAAAACAAAAAACAATTATATTGCTAAATCTACAAAATTAAACACATTTTCCTGGACAAAAATGAAGAAAGTTCGCTTATTTTAACGAAACATGTCTAGAATTAATTAGTGAAATATGTTCATATTAAATAATTTCCTTCTAAAATCGTTAACTTGATGTTGCCGATATTTTTTCTTATCAAATAACGTAATTGATTAACTGAAGTGCAGAAAATCTTCATCTTATTTTGGCCGTCACAATTTTCTTTGAATGTCATATATGTAGAGATAAATATGTTTGCCCAGATTATGTTGTTCTGTAAACGTTTGATTTGGCCGGTTTGACCCAATTTCAATATAATCTTATTTGTAATGTTTTTGAAGACTAATTTTTGAAGGTACTTTTGCGAGCAGGAAAGTGCTAAAGTTGAGTCAGAATTTGGTGCTGATCAAGAGTATGCAGTCCTTATAGATTCTCTGAACGTTTTTACAAAATGTACAAACCCTTCGGTGGTAGGTTTAAAAAAGGTACTGTGCACTGAGGCGGACTCAATTGATACGTTTATTTCATTCACTTAATACCGTTGCGGGTAATTATAAATCTAAGCTAGTTCACATCGTCCTTATGTGGACTTTGTGAACCTGTAGTGATATTAATTTTTTGATCAAAATATCACAAAAGTTTTAATGACTAATAATAAAAAATTTGCACCATTTTCTCGCTGAGCTTTTCGGACTCGATATTACGAGCTACACTTTTTCGGATATGTTAGGCTCGGTTGGGGGTCACCTGTCAAACTTGATATATACTTTTGTGTATATTATCGACAACCTCTATACGTGTAGTGCAATGACGTTTACAAAAAAGTGGGAACAGAGAAAGGGGGTGATCAGATAAATGCTCGATCAGCATGTGTTACACTTTTACCGACCGAATCCTCCCTATAGCTACGTAATTATGTGCCTGACGTGCATCATTTTGCGTTTTAAATGCAGATTTAACGTATCCACATTCTTCAACTCTGCAGCTAAAATACAACTTGAATGGCAATGGAAATGAGGCTAACGGAATAAATTTGAAATAAACGAATGTTTCCCCGAACAGTTGGTTTTATCTAGTTTGTGTTATAGTTGTTGCGGGGTATGCAAACAAACCTACATTAAAGACAAAAATTTATTCTGATGTGGATGGTGTTAATATTCAATTCCGCGTCTAACTATGTGATAATCCACGAACAATTGGTTGTGAACAATGGTGATAGTATTTCTAAGTGGTTCAAATAAAGTTGTACAAAAACTTCCATGCATACCGAAAAGTGGATGACGGCAAAATCCGGTGAAGAATCCCAAATCCTGAATTTATCCACTTTCTGTTGAGCTCGGCGAGTCAAAAGGATATCTACCAGGTCTCATTAACGCTTGAGACGAGTCTTGATAAAGTTATTTCCTGGTACCCAAAAGAAACTGATAAGTCTGAATCCTTTTTAACGGATAATAACGCGGAATAAAATGATTTCTTGGACTTCTTGCCGATGAAGACTGCTTAATAACAATAGATTCCCGGAAATCAACTATCGAATAGAGAGACTCATCCGAATCATTTCAGAAGATTTGCGCGTCTGTCTGTCTGATGTCAATCCACGTAATCTTTAATTTACACAAGTCGCACCTTTCGGGACATTTTGATATGGATATGAATTTTGACACACATTAAATCGAGTAATCGTAAAAAACAACAAAATGGGTTCAAGCTAACACGGTAAACTTTTTCTCCACCAAAATTCAATGCTGTCCATTAATGCACTAGAAAAGTGGTGAACAACGCCTCTTCTTTGGTAGTGTCAACGTAGAAGAATCGACAACTCTTAATACTCCGGGCATGAGAATACAAAATGATTTTTAGAGCAGTGAAAAAAATACTTCACTGCAGTCAACATTCGCACCATATACATCACCTATATCCAGGGAAAAGTAGAATATAATTTGCATGTGTAGGCGGAAGCCACTAGATCGTGCTTGGAGCCCCGCAACAGCGTGCAACGAAAAGATCAAATGGTCATGTGCGGTGAGAGTGCGTGCAAAGCTCTCTTTCTCACCGTGCCTGATGTTTCCACTTGCCAGTCAAGCACTTGCTACACAAGCACTATGCCCTCTTTTCAACCCTTTTAACCTACAACCTTCCCTGGCTACTATCGTTTTGCACGTATGGAAGACATCATCTGAGTGGTTGGTCGTCTTTAAAAAAATATAAAAAAAAAAAGTGAAAATATGAAGTAACAATTAATAATTTTGTAAAAAAAATAATTTGAGAGTATTGATATTGATGTATTAGCCGACATATTGCAGGGCCTTATGTGGATAAGACGTTTCATCTTGTTTGAAACCAAGGAAATTATAATTATTATTAAGATCTTTTTCTATATTAATTGAAACTCAAGATCATAAAATGGTTTGATTACCGACTATCTATAACCATCATATTTATCTGATTAAAGTATCGTTAAAAAGTACACCAAAAATGATAAAATGAAGATTGGCAACCTATACAAACTCTTCAACGTTTTAAAGCGGCTTGGCTCTTGTATGCGGCCAATCTCCCTAGCAAAAACTACCTCATTCTTTTTTGACCCGATACAGGGAAGGCAAGTCGAATAAATAACACAGATCCAAGTTCTCAGGTAGGCCTTTAAACATAATAAATAAAGCAGCGGCTAATTTTCTGGTTTCTGGTTGTTTTCTTAATAATATACTAATTCACTTAGTGGCAAACGCATATTATCGGCTCCAAGCCAATAATTTTGAATTGGAATTATTTCCAATGGCGTTTGGCAGAGGAACTTGAAACAAAAAGATTCAAATAATGCATTTGTTTAGCTTGATATACAATTAATACGTTGATGAATTATATACAGAGGTTGTAACAAATTTTCTACGAACTCTTTAATTACATAACCAAAATCATTGAATTTTATTTTCATGTTCATAAAATAAGTAAACAAGTAAAAGTAGCAAAGAAGATAGGAGCCATTTCGTAATTGGAATATGTCGGCTTAAATGTTATGAGTTTCTGAGCCGAAATTGTAATAGTTCTAAAAAAGCTGCCGAAGAATTGAAAAATTTTTTGTAACTCCTTAAAGCTGATAGTATTAGGCAATCAAATAAGACTTGTCTTCTCAATATGTAATAAAAAGTAAAAATGACCAGTATAAATTTTCTTTTATTTTAGATATCGGCTAATCTTATTATACCCATTACCGAAAGATGAGAGGTATATTCATTTTTTCAGAACGTTGGCAACGCCCAGAAGAAAGTTTCACACCCAGAGTACATATATATCCCCAAACAGCATCAAATTCTAAATTGACTTAAGCATATCTTGTCTGTCCATCTGTGTAACGTCTGTTATAAATATTCTGCTGGTCGCAAAAATTTGCAAAAGAATTTGGAAGTGACATAAACTTTTTAAAGAGCTCACCTAAAATGCAAGCACGACCATTCGACAAAAACTTTTGAAAATAGAAAAAATCAATATCGCCCACTCCATATTATAAGCAATGAAAATTTAGTTCTTTTACTTTTTTTGAATTTGGGTGAAGGGTATAATTCGGTCATGACCGAATACAATTTTCTTACTTGTTTTTATTCCAAAATGATGTCATTTAAATTACCACCTCTGGACTTCTCTACAAATTCATTTCTGGAACATCAATTTACAGCCAGTTTGGAACGAAAATCTGCTCTTATTTCACCAATAACGTGAATAATTTAGTCGAGTAAGGTCATTGAGAGTCCGTGGCTTATTGGAGCAAGCCAATGTACCAATATAATCCCAAACAATAAAATGCAAAAAAAAAAATAATATCGCGTGGTCTTTATGGCAAGCTCACATAGGCATTTTTTGATTTGACATGGTGGTTGAGCTTTTCAGCCAATAAATTAATGGTGCCAAGAAATGAATGGCCTGTTGCAACATTTTCTGAAAACCGTTCAAATCGGTCGGTCATCTAATTAACGCGAGTAATTATACTAAAAGTGTAACATTTCTTATTTACGAAGTCGTTCAACCAAATATCTGCTTCAGACCAGATGCACAAAACGTAACCATAGGTTCACTGTTTTTGTAATAAGTTTTAACAATTTCTTTACGCTGTACGCCCATACTGTATCCCACCATATCCACACTGTCATAATGGTAAGATCCAAACAATATATTGAAAAATGTTAACTTAATTCTCATTTAGAAATGTGTTTTGTTTACGCTCACTATAGGAACCACAAAGTGGATCACCTCTATAGGATTGCGCTGAAAAAATGGTCTTCAATTTTATCAATCGGTTCAACTTTCAATAAAAAATAAAAACTTTATCACAAAGAGTGCAATGTACAGCAACTTGAGTCCGTTTGCTGTTTAATAGAAACAACAAAGATAAATATTGCAGTCATTATAAAATGTTGTGTTTTTAGTTTTTAATTTACGGAATATAAACCAGAATGCAAAAGAGAGACTAAAATTCTTAGCTTGTTTTTATACTTGGATGGAAGTACATTCTTTTTATCAAAACAATTGCATCATGAAAGAGGAGGAAACATGTCCTTCTCTCTGCCTGTATAATGACCACTGTGAACAATCAGCTCGCCGCAAAAACGAAGCCAAAGGCTTGAAATTTATCAAAATTTTGAAATTTTTTCTATGCAGGTTGGTGTTGAAGAAAACTAATTCCCACGAATTATTTTCCACGAATACTGAAAAAATCGACCGTCTTGGTTTAATAGATTTAGAGCTCCATCTTGGTTTAATAGGATTTGTTTGTGTGTATATATATGCAATATGAAATTTTTGGTTTAATAGAATTAGCGCTCCATCTTGGTTTAATAGAATTTGTTTGTGTGTATATGCAATATGAAATTTTTGGATTAATAGAATTAGGGCTCCGTCTTGGTTTAATAGGATTAGCGCCCCATCTTGGTTTAATAGAATTTGTTTGGGTGTATATGCAATATGAAATTTTTGATTTAATAGGATTATGGCTCCGTCTTGGTTTAGTAGAATTATGGTCATGGATATAAAAAATTCGGCTGCAGTCGAATATTATAACTTTATTAGCTTACCATACACATTCCCAATTTATCTGTGAAAAACTCCTGTTCAGTCCATAGTTCGTTAGGAGGAAAAGAGACAATGAAATTAGTTAAGATTTCCATGAGATTTATAATTGATTGCCAATGTGACGACATGGCCTCCATAATATGGTAACAAGATCTGAACCAGATAATCGCATTGTTGTACTTGTTGTTGTCGGTACTATTGCGATTTCATCTTTGGCTAAAACAGAAGAGCAATTTTCATTTATCAACTGCATGAATGTTTTACGAACACGATTGCAAATTTTCTCCCGAATATCCTTCCGTGGCAAGACGGAATACAACAGTAATCATGCAAGGCACATAACTGGCAACTGTAGTTGCAAACACTTACATGTATGGATATAAAGCATCTTTATCTAAAATGTTATCTTACTGCAGGTGAAATGTGTACTTAACATGTAGTATGAGTGGAATACAAATTTGGTACGAAACTTTATGTTCGTATATTATATTTATTTTATGGCTTCCGGGTTTGTATCTGATATCCCTTTACTCCTCCCCCCCAATTCAATCTTTGCAGTTCTTTTCTAGTATCTTTGGCATAAATTCTGTGCAGCTTGTAAGTAGGTTTAAGAACATCATAAGAAGTTATGTTATGCAAGAATTTATAGGTATGTAAGCTTTTTATATTGCTAGCACAACAGACTTCTTTTCCTTGCAATTTTTTATTAACTTCTTGAATTTGTTTTTTTAGATTGAATATAATAGGAAAAGTGTAATTTTTTAGAATTGAAAGGAAAACCTGGGATCTACTTTACGGCTATTGATTAATGTCAGGGTCTGCCGAAAGGATGTTAGGACAGGATGTATAATCATGAGCTATTTTGCACCTTCTCTAAAAAAAGACTGAAAAACATATGTAATAAAGCATCTAACGGAACATAACTTAGCAATAATCAGTTTGTAGTTTAAACGAAACGACCAAAGAAATTCAAAAAATCTTTACTAGTCTACCACAAAAAAAATAATGGTTTCTAGAACTCGCCACAAAGTCTCGTGAAAGGCATAGTCGGCTATATCTACAGTGCACCAATCACTCTCATGTCGGAACTTAAAGATAGGTATGTGGTGACATTGCTTTATAATATCATTCAAATGACGTGTATTTTAGTACTTCATCAGCACTCAAGTTGAAAACTTTGTATGGATAACCAATATAATTGAAATAATTTGCACTACTTGTAGTAGCGCATATTTTTTAAGTTATGAGGGGAACGTTAGAAAGAAAGAAGGTTGTTTTATTTTTACTTTTAAGATAATAAGACTTCATACGGTTTTCATATATACCATGAAATGGTATATATACACACATTTATTTATATATCTTTATATATATAAATACATACTATTTCACACATATGACGAACGGTTCATTCATGCGTTGATAGATGATTTCGATGTGAGTGAAGATGAACGCTTTTTCAATGCGTTCCATATTTCTAATACCGCCTAGTAAAAGTTTGCAAAATTTCTTTGTTCATTTTACTTGATTTTTTTTTTCTTTTTTGTTGAATGACTTTTGGGTCATCTAACTTTGTCGTTTAATATATAATCTCGACACCATTAAGCCGTTTCATAACAATGGAATAAACTTTCAATCCTTACTATTTTTTCTTCAATGGTGCAGCCCACAATGGAACAGTGAAAGACAAAAACCATGAATGTAAGCATAACTTTTCTGCTATTGCAAATTTTTCGTTGTAGGGTTTAATATAACGGATATCAAAAAAATCTTCAACTTTTGATTTAAGCCGCTTGCAATCAAGTTTAAAAGCCCATCGAAAGATCGTCATAGGAAAGATTTGAAAAAATATAGATGGCGCTGCTACGTTCTTACAAGTGCGAAAAAGATGGAAACACGGCCGAATTGAACGTTTGATTACTTCACACATTTCGAAATATCCAAATAGTTATGGTTACTCGAAAGTAAGATTGACTAAGATTTTAATGTTGGTGAAAATATCTTGTGGAATAGGCCCAGATGCTACGCGTTTATGTCCACTCCAATTGCACAGATGCTTCTCTATTTTATTATTTTTCTTTGCTAAACTTTACTACACATTTACTTGGTTTTCATTAAATTTCTGTATCTGTCAATATTGGTTTTTCTCTAAAACAGAGACACACTCATAAGCTGTCCAACATTTAGTATTCATTTACATACGTACAAATACTCTACGTATGTACACTTTCGCATAGATTTTCGTAACTTCACCAAATCGCTAGAGTGTGCATAAAGCTCGGAAGATGCTATCCTAAAGGCAGTTGCAATTTTACATACGTTCGTTTTAGTTTGCGTTTTCTTCGCTTATTGCTCCTCTTTGCAAATTATTACGTCCCGTGCAGGAATTCATGTCTATCTGAAGCGCTGCTGCCTGCATACTTTCATCGTCACACTGGCAAATTATTAAAAGCAAGCAAAAGCAAAAAAAATATCTTGATTTCTATTGGGTTTTGCTTAGTGTTCGTAAAACAAGAAAGGTTGAAAACCAAAAGAATACCAAAAAGAAAAAATAGAAAGCAAACACTTTTTTTACTTAGAAAACCAAGCCGGAGAAATATTTTATCATAAATCCCAAAGTTTATATGAAAGAATTTTAATGGGAAGTGCGCCATAAAAATCGTCAGGCGAAAAACTATACTTTTTCCCACTCCTTGTATTAATGCTAAAAATGCCTAAAAGTAAATCAATATTCAGTCAGCACTTCATTAAAGGATTTACATCGAGATTATGTTGTTCTGCAAAATAAAAGTTAAGTAACTTATATTGCACATCCGTACTTAAAGCGGGAGCTACTGTAAATATTTCAGCATTTTGTATTGGCCCGATCGATAGCTTGAATCTTCTACTATATACGCAAATATGTTCACTGCCTGAAGGATATTTTTTCGGTAAATTTTGAGTTTTTCCAAACGCTCCGACTGCCAAAAAATAATAAAAACTTTCGTCATAATGTCATACCACTCAATAAGTCCTCGGTCTGACACTTACTGTTGTATGTTTTTCTGGACAATACCAGCCTTCAAACGAAATTTGTCAAAATGTTAAGCCTGAGTTGTTACCATTCTCGGTAAAAAATTTCTGACTAAAAATGTTTTTTCTTCTCCTTTGTTCTTTCTTTTCATACACATTAAACACATAAGATTTCCTGTTAGAAACGCTTTGAACACAAATTCGATTTCTCCATTCGTTTCTTTTCGCTGACTGCGATCACTTTTTGTCACTCTTTTCTAATATTACCGATATTAAATTTTTAAACTCAAAAACTTTGTGCAATGGGTTAAGTGTTCACTTGCAATTTGGTTTTGCACTGGTTGTAGATGTGCCTCTATGCTATTTGCGTTCATGCTTTTTTCTTTTTACACTCACCACTGTAACGTGATGAGTACATGTAACACTCAAAAAGGAAGATTCCGAGACGCTATAAATTATAAATATTCTTAATTATCGTGAAATTCTGAGTTGATGTAGCCATGTCTATTCACCTGTGTACCTGTGTGCTGTTTGTAGTTGGCCCTCTCCTGGTCACAAATATGAAGATATCGATCTCAAATTTTGTAGAAACATTGGAAGTTTTGCTTGCAGGTTGATAATGAAAATGGGCCAAATTGATTAGAGCAGAAGCGTGCTGTGAAGCATAATTTAAACACAACTCCGTTTTTCTTAACAAAAATTTGTGGATTTTTATTCGTTAATCAGAAATCATAAAAGTTGAAAGACTTTTCGAACCACTCTACTCCTCACATGCAAAAATGGAAACAATCGGCTATACCCACACAAAGTTACAATTCTTTAAATTTGATTATTTCAACTTTTGGAGGTTTAATTCTTGTTTATCATATTTTGCACATTGCTTAAATGAAGATATATTATCTGCATAAAAATGGGTTAATTCTAAAATGGATATGCTAAACATCGCGATTCAATTTTTCTTCTCTTTACTTCTCCTTATATACTTTGTACTAGTTTTTAATATTTATTAGTATAAGATATACTTCTAAGAGTCAATTGAATTCGGCTGTTAATTTATTTTAAGTGAGTTTTATGTATAAGTAAATAAATAAATAAGTAAACAACATTGCCAAGATTTTGTATGTTTGCGTCGGTTTAGTGGTTTTGGACTCACTGTATATATGTTCTTTTTTGTTTTGTGTGTTTCTCTTTCTTTATTTTTAAGTAGTTTTAGTTAATGACATAGACTAAGCGTTTAATTGTACGTGTTGTTAAATTCAGGTGAACCCCGACATATTCGACAATAACGTTTCAACTTGTTTTTGTTTGGATGATATATTACGTTCCAATTTCTTTATTCATTGAAAATCTCACGGTCCTGGAATTGGATTAAAATAGCAATCGCTTTGTGAATAAACAATATATGTCACACATTACTTTTACACACATTAATTTTACATTGACCGTAATTGCGTCATAAATAGGACAACCCTCAATTTTGTACCTAAAAAGGATATGCAAAAAGGTAAAACCAATTAAAATATGATACGAAGTCACATTTTTATTACAGAAATTGGAAAATGATGCTCAAGCGACAAATTGTTTCATGTGATGCTTCACCATCATATCGAGAGCACCTCCTGAAATGGCGTGATGGAACTGATGTAACCTAGACTTTGCGTCTTTGTTTTGGACCCTAAAATTTATGACTTAATTTTTTTGTTTTCACCTACGGTAAATGTAGTAGCACAGCGGACCCCGTATTGTCTCCTATAGCTCGTCTCTATTATCGCCTTGGAAAACAATCACAAGGACCGAGGGCAGCAAATACTGTGGAAAAAAATCGACAGTAGAATGAAAGTTTATCCCAGTGATTATAGGCAACACAGTTCAATTTAAGTTGAAATTTTTCTGCTTTAAACGGATTTATATTTCCCCGCTTCACAACCATATTAAAGGCAACAATTCAAATTCATTCTTTTTGTGAAGGTAATTTGGCAGCATATGGCACATGTATGCTGCCAAATTACAATGAACATAAAACTCATTGTTGCCTGGAATCAAAGATTAGCATACATTGTTGCGCATATACCAATAAAGTGACCTGGCGTTGCTTCTCAAGTAATTTAAGTCCGAAGTATCTTCGGAAAAATTTCAACATTCAAATATTTGCGTCATTCATCGATTCAGCAAATCTAATTCGTGTTGGCGGAAGAGTTGAAAACTCACCCTTGGAATTTGATACTCGCCATGCTATGTCTTTTTAAAGTCCATGGGTTATGTACGCTGCGTTTTAGTTTTCATCGAAACTTGGTTGAAGCAGGAATCGGTGATGCTTGAATAATATATTAAAATATAATACAAATGAGAATTTATTAGATCTTGTGTTTTTTAATGCCATTAATCTAAATATTTCGCGGGTTGAACATTTGTCCAGATGGACGGTGACAGGTCAAAGTCAGTTGTAGCAAGCATCGCGTTTCTAATATAACGTTTAGTGCTACACCTAATTTCAGGAAAGCAATCTGCGAAATGCTTAAAAAGTTACTGTCGTTAGTGGTCTGAAACTTTGATTACAATGACATTGATGACTCGCTGTATAGTCTGTTTCTCTTAAGCGCAGCTACCCAGTCTGGTTATATACTCATTTGATTAGGTTCCGCAATAAAAAAAGGAGGCTTTACAATTTAAGCATAAGGATGATTTGAAAATTGATTACATGAAATGTGACGATAATTCCTTGCAAAACATACAAAAATTATTTGCTTTATATGAGGAGGCAACTCTTGGATAATCCTAAGAAATTTGCTGGGTTTATTAATTCGAAACGGAAAAGCGTCCCATCGGTGATCAGCTTGATATATTCCCACTCTTAAAATTGGCGGAAAATGAAGTACAAAATACAGAGGGATAACGAAACTTAATGTTTTGCCTAAACTCTTCGAGCGATTAATTACTAAAGGACTTTCCAAATCATGGAGTTCAATCTTGTCTACAGTAAAGCACGGTTTCTCAAAGGGGAGATCAACGAAGAAAACGGATTAAGGTTTCATCTGAAGTGCCCCAGGCTAGTCAACTTGGGCCACTTCTGTCTACGATATTTTTGAATGATGTTTCCACATGTACCAAGTCGATGCGCTTGATGTTTACGTGCGATATAAAAATCTTTCGTTCATTTAACTCCGTTGGTGGTATGGTTGAACTTCGTTAAATGGTGTAAGACTAATGGATTGCCATCGAACTTAGAAGACAGTTGCTACCGTTTTCTTTCCTTTTTTGGCTTTAACGCTGTCCAATTACTTTATTGATAGGTACAATCTGAATGATATAGCCACATATAATGTCCCACCAATTTTGGAATGCTCGTCTGTATTGACGCACTTTTGAGCGTGTTTCCTGAACAAATTTATTATAAGGAAAATAAAAAGAGTAAGAAAATCATACAAAGTTTTCATACGTTAGTGTGTTACTCAAAAATAGTTATAAGTTGTTTAAATATTACAGTATATTTCAACACTTTCTTGTCGAGATAACAAGTTATAGATGTCACATTGATTTAATCGAATCGATACAACGAGGCGTTTTACTTCTTGCGCTACTGCGCTTAGGCCGGTATTCTTATTTCGAGCTCCTAGCTTACAAAAATATGTTGATGCTCATTGACCTTCTCACACTGGAAAATAGACGTGTGATGCTGGAGGCTGTCTTAATTAAATTTATAACATCTTTTTTCACTTTTTTTACTTCAGATAATTTCATTTAATGTGCCTGGTATATTCACGATGTAGTGTGAAACAATTTACTGGTTACACTGGCGCCCAAATTATCGGCTTCAGGACGCTTTGTATGATGTATAGTGCTAACCCTTATAAAAGGCTTTTGTGCGCCCGTAATACCTTCCTGCTACACTTCGGCAACATTATTGGCCTGGCGATTGAACGAAAAGTTATTAGTAGTATAATCTCGAAGTGCGATCGATGCTTCCGTCTAAAACCAATCTACAGCCAACATACCATCAATAGTTCTTCCCGTCCTCGCATATAGCGTAGCAGAACTTGTCACATTACTGGTATCCATTTTTGTGGAATTTTTTACAATAAATCGAAAGTTAGAAGAGGAGCACTCATGTAATACTACATTTGTTTTCCCACTTAGAATTTGTTCCTGACTTATCTATAACGTCGTTTCTAGGATCTACAAAGCCAACAATTATCTACAAACGCTGCAAATCGCGTCGGCGCCAGAAGTGAATTAATAGAACTCAAAAAGCAGTCTTATTTGCAAATGGTTCATCAGAAGTGCCTAGATAACGGAACTGAATGAAAATTCGTTCCTTAAGATGTTCATATTTTGATGGTTTATGAGAAGCAGCAGTGAGAGCAGCAAAGTTTCATTTTTATTGTGATTTTGGACCAAATTAACCTTTGATGAGCTGCGAACATCGCTGTACCGAATATTTGAGATTCTAGAGTACAGACCACAGTGCCCGCTTTCAGAGAATCTCTATTCCCCATTCACTTCTATGTCGAAACCTGATTTAAATAAAATCAACGTAAGCCCTTTGGTGGTAAAGAGATTGCCACACAGCAAAGTTTTCGGAACTAGTGGAACAGCTCGTATCTCTCTCTTTTAATAGAACGCGTTCAGTAGGAAAATTGCACACCAAGATCTTTTAATGGGGGAAGGTGTTCGTGGCGCTGTCGCCTATCTGAACCAGGGTGTGTTTGTCCATCCAAATATAATGTTAACGTTAAGTTTTTCAAATAAATTAGTTTTTGTTAATAATACGTCTCTTTTTCGATTACGTATACATGTACATGCCAGTCGTTCATCATCAATAAAGCAGCCCACAGTTTATACCACCGTGCAATCCCGTTGTAAAAAAAAGTTAGATAAGAAAGTAAATAAAACACTCAACTTTTTCATTTTTCTTATTTCTCGTTTTGTTAAACTATTCGCAAAATTACATTTTCTTACCATTTTTCCTGTCGTTCCGCAAGGCGAAAAATCAAAAGCGATGCATGTTGCGGCAAAAGTGACATTTAGCAAAAAATCTCCCACGAAAGAACATAAAAACAGAACATGGCAAGACATATTTATCATCCGGGGAGTGCAAACTAATTGCAAAAATTATAAAAAATTTATTAAAATAAGAGACCATATCTATAACATATCCCGATGCAAAATTTCAAAGGCAGTTTTATCGAAAGACGGCTTTTAAAAATCGGCACGAAACGTAACTGCAAAAATATTGATACTTTTTTTCTCCACATTATTCTTAAAGCAACATTCTAAAAAAAAGGGCGTACGATTTTTCCGATGAGGTAATTTAAACGTTAATTATTAACCAAATGTGGCTGCCATGTTTTAATGTTTTTTAATTGTTTTTCAATATTTAAATACATTGGAGTTGCAAATGCTATAAATCTCCTGATGTCATCTGTATTTCCTGGTATGAGATAGTTTTTTATTTTGTCATATTTAGTAGGATATGGTTTAATCCCTCCTGGTGTAATTAGGCGACCTAAATACGTCCTTTCGGATTTCAAGAAAATGCATTTTTCTACGTTCAGAAAACTAATTTTAGTCAAGAAAATCGCTTTATTTAGAAATTAGCAATTTTCCCAAAAACAGTAAATGTGTAATGTACGCAAGTTATTGCAGTACGCTAGAAATGAGAATCACCAAACCATAATTATAATAATATTCAAAATGAGAAACAGAAATTTCACTTGACACATCAATAGCAAGGAATAACATACGTAACACAAATTACTTATAAATATTTTATAACTTTGTATGCGATATAATAAAAATTATTATTATTATTAATGTATAAATTTAGACAGAGAATAAATTGTAAGACTAAAGTCTTAAAGCACTAGCATCTAAGGCTTTCGGCTTTATTTTTTTTATTAATATTATTATTATTATTATTATTATTATTAAAACCTCTACAGCACTTGAGATTTGAACCCACGACCATTGAATTGCTAGTCGAGACTCTTGCCCACTCGGCCACTCAGGCGGATATAATAAAAATTAATAATATGACTCACTTCAAAGTAACCGATTTGTATTTTTGTGAAATGCAATTCTATTCTACACAAATAGGTCACCGTTGTCCTTATGCAGGTTGGAATTGAATTTTTAGTACATAAGACTAAATGAAGAAAGTGTTGGGTTGCTGCGATTGGAGTATGTAACAGTAGAAGTGTTCTCTAACGCCCTTCATCTTAGACTATTGGCTCAAGTATTTCATTTAACCACTTTGTACATTGTACAGTCGCTCTCAGATTTTGTAATAAAATCAATATCTAATGCTACAATATACTTAATAAGCTCTTCCAATACTATGGCTGTATCACCTTTCCTTCCGTGCCCAAAAAACTAACAAAAAACTTTTTTAATCTGTTGCAACGGCGTATCTCATTAAGTTCATTCTAATGAACACAATATTACCAATTATTCCAGGTAGACATATATTGATTGTACCAATCACTTTCCAGGTTGACTTGTGCCTAACAATTTTTTTGACATTCTATAAGCATTTCTTTAAAGACTGAGCTGTTATATGACAACGAGTGCTAATTCCCGGTTTTTTATGGCCAAAGTCGCTCCATCATAACAATTTGACACGTAGCAGCTTGGAGATATTTAAATTAGTTCTCAAGGAAAATAAATTTTTCTATGGAACCAAGATATAAATTTTGGTATGTGTGATAAAAGTAGACCAAGAATTGCATTGGTTCTAGTTGTGTAAGCTAGTTGATGGTTGATCTTGCCCAGGTATAATCTTCTTCTTAAGTCGTTTCTTTTCTTTTGCACATGAAAATATTGCCAATGGCCTTTGGACTATAAAGAACTTTCGTTCGAGAATGTTTATGCAGCTAGCAATATGCAAGCGTATCGTAATACATTAATGACTTGCATAGCTCTAAGTTCGTTCAAGTTAGTTATTAATTTACTCGTTTTAGGCTGTATACATACATACGTAGGCCTCAGTAGCTGATTTTAAACATGCATATATATGTTTAGTTTTCATGGATTAAGCATCTAGCCGTAATATTATCGTTTCATTTGGCTTTCAAAATAGAATAAAATAGCATGCAATTTTCAAATTTGTACATTAACAAACCGTAAATTCATTTCGTTTTTAATCCCCAAAAAATAGGTGTGAAAAGCTTGCTCATACAAATTTGTTTACTTATTAAAAGGAGTCGTTGATAAATAATTTTTTTTCCACCGGTCAGCAAATATAGATGAAAAACGCTTTCTTAATTTATTACTTGGAAGAAGATGTACATTGCATTGCATTAACTATAACGATGTGTAAAAATGTAGTGTGTTTTATACATACGGTTCAATCAACTTTTATTTGCATAAGTTATAGAATCTACTAAAATGGGGAAGAGCCTCAACAATAACCATAACCTGATATTTAACATACAGATATTAAAAACAAATTTACGGTTCAGAGTTCAACCGTGCAAACAAGAATATAATAGGCAACGAATAATGCCATTGAACTGATTATTGATTATCGTAATAGGAGTCTTCAAGAAAAGAACTGCAATTTCGCAGAGGTCTATTTCCTAGCAAAGCCCTACGCAGAAAAAGAAATGGAAGTGAATCATTCAAAACCGTAAAATAATGCTACAAGTGTAATGCTATATGTGTACAATGCTATATTATTTTATTGCAATCGTCGATATGAATTTCGTCGATCTATACATACTATTTGCAGAAATCCCAAATTGTTCTTCAAAGCACAAATATTTATGAATCTAAGATCCCTACAAGAATGAACTTAAGAAGTTTTTCAAAATGGACTATAAACTTGGTTTGACCACAACATGCCTGTAGACGTTGAATTAATTTACAGCTTATGGGAACCCTAACATACATTGAAAAGTAAACATGTTGCAGTTCTTACAATCACTATAGTCTTCGAGTTGCCAAAGTAGACGGTTTATGCAGACATATTCATGAACAGCCTCTATAACGAAGCCCTAAATATATATAACATAAAAAACAAGTGCAAGCACAAACTTACGCAGATAAATTAAAAATGTGAATTTCAGTCGACCGGAAAACATTTGTGTTTTGCAGAAGTTTCTTTGGAACATCCGTTCAAATGGAATAAGGTCTCGGCACGTGCCCACAGGTCCACAACAGTTTACTTTTTTCTGCATGAAGCGGAACATAGAGAAAAGCCAAACAAAGTACCTTTCATTCGTTGTTTAATGTTTATTACATGCTAAATGTATTTTTTATATTGTGATTATCCGCCTGAGTGGCCGAGTAGGCAAGAGTCTCGACTAGCAATTCAATAGTCGTGGGTTCAAACCTCAAGTGCGGTAGAGTTTTTTAATAATAAAAATAATAATAATATTAATAAAAAAATAAATAAATAAATAAATAAATAAAAGCCGAAAGCCTTAGATGCTAGTGCTTTAAGACTTTAGTCTTAGAATTTATTCTCTGGCTAAATTTATATAATAATAATAATAATATATTGTGATTATATCTGTTGTTGTCATTGCCTGAATTTATAATATTTGTCTACATGCTGTTACAGAGATGTTATTTCTTTCTGAATACTATCTTTCTTACTTTGACGACGTAGTTGACGTTCCGCGAATCCTAACCCGTATTATAGTTGATATTACCTTTTTTATGTACTACTATTTTTTTGTCATTAAATTAAAAGAAATGCAAACAGTAAATTAACGTTAACGATAAATGCCAAATCTACTGTTTAAATAAATATTATTACGGAAATTCCAAAAATTTCATTCCAACTAATTGATTTTCCCAGAAAATAAGTTTTCGTGAGAAGGAAGAACCAGGTGCAAATTCGTGGCCCGTCTTGCAGCTGCCGGCCGACAACAAAACTAAACAAAGGAAAGGAAGAACAAATTGCATATTCGTGGCGCGTAAATTGACATTTGTGTTCAGTGTGGCTTGGCAGGTCGTCGTGGAAATCTATGCAGTTCTACAGCGCATGAGGATTGTCAACACTTAGTATGAAATATACGTTTTGTGCATATGGTATGAAGCCTACATTTGTTTGACACAACATTTACCGACAATTTATTTATACTTATTTTTATCGAAACTCGTCAAATCTTCTGAAACGTCGCAGTCGCAAAAATAAAAATAGGAACGTGAAATTAACGCAACCGTTCCCTGATCGGTCAAGCATATGCGGTTATAAGACGGGCTTGACATATTCACGCACAGGCTCAATGTAATTCTAAAAGCTGGTATCCAAATGTTTTCCAGAACTATCTGATTGTTCGGGTCAGTGTTTATATCGAGAACTTAAAGAAGATCAACAACGGAATGTCCGTGAAAAGTTTTTAAGCTAAGCTTTAAGTTGATTTATTGTTGGTAAAATATTCTTCGCTTTTGTTAGGTTAATTTTATTGGACAAGTATTCCCATGGTTGTGCCGTATGCATTCATTCATTAAATCATTTATAAGAAGAGAAACTAGAATATAAAATAAAACGTTTGCCTTAAAAAGAGTAATAAAAAAAGATAAGAAAGTAATATTTGCGTGGGAAGTAAATTTGCACATGTTAACCTTGAGGAGAGAATATCAAAATCGCTAAGAATATGTGCGGTAAAATTTGGACTGATAGCTGCTGTTAATCCTAACAGTAAGAAATCCTACGTTTAGGTGATTGCTTGTGTTGCATATAGTTTTTAAAATTTTCGATTGATTTTTCTAGGTACAGACGAAACGAGACACATGGCTACATCGACCCAAAAGCTTACGCTGATGAAGGGCGCTAAGTCGACTTTCTTTCGGTGCAATTTTCAAATCGTTAAGTTTGAATTTCATACGAAAATTTTTGATTGAGAAATTTTGGGAATCGGAAATTAGAATCTTGGCAAATAAAGCTAAAATGGGATAAGTAAAGATGTATTAAAGTAATTTTATTTCGTCCGAAAGCATATGTAAAAAATTATGTAAGCGGAACCGTTTGTGGAAAATATTAAGGAAAGTACTTAATGGTTGGAAGGGATGCAGCATTTAGTTAATTATTTGGTATAAAAATCTCAATACCACCGACAACATTTTTCAACTGGTAATTCCGAATTAACTGTGATTTTTAATGATTTTTAATTCTTGAAATCAGGTGTTGTCCTTTTGTGTTGGAAGAGTAGTTCCCCTAGTCCACTTCACAGACATTGCCAAGTTAAGTGTCTTACCTAAATTGTTTGATCGAATTGTTACTCAGCATTTAGCTTTTACTCCTAAATCTTATATTTCTCCATTTCAACATGGCTGTCGGTTGAGATAATCTACTGTCACAAATTTCTTACTTGTCATCTTTTTAAGAGGTTTCTATTGATTCTCGCACGGATGTCGTATATACGGACCTTAGTAGAGCGTTTGACTTAGTTAACCGTAACTTATTGAGCTTCAAACTCTAGGCTTCTGGCTTCCGCTTGTATTTAGTTAAATGAATAAGCTATTATCTGCCCAACAGATCATCATTACCTCGGACATGTGGCGTCGTTCAAGGCAGCCATTTAATTTATACATTAATGATCTCTCCTCGGTGATTAAATGTCAGATCTTAATGTACGCTGACGAGGTTAAACTGTTTTCGTTCTTTTTCTTGGAACGGGCATCAAAGTGACTTAAATAATTTGGTAATATGGTGCTCGTTAAACTTTATGAAATGAAGACTAAAAAAATGCAAGAAGCTTTCGTTCGTGGTAGAATTGATAGATGGCATCATCTACTAAACGGTTTTGCGAAATGATATAAACTTCCTAACCGCCCTTCGAGAAATTCTCTTTTTATAAAATGTAACCAATGAAAATTTGCTCGGGCTCCGTTCCAAGAATTTAAATGGTGTTTATAATCCAACCTCTTCATCGGATTCCTTATGCTCCATTAAAACTAATCTTTTCAATATGCGCATATTGTCGATATCGTACTTGAAGTAAAATTTGTAATTTATTAGTAGCTAGGCCCACGCTAGGTTTCATTAAGAGATGATCCAAATTACAAAACAAAAAGGCTATCCATGTGCTTAGTTAGACCAATAGCTAGGTCGGCCTCTGTTGTCTCCTTCCTATGGGGCTTATGTAGACTCAATTGAATCCGCTAAAAAGCAATTCTTGCTGCTTGCTCTTAGGAATTTGGGTTGAAATCAGCTTGTCCCTTTGCTTCTTTATGAAAATAGGTTGCCTTTGTTATCCTTACTGTCACTTTCGAAACGTAGATTTATTCTTGGTGTTTACTTCTTAATTATGTTAATTAATGGTACTATCAATTCGTTCACATTACTTGGTGAGATAAGCTTTAATGTCCCTAATCACTTCTCTAGTCTATTTTCATTAAGCTTAGTCAATGTAATTATAATTATGAGCCGCGTAATCCGTTCAGTGTTGTTTGCAGAAATCTAAAAGATGTCTATCACTTAATCTAAATATTGCAGTCTTTAAAGTCTATCAAAACAACTATGCTTAATAGGCCCTATTTGCCAATGTCGAATTTAAACTAACTTGCAACGTTAACGTCTCACTATGACTCGAACATTAAGTGGTTTTGTTTACTCTTTGCGTTTACTTTACGGTTGCTAAGCTTTTGCATGTTTTCAATGGCTTGAAGCCATTCTTCACTCCAGCCATCATTCACTCTTTTTTCTCATATAAACAATCTCTCGCAGAATTTTTAAAAAATGCGGGTACTTTTTCTCAAATTTCTTAAAAATGTGGGCACCTTTTTTCAAATTTGTAAAAATCAAATACATACATACGATTTCTTCTCATATAAACATTCTCTCGTAGAATTTCTTAAAAATGTGGGTACTTTTTCTCAAATTTCTGTACTGGTTGTAGATATGGCTCTGTGCTATTTTTGTACATGCCCTTTTTTTGTCTCTTATTTATTTATACATGAATTTTATTCTTCTCTTTTTTCTGTTCACTTCTCCTTGTATACTTTATACTAATTTTTAGTAGTAATTACTATAAGATTTACTTCCAAGAGTGAATTGAATTCAGCTGTTAATTTGTTTTAGCTTAGTTTTTTTGTGTATATAAATAAATAAGTAAATAAACAGTTAGCTTTGGATAAAGTGTGCGTTAACATTGACTACCCAACGGTCTTTTCTCACGACGAAATATTTTTTTCTACCATGTTTGGCTTTATGCTCAATATAATATATATATAAAATTTAGTGCGAATACACATTTACACATTCTTTTTCACATATTTTGGTAAACTATCAAAATCAGACTATGCGAATTATTATAATTAAATTAATATACATTTTGGACTAACCAAATTAACCTTTGATGAGCTGCGCACATCGGTGTACCGAATATTTGAGTTTCTACATTCCAGACCACAGTGCCCGCTTTCAGAGAATCTGCATTCCCCAAACACTTCTACAGCGAAAGCTGATTTAAATAAAATCAATGTAATTTAAGACAGTTATTCAACAATAATGCGGTGTTTCACATAGAAAATTTGAAGAGAAATAGTTGACAAAACTGATACATATAAACAACAGAGACAATAGGGCTCTCTTTTTTCTTCGTTTATTTATGTCTTCGTTTCCTTGTCTCTCTGCTGAATTTCAAGTGCTTTCTGTGCATTTCTTGCAGGAACAAGCCGTCGATTGACGAAAAAAAAGTACAAACAGCGTACTTATTTTTAGATTGAAACACGCACTTACTTTCACTTACTTAGTGATAACGCGGCACCGCAGATAAAAAAAGTAAAAAGTACTCCACTAAAAATCCCCGCAAAATGATATTTGTTCAAGAATCGATTGCCTATTTATTATTGAAAACCTATTGCTTGCTGAATAATTTTTACACTTCATTTTGTTATGAATCTTACCATTGCAGAGATCTCCAAAATCGCTACAAAGTTCAATAACATCATCAGCAACAGCTGCAGCAGAAGCTTCGCACAGGAATTTTTTACCTAGAGATGAAATATATATCGATGATGAAGGTCTTGAAGGATCTGGACATGGTGGGGTAAGTGTTTTTAAGGACAATTTTATTATCGTCAATTGTAAATTTAGAAAAAGCTTTCCCTTTATCTCAAAATAACAGTGCGTTGTCCTCTAACTTATCTATTAACACTAGTACCACCGACTACGCCAATTTGACTCACACTGCCTATGAACATTGCTTATGACATGCCTATTCAGCTCATTCAATTGCGTCGGCCAAGGCATATCTTACTTCTTAAATAAAAAGCAACGCGTGAGATCGTATCTCAGATTTTGTATGAATTTAAGCATTCTTGTCAAAGTATAGGAAATTAGTTAAAATATTCGAACGCAAAAAAATCCGTTATATAGCACAATTTTATAAAAAATTTATAGATTTTTACTAAGCTTTGCTGAGATTCGATATTTAAACTTTCTTCTGTTTAACATGAGAGTACTTCCATGGCGACCTAAATGGTGATCTAAAGCAATAGCGCAGTGGACATTTGGTAGTGGCACGCTGGCTACAAACTGTGTGCTGTCGTTCTTACTTCGTTAATGTTGTGCGGTAACATCAATGAAAAAACAAAATAAAAAACATTTCAAATGCGACCTAAAAATCTCTTAGCATACAAACGAATATTAAACTCCAAAGTGTGCTCTTAATGAGAAAAAATAACTTACGAATATGAGGACAACTCCTTTGTATATTTCCCTAAATTCCTACAGACGTAAATATGTTCCTTTGTGACTTCCACGCAAACTAGTTTTGCTTGCAGTATGACACTTGTATTACATCTGCGTACATGTTTATGGTGCGCTCAAAATGAACACATCCATATATACACCAAAAACATGAGCACTCTTACGTTATCTTTGCTCATAGATGTGGTATAGTTAATTTGCCTCATTTTGTATTGTGGAAACTAAAATGTGGTGTTTGCGGTTTTACAAATTTGAAATGAAATAATTTTAGTTTTTATTTATTTAAAATTTTTTTAGAGACAAACGTAGTTGCTCTTATGAGTCGAAAAACAAAAACGTACAACTATAGGCCGATATAATATACATTAATTTGTGATGGTTAGTTAAATAAATGAATGGAAATGTAGGTCATCCAAACACATACGTACGTGTAATGCGCTGCAGGTATTTATAAACATCAGGAACTTTTTTTATACGAAATTTATTTGCGTATCTCTAAAACTAATTTTCATTTAAATGCAAAGAAAAGTGCTCTTGGAAAGCCAAACCATATTATTACATAACATCATATTTGCAAATATAACAACATTTTCTTAATATATTATTGCAATTGCTTCCTGTAAATTTTCTGGTTTAGAAATGGAAAAAACATTTTATAAAATTAAGTTTTTTTAGAAATACAAAATGTATACTGGATGTTATTTTCTACTAAAATTTACAACTCAGCAATATTTGGTAGCTATTTGGCTAAGCATGAAATTGCGCGATTTATATTAGACATTTCACACCATACAGTATAAAAAAATTGTCGTATTATCGGTACGCCGTCGACTACATAAAGAGAATATGCCAAAGCGGGTGAAAAGTAGCGTTACAAGAACAATAGAGCACTCTATGCCGAAAGTCCACGATGCGCACCCAGCCAAAAAGATATTTTGCAGGAATAAAGCGGCCACTGTAAACTACAAGGATAAGAAAAATCAGCGAACTCAGATTCCAATATTAAAGTATTGTTTGTTGAGGATCTCTAGGGGTTACGAAGCTAGAAAGGATAACAAGGCCTTCTCCAGTATTATTGTTGAGATGGACACAAAATCCTTCATAAAAACGCTTAACGCACAAGTGGCTTAATCTCAAAGCCAAAGATACCAAGAATGGTCATGTGCTTTGGAAATGTCATAGTAATCGAGAACCACTGTACAACTTGACATCTATACAGCTACACAAAATTAAATAAAAAATATGTTTTAATAGTGGTCAGTCAACGATGAGTGGGACCTGCTGTACGTACTTAAATACATTGGATACATTGGATACATTGGATACGTTAATACTTAAGCAGTGCTGCAGACCGCCAATGAAGCGCATAAGGGCTCCAAGATATATCTCCTAAATAGTAGAAGCTTTAACTGATTACGTGAACTACGTGAGCTAACTAGAGTCCGTTGCCTGGATTGTTGTCGTTTGTATAACGGAAACATGATTTAAATCGGATATTAATAACAAATGTTATGAGATTAAAAAATATAAACTGGTAAAACATAACAGAACTCGTAATATGGGAGGGGGAAGAGTTGCGATGTATATAAAACAAAGATTGAGGACCAAGGTACTCTTGAAATCTGCCAATAATTTAGTGGTGGAGTATGAAGTGTTTCGTTACATATGTCTGGAACCACAGTAATGTAGAAAGTATAGAAAATTTTTCGGGTATTGGATCCATCCTATAGGAAAATATAATATGTGCGGAGACTATAATGCTAATATATTGTGTAATGATTTGCATGCGAAGCCTTGTCTTTATGCAATATTATCCTTTCGGTTAATCTTGGTCAATGAATGGTCCACACGGCTTGCAACAAATCTGCATTCTTAGATGTCCACGTTTACTTGATCTAACTAACTCCGGTGGGTCTATCCAACCATTAGATGACGCTCATAGCATATAACACAGAATTAATTACTAACATCTCGATATTTTCTAGCTATAGAGACGGTAGGTCTGGTAATTTACGAGTGAATTCACGTCTTCGAAATCACGGCCGAAGTAATGTGCAATATCCGTTACGGTTCGCTCTTGACATTATTGAACCGATTAGACACAGTGAAAACGCCTACAAAACCTGCAAATGATATCTAAATGTAGTCACACCAATGAGACATAGTTCCTCCATACTTCAGGCAGAAGTCTACGCAATCACCGCATGTGCGTCTGAATGCTTAAGAAGGGAGTATAGTAGAGAGCGGATCTGCTTACACACTGACAGCCAAGCCGCCTTAAAGTTCCTTCGAGGAAAAATGATAATATCCAGGCTTGCGTTGAAGTGCCTTCAAATACTGAACGAGCTAGGTGGGCACAATGAAGTGCATCTAACATGGGTGCCTGGACGTTCGGATGTTGAGGATAACGAAAGGGATGACTGTCTAACCAACAGCGATGCTCAAGGGGCCAGGTTCTGGGGTAGGACCTGATCCTGAATAAAGCGGATTGCCGTTGGAAACAACACACATGACAATGGCAGGCAAAAAGACTTATATAGTTTTCCGGTAGGGCACACAAACTGCTGGAACTAACAACAAGCAACCTATGTTTAATCACCGGCACCTACGCGTTTCATAGTTCGCTGATATACTATCTGGAAAGCATGGGTATGTTTAATACCGATTCATGCAGATTTTGTCAAGGGACGTATGAAACGTCCCATCATATTCTATATGAATGAGAGGGCAAGTGTTTGGAGAGCACTTTACTACGCCGAACGCGGTATGGTGCTCCCTTCTAAAGAAAGTGGTGGGATTCATAACAATCCTAAAAGTAGATGGCTAGGGGCATCAGCACGTACAATAGTTATTCTAGGTCACGGTACCTCTTGCCCACGCAATAATTAACAATAATAGCTTCATTTCTCGCGATGTCCGTGCCTCAAGGCAGCCACTTAGGACCCATTTTATTTAGTTTTGACATTAATGATCTTCCATCGGTGATTAAATTCAGTCAGATCTTAATGTGCGCTGACGATGTTAAACTGTTTTCTTCCCTTTCCTTCGAACCGCAATGGTATTAGCTTCAAATTGACTTAAATAATTTAGTTACATAGTGCCCGTTAAAATTTATGAAGGTAAATCTACAAAAATGCAAGAGGCTTTCTTTCTCAAGGAGGAAGTCATTCAATACTGAGTATTTCATTGATTCACACAACAGTTGGATAACGTAGATTCGTTGATCGATTTAAGGGTTCTATTCCACCAAATATTTCGTTTTAATTTGCACATTGAGCTTTCTTTAAGTAAAACTAGATCCGTGCTTGGTTTCCAAACAGTTGAAGTATCCTTACATTACAAAAAGGCTATCCATGTGCTTAGTTAGACCAATATTTGAGTATGCCTCTGTTGTGTGATCTCCTTCCTATAGGTGTTACGTAGATTCAGTTGAATCGATTCAAAAGCAATTCTTGCTGTTTGCCCACAGGAAGTCGGATTGGAACCCGCTTGTCTCTTTGTCTCTTTATGAAAATAAGTTGCCTCTGTTATCCGCACTGTCACTTGAGAAACGTAGATTTATTCTTGGTGCTCCTCTTAATTAACTTAATTGATGAATTCGTCTCCATTACGTGATGAGACAGACTTTAGTGTCCCTAATCGCTCCTCTGGGCACGTTATTTTCATTTAAATTAAATAAGTATTGTTATGAACTGTTTATTGTTATTTGCAGAAACCTAAATGATGTCTATTATTTAATTTCAATATTAAAGTCTTTAAAGCCTATCAAATAACTTTGCTTAATACGCGCGATTTGCCTATGTCGTATTTAAACTAACTTTTAATCTTGATATCTCATTATGGTTCGAAAATTAATTGATATTGTTAAATAAATTAAATTAAAAATTTACATGCTCTTAGGTTTCTTTGCTATGCTACGCCTATACCTTTCGTGACGTTATTTTCAATTGCGAATGTGAACTTTACGCGCGTTTTTTTTACACTATTAAATGAGTTTCGCGTTGTTTCCATGAGCGCATTAGCATATTGAGATACTGTGCAACCAGTTGATTTCCATGTCTACACCATTAAACTTAAAATTGTACACTATACATTAAATATATTAAAAATAACCATACTGTCCAACTCAGTGAAAAATTGCCTTTAAAAATTCAGATTTTAAGGGCCCCGTTTGGTTCCACATTCAAACTGCTAATCTGCGCTGTTAAACTTCGAAAAGATGTAATGAGCTGAAAAATGACGGAAATGAACATGTGTGTTTTGCAATACCTTTAGCCTTCAGTCTAACTAAAGTTACATGATATCTTTATTGAGGTCCAGATCTCCAATGATAGATCTCTATGAATTACGGTCTGATCGCTTAGCTTAGATGACCGACCGCACGATTTTCAATTCGTGTGATGGCATGTTAATAAGCAGATTATTTATTAATGACATACTATTGAAGAAATTGCCTTATTAAACGAACGATTTTCATCATGGAAGTTGAAACCTCACCTCGCTTATAACAACACTCTTCAATCTATGCTATGACCGACGAAAATTTTTCTTAAAGTTAAAGCTGCGTACAGAACAATGATATTACGCAGCGTAAACAATTATATTGGACACGTAGAGGATTTGAAATATCCTTTTTTTTAAATGACTTTCATATCGACTTTGTTTCTAAATTAAGAAAGGAAGAGCAAGCTAAGTAGCTACTTTGTCTTAGAAAAAATTTGAAATTTTCATCAATAAAATTCAAAAGTTCCGTTGATATAATCTTATAGGATACCAATGATATATTGTTTTCCTAAGTTTTGAAGATTCGAACATTTTGTTTTTTGTGTCAATTTCAATATGAATTTTGTAAAGCCGTGAAATCTAAAAAAAGGTCTATTTATATGGTAAATAGAAGGATTTGTCGCCTAAGTGATATTGAAAAATGAACAAAATAGCCACATTCACACGATACGATGTGAGAAAATTTTATGAGAACGGCTAATTTTCAAAGAATAGCACACATCTAACAAAACTTTATTCGCATTGACCCATTGCTGGTTTACTATGTCGTAACGAAATGATCTTAGTATTATCTTTTGCGTTTCTCTAGCATAATTAATTTTTTCCTATTAATTAGCACTATTGAAGACTGAAGACTGGCGTTCTTAGTATTTTGTAAGCTTTCAATTTGTTCGATCGACTAACGGATGCTACTGCAAAATTAGCTACGGCTTTACTGTTAGCCTGTTCTTGACCAACAGAGATGTTTATAGGGGTGGTTGGAAGTTGTGGTGCAGTCAAGGTTTAAAAAGCTGGGAAGTAGGTCTATTTGGTATTGGTCGCATTGGTCGATGAATTGCCGTACGTTCGTTGTCCTTTTGTCAATTGGTTTTGGTCGCATTGGTCGAAGAATTGCGGTACGTTCGTTGTCCTTTTCTCTATTTGATTTTGGTCGCTTTTGGTCGCATTTGGTCGCACATACTGCGCCCAACCAACATTTACAATAGTTTATTAAGTCTAAAGTTTGGCGCATGAGAATTTCCTAAATTTATTGCTAGCAATGACTTGGGCGGGGTTTTAATTATTATATATTATTGTATTGTTATTAATATATATATTATAAATGCTATACACTATTATAAATATTTTGTTAATAATTCCTAATAACGTAAACGTGTGCTAAAAGGAAACACATGTACATTGTTTTAATAAACGATGTCGTGTTATCGAATAAAAAAGCTTAAAGAATCATCTTGTTTATTTATAAAGAAGAATAAAATGAGTGAATTCATCACTGTCACCATTTACTTCAATCTAATAGGAAAATGGATTCAAGTTGTCCATATTTCCTTGGCAAATTTCCTAATTTGAAAGGGATGTTTAGCAGATGGCAAAACGAAAAAAGAAAGACACAAGGCTCTTGCTATTCGTGACAATTCACAATACAATAACCAAAAAATATTCAATTTACAAGATATATTATTTGTACAGAATAATAAAACTAATAACAACAACGATAATAAGCAATAATAATAATAATGGTCGTGGATTCAAATCTCAAGTGCGGTAGAGTTTTTAAAAATAATAATAATAATAATAATAATAATAATAGTAATAATATTATTAAATATATATATAATAGTAATAATATTATTATTATTATTATTATTATCTAAATTTAGCCAGAGAATAAATTCTAAGACTAAAGTCTTAAAAGCTCTAGCATCTAAGGCTTTCGGCTTTTTATTTATTTATTTATTTTTTTATTAATATTATTATTATATATATATATATATATATATATAATAATAATAATAATTATAATAATATTAATAAAAATAAAGGCGAAACTCTTAGATGCTAGTGCTTTAAGACTTTAGTCTTAGAATTTATTCTCTGGCTAAATTTATATAATAATAATAATAATAATAATAATTAATAATATCGTACAATAAATTTCATTGTATAAAAACATTTATATCCAACAAATGTTGAGAAAATCACGATCCAAACATTTTCGAGAATTCGCCTTGGTCATATAATTGCAACTCACCAATCTTGAAGAACTCTTCCTCCCCAATCTGTAGTTGTGGACAACTTCTTACTATAAAGCACATTCTCTGTGACTGCCTTATCTTTTCCTTGGCTAGAAGTATTGCATTTGGAAAGATTAACCCGTTGGACATTCTAAAATCAGCTTCAGAACGGAATATCAATTCAATATATTACTTTATTAAAACTGCTAGGCTCAATATCTAATGTACATTTTTATAGCCTGTGTTGCTAGTGCTCAATATCTTTTTTTTTTAGTCTAAGAATTTATTTCATTAGTCTAAAATTTTAATAATAATAATAATAATAATAAAAACATATATATGCTTTGAAAAAATTGTGAACTTTCCTTCCGAAATACGCACACAAATTTATATGCGAGCAAACACGAACAACACACGTCAAAGAAGAAACGACGTAGCATAGAACATATCGCTTATTGACTTGAAACCGCTTAATGACTTAATACTGTCTAATTCGTTCGACAACACCAACACTTAACCAGACATAGCAACTTCAGCTACGAAGCTACCACAATTGTAGAGTAGTTCTCTTGAAGCGTGGTTCATCCACACAGAATTCAACACCAAATTAGAGTAGAAAATTTCCGAAAAACTTGGATGCAATGTTAGCTAGTTTAAGCCGCTTGCCTGTTGAGAAGTTAACAAAAGTTTCTGATAACGGTTGGGTGGTACTCCAATGGGGGAAGTGAAATCCTATCACTCAAACATAACAACCACATCCCACAAATGTTACGAAATCTTGTTACAACACCATGTGATAATTTTCATAAACTGTGTATGGAGATAGACGCGATTAAGAAACGAATGGATGATAAAGAATGTCTAAATTACAGACAATCCCGAAATCCTTCTGGACGCAGATTGTCCTTTCGATTTAGGCCATCCTCTCGATATCGATCGCCTGCTAGGAAAGATCCGAATTGGCTTTGCAAATACCATTATCTTTTTGGAAGCAAAGCGAAGAAATGTGGAAAACCATGCCATGACATTCTTGACGTCTGTTCGCGTCGTCTCTTCATCCACGATAAAAATAACCAAAAAACATTTTTAATTGATAGTTTCCGGGCTTCGAGCGAATAGTTTTGCTTATAACGAGAGGTCATTCGACGTTGTTCTAGTTGCAGCTAACTGGTAAAAAATTAAAAGAATACGAAAAAAATTGCTTAATGCCCACCTTGGTCCATTAAGGGATTTCCCTTTTTTTATTGATTACAGCTGATATTTCCAAAGCCATTATTGAAGCGGGTTTTTTACGAAATTCGAATTATAATCGGACATAAAGGCTTTTAGTGATGTACCGACCTACATATTCTTTAGACCATAATAAAACCCAGAATGTATATAGACTTATTATGCACAAAAGATTCTGCGAATGGAAGCTCAATTTTTAATCAATAAGCATTGCCAAATCGCTAAAGAATGCAGCATTGTCCAGCAAGTGACAATTTAAATATTAATTGACATATATCAGGATAGACATAGATGAAGATAACTTTTTACATTTCCAAACCATTTCCAAAAGATTACACGTCCTAGATTTACCCTTAGTAAGACCATGCTGTGTCGTCAAAATGATGACGCGAATAGACGGTTCAATTCTGTCCGCCAGTAAACACTCAAACAATTTAGGAATTACATTAAGCTTCGCAATACGTCTCTAATTGCATGTCAGACTTCTAGGACCACACTTATGAGGCGGTATAATATAAGATTGCTTTCAGCTTTAAGGGAAGTATTCCTTCATAAGACAATTACTAGAAAGAACTGTTAAGGACCAAAGCGAACAATGCACGACGGTACATCATCAAGGCGTAGAGCACAAAAGCAGCACAACAGGGTTTTGGAGAACACAGCGCTTTAAAGACCTCGCCCTCTGAAAAGATGACATGCGGGAAAATGTCAAACGTGCTTAAACGCTAAGGATACGAGTCCACAATAATGTTACAGTCACTATAACAGATTTCAAAAATCAACAAAGAAATTACAAATCTCCTGTGTTTTAGAGGAACCAGCGTTATTGTAACTCATAAATAAAGAGAAAGGAGAAATATTTCTTTTAGAGTTAACAAATTTGTAAAAGGACTTAGGGTCGACCAATTGTTCATTTTTCAACAGAACACGATGCATAATCTAATAAATGGCCACTTGATTTACACTTTCTAAGGAACACGTTCGATAGATCGACTAGCAGTCCATTAGAAATTGAGCAACAAATCGTAACATGTTTTATATAAAAGATAGCGCCCACATTTTGGCTCAGCTACTTGTCTACAAATATGCAAAACATTGGGCACATAATCAGAGATAGACCGGTAATACAAACGGATTACAGCGATGGACTAGCTATTGGAAAGTACAAGATCCAGCAGACGGCCATTCAAATTGGAAAGATGAAGAAATTTTGCCGATGTTAAATAATCCAGATCATCATTCAAAGCCCACGTCAAGTTCGAAAGAGTGAAATCACCTAAAACAAAAATCAAATAAGTAAATGACAAGCAAGCCAATTCAATATGGCAATAAAAACTCCACCACGTGTACCATTAGCTCTATCTTTCCCGTGCGCTTAATAGACCGTAGAAAAAACCTCAACGTCACGAATGCATGGCTTAAGCCGTGTCTCCGTAAATACAATTATATGAAATTCACAATTAACAGAAACACAGTTGATAATATCGAGTTCAGACCGCTGACATTTTGATAAAGAAGGAAAATACAGTCTCTTAATTTTTGAACCGTTACTACGTTGATTAAGATTTGTTCCAGCTATAGAACGTCAAAGAGGAACAAATTGCGGAACAAGATACCCCTTAGCAAAAGCATTTATCCAATATAATGTTGTCTAGATTAGTCGGCGCAAGAATGTTAAATGAAGCAATGTCGCTTGGTTGGGGAAAGGAGAATTTAAAGCAGCCAATGTTGTTAGATCCCGATTAGATACCTTCGTCTTAATATCATCATTAGGCTTCTCTGTAGTTGTAGTTGCAGCCAGGCGCGTTAAAAATATTGATTCCCGGGCTAGAAAAGCTGTCAAAAAGTTAGGAATCTCCCTACCCATACCGCTTGCTGCCAGATTAAAAGTACGGGTTTGTCCTTGCTTGTCATTAAATAAATCTGCAGATTTACGCCTTGAAGCGCTTCGAAGAACATCTATAATCGATGAATTTCTTAACTTCGCAAAGTATCCAGTTAACAGCAGCACCCACGGACATACCCGTCCAAGAGTAATCATCGTCAGATCTTCATCCGACGGAGGGTACACATAAACGACAGGGACACCCGATGATAACATCAACTCAGCATTGTCCGAATCAGTTCGACTGACCGTTGGCGAGAAAACAAAAGAGACTGTGTCGCATGCCATGTCAGTACCACCAGATGCTTTCTCACAGCCGGTCTCTGTGCAGCCGCTGGTATTTTCGTCAACTTCACCTAGCTTCGAGGCTATCTTTTTGCCTTCTGCCAATACATGATTCGAGCACTGCTACCCGTCAAAAACAGTTTGTATATCTTCAAACAGCTGGGTTAATTCCATAAAGCGATTCGTAATTTTCCGAAAATCGGCCCTAATTCTGAAAACTATTGTGTGGAACTCCACCTACGCTCCTTACAATACGAAGATAAACCATTAGACTCGTCCATAAAAACATCAAATCTACGGTCATTTATGCGAACACACATATGGTGAAAGACTTTTTCGCACAAGTGGGGATAACGCTCATCACAATGCATATTTTAGTCGACAATACAATAAGTGATAAATGATGGGTGCAAACCAAACTTCAACTAATGCCGTAATACAAATTAAACACAATACATATTTTCACGGATCAGATGATGTCCCTGTTGTTATTATTGTTGTTGCTCCACATAGCAGAAGCTCTAACGCTCCCAACGCTCACAATCACATCCGAGGTAGTAATTAGCAAAAATATAGCACCCGCATGTATGTTTCCAGTCACTTTATGAAAAATACAATTAATAATAAAACAAATTTAAGTACCACTTATTTCACGAAAAAGTAACAAGAAAATTTTTCAGTGCGAAAAAGCATGCAAATCAACGAACAGAGTTCACAAGATATCTGTATTCTCGTTATTGGGTTGATTAATATATATATGTGATTTGCAGTCATCAACCATGCAAAGTTGCCGGTGCCAGCAAATGAGCTTCAAATTGTCTGTTAGCGGTGTAATGAGAATTACCATAGAAAGTATCTAGGAACCTCCTAGAAAAAAGATCCAATCAGGAACCGTCCTATCCTTTTAAAAAAGTCGAGAGTATTTAATAATGTTGAAAAATCTCGTTATCATCCTTATTAATCCTAAGTAACTTTATAAAAAGAGCAACATCCATATATCCCTTCTCCATCTCTGCGAAATTTAACAAATGATGCCGAATTTCGTCATTTTAGAAAATGAGGTATTACAAGGTTTAAGATCACTAAATCTGGTCTTGATGACATTCCATTGTGAATACTCAAATCATGCCCTTTTGAGCTATGTGGTATTATCTCAAATATTTTTAATCATTCATCTTTGAAATTGGTTTTTTCTCTCTGTGTTGGAAGAGCGGCTTATTCCACTTCACAAATGTGGAAAAAGGCATCTCGTCGGAAACTAAAGAAGCTCTGTGAAGATGAGTGCCTTACCTAAATTGTTTAAACGAATGATTAATCAGTAATTAGCTTTTACTATCAAATCTTATATTTCTTCGTTTTAGCACGGCTTTCTAAAAGAAAGTTCAACCGTTACAAACCCCTTAGAGCTTGCTTGTCATATTTTCAATGCTTTCTTTAATGGCACTCGCAGGGATGTCACATAAAATGGTATTAGTAACGCGTTTAAGTTAGTATGTTATTAATCTTCAAACTCTGGCTTCCCTGAATAATTGTTTAAATGGCTAAACTTTTATCGCCATAACAGATTATTTAGAATTCTGCTTAACTCCATTACCTGTGATGAATTGACCATAACGTCATGTTCGAGGCAGCCACTTGAAATCCGTGCCGTTTATCCTATATATCAATAATCTTCTTTCCGTTATTTGGAATAACATAAAAATATGTAAAAAACTTTTATTTTCAAGGGACTCATTCGCTACTGATTATTTTATCGGTTCATAAAAATTGGATATTCGCTTATGGGTTTAGCGGTTTTACTTAACCATAGAATACGTTTTAATGTGCACATTGAGCACTCTTTAAACAACGC
Organism: Glossina pallidipes; assembly: GCA_000688715.1. NCBI lineage: Eukaryota > Metazoa > Arthropoda > Insecta > Diptera > Glossinidae > Glossina > Glossina pallidipes. The sequence continues at coordinate 165,949 of KK499918.1, read as the reverse complement.
TAGGCCAGGGCTTTTATTTATATATATTTTATATTTTATGGATATATATATATTTTACTTTTATTACACGGTGGTCCTAAGAGATTAACAAAAAGACTATACTTGAGCTTAGTGAGAATACAAGTCTATTGTATGTATTTGTAATGTGTACGCTATGTAATGTGGTCTCCTTGCTATGATTTGATATGATATGAAAATTGAACTGAACATCACTATTATATTTCTCAACTTTTGCAACGGCACTCCTAACTCGAATTTGCACGGTCGGACGGTGTGCTTTTGTGCTATTGAAAAGAAGTCTACTGCATGTAAGAAAGCAGGTCATCCATGTTCTGTCTCCGAAAGAGTGATGATAATGGCGATGATGAACGAAATCCCTTGTGCGAATGCATCTTCCTCAATGTCCAAGGTGTCATAACTTCCCCATCGCGTAGGTTCTGCCGTTACAAGCGTATTGATTGACATAAATAAGCCACTCCACTCAGAAATATCATATTCATGTCGCATTTTGCATCAGATACAACGGAAAACGATATAACATATTACATCAAATCTAAATTGGTCTCAGCTATTAAGGTTTCAATTTTAAATTTAGCATTTCGTGTGCTCCAAGCACGTTCGTTCGCAAAAACACATGTATAGAAAGTCTCCAGCAATCCAAAATTTTTCGTCTTCCACTTACTGCTGAACAGCTAAAAACAAAAAAACCAAGTCAAGTTAATCTATCTTTTCTCTACTAAAATGTTCGACTGATTAATTCAAAATTATCTACAATGTTCATTGACAACTATTCCTTGAACTACGATATGCTGACGTTTACAGAGAGAAAGATGCTATAAATATCACATAGATACCATCGCATTTATAAAAAGGGTGAAGTAGTTTCATTTGCTGTATCAGTTATAAGTTGACTCGCGCCTTACGGATATGAACATTAAATCCGATATTAAACTTATACCCATTTCTGTATAGCTACAAGGTTGATCTATATACATTTTGTGGTCGTATATTTCACCAAGCTCATCATCAAACATTTACGAGTATCGTTTGAATGTCATCAGCAACTCGATGTCGCGTATCAAGGCATTTAACCCCGTTCTTGTCTTTGGGGGTTTCAATTTACCGTTAATTTCATGGATCCATTCGGAAAATTGCTCGCCTGCAACACATGTTACATGGGAAACTTACACGCTAAATAGTGTATCTGAGTTAGGGCTACTTTTAAGTAACAGTACTTTTAACAATATAAATAGGATGTCGGATTTAGTATTTATTGACGATACGTGCAACTATATACTTAGAATTTGTTATCTTATCGTCCTGCCAGAAGACAAATACCTAGTAAGGATTCCACAAATACACAACTTGTGTTCCATCAACTCAGTTTCAAGCACACTGATTTCGAATAATTAAATTTTAATTTTTTCTATTTTCGACAATTTGCATCGTGTATCCTTTGCAACTTATGGCCAAAAAACTGTTTTCCGTCCACACCTGCTCTCCCAATCCTTTTAGTTGAGGTCTATATTAATGGGATTGTAGGGGAAAAATTAATACACCACATCCTGACGTCCACTATGTTGAATGTACAATTAACACGCTCAGTTTGCCCTATTCTACTCTCCAAGTCCTTTTCTGTGATTCTCTGTATAGATTATACTGTCTCTAAAGCTTTCTCCTAAACTTTTGCAATATGAATTTATACCCTGCATGTAGTTAAACGATGTTGAAGCTGCTGGCGACAGGAAAATTGTGAATTTATTTCATGACTGCTTTCAATAGTTATATGTTTGCAATAATGTTCGCAATCTAAACCCAGCTAGGGAAGAGAAATACCCTTACAATGAAGATATAACCTTCTATTTGCTTGATACTCACACTCTTTACTGGAACATGTCACCGGTAGATAACAAACGTAGGGCAGACGACCGTGGTGTATCAAGCTGCGTGCTGAGAAACTCTGCTGAGAATTTATCTGCACCTAAATTACATAATTTGTCGATCGTTTTCCGATGATTTTCACTTAAATGCGAAATATTATTTATTACTCCTCTTTTCAAAGATGGTCGTAAAAAGCGGGCTAGAGCAAATGTATAAAAAATAGATCAACAATTACCAATTTAATCTAAAGAAGCATTCTTTCGATCAGCATTCTTTCGGCATCAGCATGGCTTTCGATCAGGTCACTATATTACTATATACTTCCAAATAAATTTCAAGACCTAGATTTTAACAAACATTTGTAAAATGGATACGCTCATATCTAACCCAAAGCAATTAGAAAGCAAAGTACATATCCACATATCACGCATACATACATACATACATACATACATACATACATACATACATACATACATACATACATACATACATACATACATACATACATACA
>KK499918.1:108264-163519 GCA_000688715.1 Glossina pallidipes | reverse complement strand
ACATACATACATACATACATACATACATACATACATACATACATACATACATACATACATACATACATACATACATACATACACACACACACACATACACATACATACATACATACATACATACACACATACATACATACATACATACAACGCTCGCGAAACTGGATATTCAACATTTAAGAGAATACAATTGTAACATACAACGATATTAACTGTATAATTATGAAGCATTAAGCGCATTAGATTGTATGAAACAAAAAAATATATAAATACATAAAAACAAACCAAAATACATCTGCTACATAACTGTTCTCCAAAGGATAGGTACATGCTATAGTATTATAATCATATAAGCATACGCTGTTATAAACACACCACCATACCTGTAAATATGCAACTTTATAAGCTACTTAAGTATATACTAAAATTCATGAAACATACCTAACGGGTTACTCTGTACAAAAGTCATAAAATAAGTAGAAACGTAGGAATGCAAACACGTATTCTAATAAGAAAAGCAACCAGGTAGAGAAAAAGATCATGCATAAGCATAAAATCTATTAGTAAAGGCAAACAAACATGTTCGACCAGACAAGTGTGATCGAACCTAAGACCTAACCTAACCTTGTGAGAATAGATATATAAGAATAATAGTGTAATAACGGGATAGCATTGGTGGCCGCAAGTATAAAAGAGCGTGTCGCAACACGCTCAGCTTTTAATTGTGTCATAGCCGCCGTCGGGTAACCCGCGAATTTGGAATAGAGCAAAGGCGTGCGAAAAAATTTACTGGACGAGAAAAGGCGGGCCACCACACTGGTTTTCCCTCCTACCGCTGTAAAAAAAAAAAAAAACGATTTTGTAAACTCCACAAAATAAAGAAAAGAAATAATATAAATAAAACAAAATAAGAACAAACGCGAAGATCCAATCAATTACAAATTGTTTTGGAACGGACCCTGGAGTGTCTCAGCTATACCCTGCCCCAGAAAATACCGTTACAACTTGAACACTTTGTAGTGTAAGGCTCTATCAGCTGTTGGTGTAGCGGACAGTTGAGAATCCGTTGGGTTTCAAGCTCTGCACGTCCCTGGGTCGGGGACGCGGATTATGTGCAGCCATTGGGTCGGTTGCAAAACAAAAACGAAAAATATTTATCCCTATGCAACTAAACATTGACCAAACAAAAATTGCTTTTAACCTGGATTCATATATATGCTAGATATTTCGGTACATCATGGAATCTCGCCAAACTCTCTCTTATCTTTCTTGCGATAAACTGGTTCTAAATATCATTCATCACTTGAAGCCAGTACCTCGCATTCGCTTAGAGTTAACATTTTTTCAATTACCAAGTAGCTAGTGGTCAGTTTTTGCGACGAATGTTATCAACGATCCAGTTTCGCGAGCGTTAAATACATGATTCGGACAATATGCATCTTCAATAATTTTTGCCAGCACTTTAGAATAATTTTTGGCGGCTGCTCCCTCAGCGAATGCAGCTTCCCTTCATCTACGCATTGTAAAGTGCGGGTCGGCGTGAGAACCCAACTTAGCAACCATTGCTTGCAGAAAAGTGCGGGCTCCCAATGTGAGTCAATGAACAAGACGGCTCTAAACCCTTTATAAAACCGTATAGCTTTCTCCTTAATTAATTATTTGTCGAAGGGGATTCGTTTTTAAGTAAATTATTGAATCCATAATATGAACACCTTTTCCGTTTATTCTATCCAAAAGTTTGTTGAATACGGTGCTCGTTTAACGCTTTCGTACGTGACACTATTACTATATTTATTTATTTATAGTGGATTCACCTAAACCAAATTCTTTATCAAGAGCCTTGGATCTTTCCCCTTCTGCTATTCGTTTTAAAATCGTAGTCCTAGTTTCTAAAGAAATCATCTTCCCGTTCGCTTTGTTGTTGCCCTTATTCATTTCCAGGGATTATGTTATATCACTTCGCCGACTTGTCACTTGCATACATCTGACACGAAGGAAAAAGCAATTCTTTGTGCCTTCAAATAAACTTCTTCTACCTATCCGTTTAAACAAAGCGTGAGACTAGTCGCCAACGATCTCATTAGCAAAAAACTAACTCAGCGTCCTAACGAGACACGCAATACGTTTCAGTTAATTCGGAAATTCGAAATACGAAAAGCTAAAAATGTTAATCCTACATTGAATGTAGCGAACTGCCCGATCTTCCTCCTATGCCTTTTTGACAGCGTCATGATATCAGTGTGATCAGAATGCGACAATCTGAGTGCGGTCATTTAACATTAAGTCGTCGATCACAAAATAGCGGATTATCTTTTTCTTCACGAGTTTTGAATGCGATGTATATATTGGAAAGTAAAAGAGTTGAATTTTTAACAGTAGAAGGTAAAACAAAAGAATGTAAGTTGCTAGTTGATAAGCTAATAACTTTAAAAAGAAGGAAACCTAACGACAGTAATCTAAATTAGTGCTAAAGAAAGCATCTCATGAATCAAGTATTACACATTTGATATTAATAAAGAAATGAATTTGTGTTATTAACGAACATATGGCAATCATAACTCGAAAAGGAATAACATATTTTCACTAATTTTGTTTCTTTTTATTTTTATTTTGAAATCGGGTAAGTTAGGACGGGGGATAGTATTAATAGCTATTAGCATGATTAGTCATAACTTGACTTGCCCTCCGACTCATATATTTATTTACGCACGAAACTAACTTAAAATAAATTAAAAGCTTAAAGTAAATTAATAGTCTTAGAAGTTAATCTTATACTAATACCACTACTACTACTACTACTACTAGTACTAAACTTACCTTATAATAAATATTTTTAAAAACTATTGTAAACTATATGTGTTAGTAGAAGTAAAGAAAAAAAAATTATAATAATTAAAAAATAATTCATGCATAAATAAATAAGAAACAAAAAAAGAAAAACAGCATGTACACAAATAGCACACCGTTTCTTAAGTGGAAGTAAGGATAACGCAGGCATTATATTTTCATACGCATGTAGAGAGACAAGCGGGCGTCAACCTAAATTCCTAAGGCGTGATAGCAAGATTTGCTTTTGAACGGATTCAATTGAACTTATGTAACACCTGCAGGAAAGAGATCACACAACAGAAGCATACTCAAATATTGGTCTAACTAAGCACATGGATAGCCTTTTTGTAATGTACGGATACTTGACCTTTTTGGAAACCAAGCACGGATCTAGTTTTACTTAAAGAAAGCTCAATGTGCAAATTAAAACGAAATATTTGGTGGAATAGAACCCTTAAATCGATCAACGAATCTACGTTTTCCAACTGTTGTGTGAATCAATGAAATACTCAGTATTGAATGACTTCCTCCTTGAGAAAGAAAGCCTCTTGCATTTTTGTAGATTTACCTTCATAAATTTTAACGGGCACTATGTAACTAAATTATTTAAGTCAATTTGAAGCTAATACCATTGCGGTTCGAAGGAAAGGGAAGAAAACAGTTTAACATCGTCAGCGCACATTAAGATCTGACTGAATTTAATCACCGATGGAAGATCATTAATGTCAAAACTAAATAAAATGGGTCCTAAGTTGCTGCCTTGAGGCACGGACATCGCGAGAAATGAAGCTATTATTGTTAATTATTGCGTGGGCAAGAGGTACCGTGACCTAGAATAACTATTGTACGTGCTGATGCCACTAGCCCTCTACTTTTAGGATTGTTATGTATCCCACCACTTTCTTTAGAAGGGAGCACCATACCGCGTCCGGCGTAGTAAAGTGCTCTCCAAACACTTGCCCTCTCATTCATATAGAATATGATGGGACGTTTCATACGTCCCTTGACAAAATCTGCATGAATCGGTATTAAACATACCCATGCTTTCCAGATAGTATATCAGCGAACTATGAAACGCGTAGGTGCCGGTGATTAAACATAGGTTGCTTGTTGTTAGTTCCAGCAGTTTGTGTGCCCTACCGGAAAACTATATAAATCTTTTTGCCTGCCATAGTCATGTGTGTTGCTTCCAACGGCAATCCGCTTTATTCAGGATCAGGTCCTACCCCAGAACCTGGCCCCTTGAGCACCGTTGTTGGTTAGACAGTCATCCCTTTCGTTATCCGCAACATCCGAACGTCCAGGCATCCATGTTAGATGCACTTCATTGTGCCCACCTAGCTCGTTCAGTATTTGAACTTCAACGCAAACCTGGATATTATCATTCTGCCCCTTAGGAACTTTAAGGCGGCTTGGCTGTCAGTGTGTAAGCAGATCCGCTCTCTACTATACTCCCTTCTTAAGCATTTAGACGCACATGCGGTGATTGCGTAGACTTCTGCCTGGAGAGACTATGTCTCATTGGTGTGACCTTCTGAACAATCTGGCCAACCCCAGCCCCAATTCTGCCATTGTTTGTGTGGTATCTTGATAAAAGGTTCGTCCATAAAGTTTTTCAATACCTCTAGGCATCTCCTGTAATTACCCGATTTTAATTTGTCGAAACTCGACAGCCTAAGCGCGCTCAGGCAAGCCTCTTTTTCTATTATAATAGGAAGAGGTGTGATGCCCAGCAGCGCCTCTAGGGCGTTCAATGGGCAGGATCTCATTGCCTCGGCACGCGAGACATTGGATTTTATTTAATGTCGTCACCGACGTTTTTTGCTTCAACTTAAGCTACCAGGTGCGTAGGTCAGCATGGGGAGGATTATGGTGTTATAAGACCATTTATAGGTTTATACCCTATTTGACAGTAAAGCTGTTGGCAGGCAAAGTGGGCTCTGGTTGCATTTTCCGCTAGCCGTCTTATATGAGGATTCCAACTTAGGCCTCTGTCAAAGTAGACACCAATATATTTCACCTCATTTGAATAGTCAAGGACCACACCCGGCAATTGGACGTTGTCCAATGTTAATTTTCTCTTTTTTGAAACGGCAGCAGGACCGTTTTTTGCGCTTGTGGGGTATCCTTAGGGCTTTTTACATGCGATCAGTGAGTGTTTGTTTATGCCGGCCCACCACGGCAATTGCGGAGTCATTCGCATAACCAGATCGTTTAGTTTCACTAGCAGCTCATCTATGACCACGATCCAAATGAGACCAGAGCTCACACCCCCTTGGGGCATCCTTTATTGGCCCTGATAGTTAAAAATGCCCCTGTCGGCTCTGAAGTAACGAGCCTAGAATTCAGCAATTCTTAATCAGGTTTGGAATATTTTTATATTCCAAGGCTCTTTCTGTAGCCAATGACGAAGTTAAACGGAACCATGAAAGAATGAAAATTTGTTTTTTGTTTATATGTTTTGTTTTATTTTCTCTTGTTAAACCATGGATAAGGTTTAAGCAGTAAAATATTGGTTTTATTAAAATCATGTTTATTGGGGAAAGTTGAAGTTGCCGCCTTAGAGTAGTTCCACGTTGCTGCAACAAAAGCTGAATGATGATACGGATCTTCAGGTAAACTGAAAGCTGGACACTTAAGTCAGAAAAACTATTCCTAGTCGTCATGAAAAGCTTATAAAAGTCAATGTCCCGCTTCCTGCAGTCAGAACACAACCAACGTAACTCTATCGAAAGATGTAGGACTACGGCTTTAAAATTGTATAGAGCAATAAAGTAATAAAACAGAAAAAGAATTTATAAAATTTCTGCACACAAAGTAAAAAGTAGGACCACAACGATCGCGCAAAGTTACCAAACTCCTTAACAAGCAACTGGTTAGCAACCAACGCAGTGGGAGCGCGCTTTGCAGGGAAAACCTCAACAATGAACCTCAATAATGAAGATAGTAGGATCGTCTTCCATCAGTATTATTCTGCACAACAAGGTTGCCAACACTTCGCGCGCGCTGAGCTCGTGCATTTTTCTTCCTCTAGTAAACTTGTAAATTCTTTTCTATTTTTTTCTATTTTATGTGTTAAATGGTTATAAAGTGGAAATAATCATAAGAGTTTATATATATCAATGAATCAAATTTTCATTAACCATCGAATGGTTTTGGAGTGTTGATGTCATTTTCTACGAAAGGTGCGGGTATAACTGGCCGTGCTACAGACTCATTCTTGGAACGAAAGGATTAAATTGACATAATGGCCACGTGGTTATACGCACGACTATTTTGTTTACTCTCCTGTGCGACATAGATACAGATCTTTCCTGTTTCCTACGCAGCAATGATCTCCCTTCAGTAATTAATTTCCTTAAGAACGCTTGTGCCCAAGATTTCAAAAGTTGAGGTATTAAAAATTCAGCCCAGCTAATTTTCAGGCTTCTCTGCTCTATAATGGATGAGTTTTCGTGAAAATTCTTATGTAGGCTAGAATACAAAGAATAGACCGAGATGGTCTAAATTTCGTACAATTAATTTTTTTATCTTCAATTACTATTACGATCTGATTTTCATCATAAATTATTGCAAATTATACTTTTTTGTCATACGAACTTCAGTTTACGTTACATTCAGTTTACGTTCATAAATCGCCGCAGCCGGTTCAAAATTTTCATACCAATTTATAATGCCAAAATACTATTCCTTAGCCACTTTTGTCGACAAATTTGAAAATTGCAATTTTTTTCATATAACGCCTTTTTTGAAAAGGTCGTTATGTGAGGAGTGGTCGAAAAAGTAAGTCGACCCAAACCATTTTCAACGGCGTTTGTCTTTAGATTAAAACACGTCCGTGTATCAATGTCATCAAAATATCTCAAAAATTGTGACCTGTAGCTTGAACACAAATTTCCATGGACAGATAGCAGACAGCAGAAAATGATTCTGAATCGATCGGCTTAATAAAAGGTCGTTCTTAAGCCATACATCACAAGTAGTGGAAGGTATAAAAATTTAAAGAGCTTTTATTCGCAAGGAGCACTACATTCATTACTGATTATTTCGTCTGACAACGAAAATTAGAATATATCGAATCGTTCATTGATTTAGGGGTTTTATTTCATCATGAATTTAGTTTTAATATGCAGATTGAGCTGTCTTTAAATAAAGCTGAGTCTGGTTTCATTAAACCGCGGTCTAAACAGCTTGATGACTCATACGTTACAAAAAAGCTTTACATGAACTTAATCAGACAATTACTTCAGTATGCCTCTGTTGCCTGATCTCATTCCTATAGGTGCTATGTGTATTCGGCAAAATCCATTCAAAAGCAATACCTACTTTTTGCCCTTAGCAGTTTGGGTTGGGACTCAGATGTATCTTTGCCTCCTCATGAATATAGATTGTTTTTATTGGCCTTGTCTTGGGATTTATCCTAGGTTTTTCCTTTTTAATTAAGTGAATAAATGGTACTGCCGATTAGCCGACATTTCTTGGTGAGGTGAGCTTCAACGTCCCGAACAGTTTCTCTAGGAACTTTATTTTCATAAAGCTCAATCAATGTAGACATAATTACCAGTTTTTCAATCCTTTTACAAGCTTTTGCAAAAATCTAAATGCTATCTACCGTTTAATCTCAATATCGGATTCTTTAGATTCCATCAAATCAACTCTTATAAATATGCGCTTTGCCTATGTCGTATCTAAATTAGCGTCTATTCTTGATATCTTCGTAGGATTCGAAAATATCACTACATTTTCTTCACTATTATCAACTACCAAGATTTTCGGAGGTTGGGGGTTCACCGTCAAGTTGAATTTACGTCTGCTGCGAGAGCCTCTCTGTGCTTGATGTTCGATTGATTTGTTTTTGCTCTCTCCCTATTCGCACTTCAATTTTTATTTGTTTTTTGTTAATTTTTGTTTAAATACTTTTTAATAATTATTAACAATATTTAGCGTTAGACTTATTACTAAGAGACAGTTCAAATCGGCTGTTAATTTATGTTAGCTGAATTTCATGTGCAAATAAAGTAAATAATTAAATAGACAAATAAATTAAGTGAATCGAATCTTTAGTGACCCGATGACATATGGAGATCTTAAACAGGAAGTAGTGATTCATACACTGTATAGCATGGTTCTTGCCCCGCTGATTACCATTTGTTTCGCAGCCTCTTAAAGGCGTGAAGCGGACTTCAAAGTGAAAATTTTAGTTCAGAGATCGCAAAAATTCGCCGTATCCATATCTTGGTATCCACACCACCACTGAGTGGTCTAAGACTGGCTTACCAAAGCCAATGTATGAGGCGCTCACAGTATGCGGGCCATCAAACTCTTTAGATGAAACGCAGAAGAGATTTATCTTTATTAATAGAATTTCCAATATGGACGTTAAACCTAGCACTAGATTCAAGGATTATTCCAAAGTCCTCAAAGCACGATACACTCTCTAGAACGTAGTTATTAATTACATATGAAGCAAGCAACAAGTTTACTCACGAAAATAATAATTTCTTACATTTTTATAAATCCCACGGCATGCTGTTGATTTCCGACCAGGTGATCAAATCGTTTAAATCACCGTGGAGAAAATGCATGCCAGTTACCACATCAAAGGAATAACAGATTTGTACAAGCGAAAGAACCCTAGAATTCTGAATACAACAAGAGATACCACTTACAAGTACAGAGAAGGCAATAGGCCCAAGATGGCTTACGTGAGTGACGCCAGATAACAGAGGAATTGCGTGAGGAAGACAAGAGTTAAAGAGCACCTTATGAGAACCTTTAAGATCCTCAAGATAACTCCGCAACTTTGAAATTACATTATTAGTGTGAGTTTCTTAGAAACTAAAGCTTCAAACAGCTTTGGCAATGCGCAAAGCTAGACATGGCTTATTCCGAGACAGCACCAGATGGAAAAGTGTCAAATTCGCTAATTGCGTATGCGTATGTTTCCGTCCAACAATTCAGGGATTAGTACGATTTTTCGAAATAGTATGCAAAAGGTTCTGAAATTCCCGCCCCACTCGAGGCCTCTTTATCTCCTTTCAGCATAATAGATGAGACACTTGCTCTTCACCTCCACTATTTATATTAGATTGGAGGAAAAGTTCTGTCGTATTTTAAAGAAAATATTTGAAATTATTTATAAAAATACGTGTTTAATATTAATCAATTATATATGCTCCCTTATTTGTTACAACCTGTTGCCATCTTTCAGGTAACCTATGAATTCCTGAAGTTCTCGTCCTTGGAGTTAAAATAGTCAGCAAATGCCTTAGAAACACTTTCAAAAGACTTGAATTTTTTTCCCGTTAGATAATTTTGCAGAGACCTGAACAGGAATACGGTGGCTGATTAAGGACTTCCCATCCTAACGCATTCAGTTTTTGTTGTCTCACCATTGCAATATGCGGTCGAGCATTATCGTGGTCGAACGCTATTTCTTTTCTGCACGCTAATGCAGGCCTTTTTTCTTTGATAGCTGCATTCAATTTATCCAGCTGATTGCAGTACGAATCCGAGTTAATGATTTTTCCCTGTTTCAGCAACTCGTAGTACACTGGACATTTTCTGTCACACCACAAACAAAGCAGTACTTTTCGTTGATGGATACTTCGTTTTGAAACTGTCGTGATTTGCAGTAAGATTTTTGTCTCTCAATATTCTCGTAAAGAATCCACTTTTCATCTCCAGTAACCAGCTTGTCCAAAAACGGCTCTTGTGTCTAATCAGATGTGATGAATACATTCTTACACGATCAGACAAATTCTTTTCTTTTTTTTAATTCATCTGGAACCCAAACACTTTGCCTTAACACAACCCGAGGAATTTAATGTGATCTCCAACATTTGTATAATGATTGCTTAACACTTCTGCAATTTCTCGACTAGTTAAATGTGGATTATTGTCCAACATGGATCGCAAAACATCATTATCGATCTTGGATGGTCGTCCAGATCCATCACTTTCTTGTAGGCTCAGATCCCCGGAACGAAATTTGCTAAACAGTCCTTGACAAGTACGAACATTTACAATGTTTTTTCCAAATACAGCACATAAATTTTTACACGCAATCGATGCGTTGCTTCCTTTTTGGGATGCAGACAACATGCAAATGTCGTAAAGTCCTATTGACGGTATTAAACTCCCGCATTACTTTAAAACATAAAAAGTGAGCACGTAAACTACTATTACACTACGCTTGAATTTTTTGAACAATCTACTTCTTCTTTTCTCAAATGACCTCAACTGCTTCTTAGACCACTTCGGACACTTTCCAGCTGACGGAACGCATATAATCGCAACACCTTGAGAAGTCAAATAGAAAAGAGTCGCATGCCTAAAAGATAACGACCCGTCAATGTCCTCGTACTCAAGATTCGAAACAACTTTAGTTCATCAAGATGGGTTTTGCTGAACGTTAAAAAGCTCTTGGTAACAGCAACTAATCTTATTAACAACGTGGTCATCCTCCGGGAAAATGGAGGGATTTTTCCATGTCGTTTAGGGACACTAAGTGAAGGAGTCGCACCTCTTCATTATAAATACGGCTTCACTGCATGAGACCAAATTTATGGATTCTACCAACAAGGTTACTATACCGGCACCGACAAAGGAGTAAAATAACCAAGGTGCTCATTACAACACCATGAATCGTCAGTCAAATTGAAATCATCCAGTACTAAAATTGAATGCCAGGGCTTCGTGAGAGGATTTACATTATCAATTAAAGACAGGTGACGCATATAATTTATGAATCTAACGCAAGGGTAAGCACATATTGTGTAAGTAAGAGGACTGTAATGTGGCTTTTACAGCCATAGATTCCATCCCAACAACAAACGTAGGCAAAAGAGAGAAAGTAGACAGTACCTTCCTTACTGCAACAATCACTCCACCGCCAGCACTATAAACCTTATCATACCAAAACAATTGATACTCTGAGGAAGAATAATTTTGAATGACGAAATTTCCCTAAGTTGAGCCAATATGAATTTAAAGATGCTTATACAATATAAATTCACTCCCGGGATACCATGCTGCACATTCTTCTTAAACATTTCAGGCGACGTTGCAGAAGCAAAGCGCAACACAAATATAACTTGCAGCTAATTTTAACACACTCGGATTCCGTGTCGTTGGGAAGATAAATTATTGCCAAGGTTTCAGTATTTGCGTCTTCGTAAAGATGCAAATTTCGAATTTCTCAATTGACACCGTCTACTGCACTACTGTCCTCTGGAACCTGGTAACTTCGCAAGAAGTGTTTCGATTCCACAATTTTTCCTAGGAGATGTGAGTGCTGACAATTTTGTGTATGAAATTACTCGCCTGACTTTTAGTAAAACAAAAGTGCAGGAGCATCTTTTACTTTTGCCAATACCGCAATTTATATAACAATTTTTTATTATTAATTATAAAAGTACTGCAAAATATTGCGAAAGCTTGCCGCGCTCGAAACCAACACCCTTCTCGTGTACCTGGGTTGCCAAAAATGATTAAACGATAAAAAAAGGATTATTAGTGACAGACAATTACAAAAGACTAATAAGTCCTGCCTGTTCGAAACGAAAGATTAAAAGGGAAATAAGAAAGAGGCAAAAAATTACACAGAAGAAAAGTGTTCGTAACGTTGGTTTGTACAGGTGAAAAGACAACAGCTATAGCGAAAGACCAAATTTGGGTCATATTACGCAGTCGGTGTGCGTGAAGCAAAGTGCTAAAGAACAACCTTTAATAGAGCTGATGCGATCGACAAGAAATCCTGTTTTTTGTGCAGGAGAAAAACATTAATGAAACAGTTGTATTTTTCTTTCAAATTCTAATGATGGCACCAAAAACTAATTCCGTTTCGACAACAACTGTTAGATCAAACATGACTTGCCAACAGTTCCATAGACGAAGTTGCCAAACATTTCTAACGTAATATCTCAAAGATCAACGTAAAAAGTTTGAATAACATTGAAGAAAAACAAATAAAAACACTATAGTGAGCCATGGTCTGCTGTTAAATACCCTACACCACCATTCAGTTATTTATATAACGATCTTTCAAAATTTCCTGTTAAAAGGAGTAAGAATGCTATAGTCGAGCGATGCTGACCATTAGGTGCCCTAGGCTACTTCGCAGTAATAATTCACTCATTTTGTTAACAACACATCAAAAATTATACGTTACTTTTATGTAAACGCATAATTGTCATATTGGTGGATATGTCAATTGATCCAAATTTATCAAGGCTAATTTACTTACCAAAAAATTTTATTATTTTCCGATTCCTTCCGTTATAATAAACCATAAATTAGCCTTTGTCGCCAAAAAAGAACATGTTGCGGCCTAAGAAGTAGACTTATGTTATCCAAATTATTTATAATTAACTTACTACGGATCAATTTTTATCATAAAATTTTAAAAACCGGACTGTTTTGGTATATAAAGGCTAATTTTCCATTAGAACCCTTACATGAGCTGAAATTCAAGACATAGACCTACGTGGTTCAAATTCGGTAAGGTTCATTCTTAAGCCGAATTATTATTATGAATCAATTTTGGCAAATAATTATTAGAAATTAGGCTTTTGCCACATAAAGATTCTGCTTCGTTTTCTATTTCCTAAGAACGATTATATGGCAACGGGACTTCATCCGATCCCAATTTTTTACACCCATTTGAAATGCCGAAATATTGTCAATACTATTAATAAGAGATTTTTATCGCAAAATTCTGAAAAGTACGCTATTATAAGCATTACATGGAGAATGTCGGAGTACCAAATTTCATCAAAGTATCTCGAAAATAGCGAACTGTACGTTGTACACAAGAATACATGGAGAGACATCAGACGGATAGGAGCAAACAAACGGGTGGTCTCAAGTCTTTCTGCGTGTTACATACGCCTACGTAAACTCAATATGCCCTATACCACAAGTGGATATAAAAAGAGAAACGCATTGCAGCAACAATTACTGCTAAACGTCAAATATTTGTACGTCTGTTGCCGTATCTGTAACTAACAATTTCAATTTATTAATAGCCAAGATTGTACCTCTTAACTTGCCGATGGTAATTATCGTAGCTATAATTCTCTTAGCGCTATAACTAAGTGTAGTTTACACAAACGAGTAATGCATTCATACATTTGCTCTAACAGCCGGCAGCTGAGGAATGTTGCACTAATTCCGTTTTCTTATCTTCATATGTTCATGAAAATTTAACGTTTACGTTAAACACCAAGAAATTGATTATAAATTACAGGCAACGGCAAACGCATGCAAACACATATTCTCGCTAAATTGAACGTTGTGACACGCACATGTAACCACAATAACAAAAATTATAAAAATATTTACGTGCAACAATAAATAATATTCAGGTGTAGTTTATACAAATTGTGGCAACATTCCCACAAAGAGATTGAAAGAAGCACACAAGAAATGATAGAAAAAGACGAACACGAAAAATCTAATATTTCAGTATGTGATAAATTAGTAAAGGTTAATATACTCAAACAAATAGAAAACGCCAGAATAGATAAAGAAGAGCAAACGGAACGTAGGACCTCCACCCTACACTCGCTTGCGATTCACATTCATAGTCAAGACATGAATAGTGTGTATAGATATGTACGAGTGTTTTATTATAAATTGCTATGCAACATGAAAATACCAAAAGAAAAAAAAAATTTTTTTCCAGAATATCACTACATTGCAGACGAGGCCTTTTTGCATAAAGATACAGTAGAGAAAAAATTAATAGCATGTGTGTTGAAGAACAGAAAATTTGCTAAATACACGCACATTTCTCGTACAGCCAGAATAATATCCACCGGGGAAAATGGACAGACAAGTCGTAAGACAGCTAGATGTATTAAGTAAACAGGACTGCAAGTGTTACACGCTGTTGAAACTCACTTCTAAATAAAAACGAGTTTAAGTAAATATCAATTTAACAGAGTGTGTCGGTTAATGATAACGTTAAAGGTGTATAAGATGACTAAAGCAAGCAAAGCCGCAAATGTTCCTTACATTTGCTAAAACCGTTTTCGTTTGCTTTTCCGCCTTTATCCTTTCTTTCCTGTACCAGCCAGCATATAATAGCTTTTCCGAGGGATTTTCCTATACAGCTCATACCCACTCTATTTGTTTTCGCTATTGTTATATATAATAATTACATCATGTATTGAAAGCCGTAGCGATATCTGTAGTGTTGGAATATTTACCTTAATTTATGTTGTGGGTTATTTTTTTCCTCCTTGCCTTTAAGTCTACTTTCTTCGCATTTATATTTTACACTACTTATGATATCGGGTATATTAGGTTACTACGGATGTAATCAATTTAATTTTATTTAAGCAAAAATGATTCGTAAGTTTATATAATTCGTAAGTTTAATAACCTATAGATTGAACACAAAAATTTGTAGACAGACATTAAATGGGCAGACAGACACACAAGCACCGATCGATTCAGAAAGTGATTCTACATGTGATTCTAGCTCGTTCGGTATAATAAAATGGGGGTCTTTTTAAAGCCCTTTTAGGTATTACATAGGCCGAACAAACTTAATGTTCATGTATGTACTGTGGCGTACTGTATAAAAATGGTGACAAACACTCTGCGTTTGGCGATTTCAATTTCCCGATTACCGAGTTAATTTGTTTTTCATTATGCTTCCATTCAGTTCGGTTGAACCTTAGTTGTATTTCGAAGTTAACGGGAGGTTAATTCATTTTATCTTTTATAATGTGTAAGAGCGCGATGTCTGCAAATCCTAATTGTTTGTCTGATCGAACGAATAATCGTAAACGGGGTTCAACAATTTGTGTAGAACAATTGAACACTGGCACTTAATTAGAATCGTAGTATTAATGGACGGATCTACGTGGCTGTGCTGAGCTAGCTAGTTCGTGTGAGGGGAGGGGGGGGGGGGGTGGTACATTTTGTCTCTTGATGTTCCTCCGACATTTACATCTAAAAGAATTGAACATACTTACTCTTGAACGAACAAAGGGACGGAAGCCCAGGGCCTTTCTTCACCCTGCCCCACCTAACGGTCTCCTTCCGCCGATGATTTCTATGGGAGACCCCGAAGTTGTGGCCGAAAACTTCTAAATTCGAAAAATTGAAAAAATTATTTACTTACATATTATACTTTGCTAGTTTCTAATTAGACCTCATAAAGAGCATCGAACCATGATTCACGTAATAAAAGGGGAGGATCAAAATCAACCGGCATAAATTTAGCAACACAATTCATCGAAAATAAGCGGTTTTCCAATATATGGCGTTACTTTCAACAAATAAAATTTTAAACAAAGGACGCAAAATTAATGAGGAAATTTCACCCGAAATGTCTGCCACTAAATGTTCGTTTATTCAATAACAGATATTTGACTTAGTTTGCTATTGGTAACCTTTGCCGAATTTGTAGCAGGTAATTTGACGATTGTTTTTATGAAAGCGTTATAAAGTACAGTCGAGTTTATCTGTATATGTATCGCAAGAAGCAACTTTATTTCGTTCGCTTAACATGTGTAGTTCATTTAATAGTGGTTGTTGTTGTGCAGTTGCTTGTATTAAAAAATTTTTTGCTGTTCCTTTCTCTCACGTTATCTTTGGTAACTTATGATCGTTTAAATAAACATTTACTACAAATCAACGTCGTTATGTTTTTGCCTTATATCTTGTTTATCATCAATTTCTTTGCTTAAAGAAAAATTTTCAGCATTTTTATGCAATAAGGCTGAGGAGTTTTCATTCTTCCATTGACCACATACTGATTTGCTGTCTTATGTAGAAATGCTTGCTATTTTCTCTTTATCACTACTCCACTTTTTGTTTACTTTTTGATATCTATTTCATACGCTTAATTTGACAGCTTTAACGTCGACATTTATGTTTTGTAAATAAAATTGTCTGCATGTTATCTTTGAGCGTACATTCCATCGCTAACACTGTCTTTACTCTTACAAAGAAAGTCCATGTTTTTTTTTTTTTTTTTGAGCATATTTATTCTTTAAAGACACTAATTGAAATAATTCTTAAATCGTTTTAAGTATGTATAAAGTATATGACGTTATTTGAGGATTACATTCGACTAATGTTTGAATTTTCATATCAATTCTTGTGTTTCAGTAATTTCTTCACGTCGAATTTTTACACGTCTTTTTTCGACAAAAATGTCTTTTGTGCTCTTTTGGGGTCTTCTATTCCAAAAACCAAAAGCCACTAAAACAAAACCGCCAAGAAGTACGTAAAAAAAATGTCCACAATGTCGGGCTCGTTTCCTTGCGCAAACTTAAGGATCCTTATTATGCAAGGTTGCATTCTTACCAAAAAATGGTTAAGCAAATCCATACGATACAAAGTTACGCAAGTTCCGATTTTTCATTCATTATTATTACGCCCTTTGAATAAAGTACGTTGTTTTTCTATATAAAATCATATTATTCATGCGGAACATTATATAATAAGGGCACAGAAAACATGCACCCATGTGATTTCAATTTAGCGGATTTATTTTCAACAAGACTTTGTTGCCATACAAAAGGTAATTTTCCATAAGAATGGCTATTAAATAGTTGACAACCTTCCATATAAATTTGGGAAGTTTTAATAGTATTACTCACCGTTTTTCTTCGAGAAGTTTGTTTTGTATAACGACTTTTTCATAGGCATTGCATAGCAGGTAGTAGTAAAGGTAGTCCAATCCCGCCCAATTTCAGTAGAGTTCGTTTATGGGCAAAACACGTCAATGCAACATATTTCATCAAAATATATCATAAATTGCGACATGTACGCTGAACACTACAATAAGTGGATAGCAATCAGAAAAATAATCGCTATTATAACGAAGTATACTTTTAATTACATAGTACTTCTGTAATTACTCGTCTCACTTATAATGAAATATGAGAAGTAAAATTATAGTAAATAACTCATTCAGATTTGTGACTCCAGTGGGATTATCGCTTGTTGTGCGACACACAAATAATAGAAGACTCTTACGGCACATAAACCGAAGTTGGCGCTTACGCTACCTCGTCAGAACGAGATTACGCCACTGCGTTAAACAATTTATATTTGATTTGAACACAAATTACGTGGACGACGTACAACATTAAATTTATTAAGAAAATAACACTAAATCGATCGGTACAATACAAGGGGGATGTAGCCTAACGTTTTATGAGTGATGGATACAACCACAGAAATTTAATATGCCCTGCGCGAGATATGGTGCGGGGTATGGACGGACTCTTCAAAAGCTTTAATAAAACTTCCTTCTAAGGAAGCGTTTTTCTCCCTTACCAATTATGACAGCATAAATAGGTTAATAATAAATAAATATGCCGTAGCATTTCCCACACATCCCAGCAATACGGTTTTGGTTCTTAGGTTTGACAGGGATAATATAGAAATAATTTCTTCACATACCCAACCGTTCCGGGGTTTACAAAATCATACGATTTGGTACCTAGATCAGCAATAACAATAAGACAAACGCAAGAACATGTATACAACTAAACGTTGAGATAGAAAAGAGTTTATAAGATTATGCATGTTGATATGTACACATCATGTGAAGACATCCTCAACGGTTGCGCGGTTTACAAAATCATACGATTTGGTACCTAGATTAGCAATAACAACAAGACAGACGTAAGAACATGTTCGATCATACGAGTTGGTACTTAAGGTAACACTAATAATAAATTATACGTAAGAGTAGCACTACAATACATACACAAGTAAGAGCTGAGATTATAACATAGATGCAGGCAAAGCGGTTATGTACACATGTTCGATCATACCTAAGATAGCATGATGATAGATGTGTAAGAATATCGTTATAACACACATACAAGTGAATGTTGAAGTTGTAACGCAGTCAATACATCTATGTAACGGGACAGTGATGGTGAGCGCGCCTATGAAAGAGTGCGTCGCAACACGCTCGTCCTTTCAGTTATGTTATAGTAGCCAGAGGTAAGTAATCACAGACAACATAACTAATTGACGCTACTGATAGGGATTTGTTTTGGACTTTGCGGGTAGGGGATGGCTGACTCAGCTTAGTCGTCATCCCTGAATAACTGATAGAACTGTTAACCTTTATGGATAGGGGATGGCTGGCGCAGCTTAGTCGCCATCCCTGAATGACAGAGGGACAAAGTGACGTGAAACGGTTAGGGATGAACGGTGGGTCGAGGTAGGCTGCGGCGTATTCCTTTTCTGCAAAATCTCGCGATACGGATAACACGTGGAAAATAATCTCTCGGAACGAACAAAAACGTAGAAAGTTTGAAACAAGAATCGGGTCGTGAATCACCACGCTGGCTTTCTCCCCCTTCAATTAAAAATTGCTTATGTAACTGCAACTTCCTCGTAATAATAAATACATAGGAACAAAAATCCGAAGGTCCAAGATTTTTTTTACATAAATTTTCTTCGAAAGGGACTTCCTGGGTAACCCTGAGTATACCCCGAGAAGAAAACCTGTTACAGCCTTTTCTGATTAATTACGTTAAGTACTTTGCCCTATTGAGTATCTAAAAACAAAAAAAAATTACTAGAAAGAGTAGAACAGACATTTGGAACTCTTGGCGGTATTTTGTCTCGTGAACCTCTTGAAATCGCCAACCTATTTACAGATTTCTTCGAAGAAAATTATTCTGAAATCGGCATAATTAACATCAAGTTATTCTTATGAAATAGACCACTTTGGGGTAACAAAATTGTTGAATATTATGCTGACGAATCTGCTCCTTTGTATTGCGGAAGAAAAGTTTCTTGACCCCGCTATTTAGACAAATGGCACTAGACGCTAAGCTCCTATTTCCAACTTCAAAGCATACTCAGAAAGTTAACGAAAGGAGTTCATCGAAGGGGTTCTACAATCTCAAAAGCGTTTTCCCGAATGTATACCTTAGCGACGCAATCTACACAAACTTCGGCGGAATATTCGATGGAGTCAGTTATTCTTTCGCATAAGTGGGTACGACGACTTGGCGACTACCACGTCTATGTTCGCAAGTTCAAATCTCAAGGGAACACAACTAATGAATCATTGATCATACACAAAAAAAAATTATGACCTGCTAATCTCCAAAATTAGGTAAAACAGGATTATCTCCAGTTTAACCTTCGCCGCATTTTTGTTATTTAAAGACTAAGATTTACTCAAGCACACGCATGCGAATATTTTTTTTTTATATTCAATGACCCTCATATCATCCATTTGCTGCTCATAAAAGTTGCGTTTATCGTCGTTGGAATTGAAAAACTTGCTGCAAAAAAAAAAAGTCTGCCTATTATTCGTGCCGTAAACTTTTGCCATAAAAGAAGATTAGTATGCTTATTTAAAAATATGCTCCTAATTTTAATCATAACACAATGGCTATACCGGACACACCTGTTATCACTTCTTCTGGTTACTTCCTAAAAAAATTCTATACGTGTTTTATATAACTTTCAAGAAATTTTTCTTCTTTCTTTCTTTATCATTCTTTGTTTTTTCGTCCAAAGAAAGTAGTAAGTACTTAGTCAATCAAATAAGTATTGTAATATCTGAATAAAATCTATGTTTTGTAGCCATGTACATCTTGCCATAGGTAAAAATTTATGCTAGAATTAATGGTTACTGGACCATTTCTAAGAACAGTTATTCTTACTTACACTTAAACATTCCATTTTGCTTGTCTAGTTACTTACGAGGAAAACAACAAAACAAAATAATTTTTTTCGTGGTGGGTCACGCTTTCAATCGTGTAGAGTGTATGGAAAAAAAGTCATTGTCAAAAAGAAAGTTTCGAGGAAATTTAGAGTTCTTTTCCAAACGCTCCAAAAAAGGACCTATGTCGAATGTATCTTCTGGAAAATACAGTCTGCTGTGTTACCTAATGATTATGAACTTCTCTAATTCGGAAGGATTCGCTTAAAAGCATTTCTAAACCAAAATATGTTTATGTAGGTTTGCCGGGACGATCCTTAAGCGATATGAGCCAGAGGGTGATTCAAAACTTTTCAGCACTTCCGCCAAAAAATTAACAATAAAGGATGAAGTTTTTGGCGTTGAAATTGTTGAATTTGTTATTTATTTTCAGGAGTTCCTTTGTGTTGTATTTCTTTTATTTGGGGGTTTGGAGAAAATCAAGTCTGCGGCGTATGGGTATCGAATTTAAGATCTCGATCTACAATTTTTATACTTCAAATATTGTAGCATTACGACATACGACTTAGTATTTTGCTATGACGCCTAAACGACCCCCGGGCTTCCTGTCCGTAAATTGTTTGTTATTAAAAACAGTATATATAATAAAACATAGTCATTATGCATATAATGCAATTGTATAACTTGACTTACTTAATAATGTTGTTGTGCAAATGTTGGTAGCGAATTGTCTTGTCTTATTGTCTATATTTTCTAAATGTTAATTCTTTTAAGGATTACACGTTGTTCTCCAGTGCTCGACAAGCACACGATAACCTCCTAAATTGTTATTACAATTTTATTCAATCAATGTGGGTAAAAACTTCTTAAAAATTCTAAGCGGTTTCTCAGATTTGTAAATTCTAAACGCAAAGTATATGATTTTCCTTCTGTTTACGCTTTGGAAATTTCCAATCGCCTGATGGCGCCGTAGTAACTGACAATTTTGCAGATTGGTTTGGTGAAGTCATCGAATCATCGAATAATTATCTTTATTCACTAAGCTAGTTTAATATTTGTTCTTCTAAGTCCTACTGAAGAAGAAATATTTATACCATTGCCGGCTTTCAAGCCTTCCAACTTTCCTGGTCCTGATGATATTCCGTCCGCGATTATTCAATGTTGCGCTGATCTGCTATACTTTCGCCTTGGACAAATTTTTAAAATCACCGAGCACTATCATCTTATCAATTCAAGTAAAGCTCCCGGAGCAATAATTTTAAAAAAAGCAATCTCTCTGACAAGAGGAACAAAGCTTATAAATACCGTATATCTGCACATCTTCCTCAGATAGCTTACGGTTTAAATATTTCGCCATCAGTTAATGTGTATCATTCGTCAGCTCATTAACTCCTAAGACGGGTACAGAAGCAGCATTATTTTCCGAGCTCACCCTAGGCGCTCTAAGGTGCACTAGGCCGGTTCAGATGGAATAGTTACTAACGGAGTCGACAGTGCAGGTGATGAGAGTCCACAGGCTAAATTACGGAACGTTGGTTTAATTGACTCCAAATTTGAACATAGCTTATCCGAATAATGAAACTCATTAAGTTAGAATTAATTTTTGCATTCGGGCAGCCAAACCATTCTCCATAGCTGAGAACCCGCTTTAGAAATTTCCGAACAATATGTATAAATGAATGGGTAGTTGCCTACATTTGGGACAACATCAGCGCAACTCTTTCGTCGAATCAGCAAACGCGTTCATCTGCTTGTCGCTAAAACCACCACATTTAGTTTAGCCAAATCGCTCACAAAGCCAACAACCAATAAGGTGGCACTACTGGGGTCACATTTAAAGTTCTTGTTTTTGCTTTGGATTTCCTAGTTGGTACAAATTGCGATAAGTAAAAGTACTGGTTAACAGATAATTAATAATTAATCATTAATTATTCGAGAACTTTTAAGAATTATTTTAGATTTCAATGGCTGTAGTTATTGCTACCGTCGTTATTTGTATCAGCGTTAGCGCTGATCAAATAATCACTATATAGTTTGCAAGTTAACGTTTGTTTAGACCACAACGCTTATGATATTTTTCAGCACCGAGTTGCAAAATAATTCTAATTGACAACCAATTAAGAAAAAACACAATTATTTTAAGATAATTGAACGAAATAAAGTTTAACTAGGCGCAGAACAAAATTGAGTTACAGTAGAGTTGACAGAGTTTCTGAGCACCATCGAACTGACATAAACTACATAGGCTTGGTTTTTCAAATAATATGTTTGACTGGTCTATATACCTGCTAGCTATTTGCTTGGACGCCCGAACAAATGTTGTTTAATTCGCGCTAAGCTAGAGAAATTTTCGTTGCTTCTGCTGTTTGCCAGTCATTTTTATTTATATTATTTGTGGGTGATCTTGCAGAGTGCATTACACATCTCTGCGTATAAATGTTTGCAGACGACGTTAAACCTGTATATGTGGTGTGTAAATGTAAGGATCCTCTTACTAAGCTAGTGATAATCACATGCTGGAAAATGTCTCCAGTTGCAAAGATTTAGGTGTTGTTTTGGACTCAACGCTCAAGTTTCATTCTCGTATTGAAAGAATTCAATGCCTTACCTCTTCCACCACATGATACTAGACACTAGATAGATAGACACACATTACCTACATTTGAGAAAAGAGCTGAGATGTTGGATTTAAGAAAAGGGGAAGTTTACTCGCAGACTTTATTAGAACATTTAGGTATTCATGTCCCTAGTAGACAATTTTTTACTTTATATACAATGCCAAATTAATTATGAGTTCGTCAATCCGTTTCGGTTATATGTGAAATGTTCAACGACTATTACCACTTACTCCATTTTTTGGTTTTGTCCGCTAGTAAGATTGGAACCATTATACTACATAACTAAATCCCAAAAGTTTTTGATCTTTGTATAAATACAAATGAATGCGTTCATAACAATTTTTCAGATTTTCTATGTCTCTGACATAAGTTCACATTTTAAACTCTCTATTCTTTGTTCTCGCATATTTCATTTTGTACCAATGAACGAAATGTATTCAATTAATTTAAAATATGTAAAAACGTAAGTATTGTGGCATGAGCATTATGGTGCTGCTCATAGCTTCATTTTCTTCGCTTGTTATTATTGGTATATAAAGGACATATTCACTTATCAGCACACATCTCAGTATTTTAAATTAGTTTTGCACAGATTCTATAGCGGAATTTATTTAATACATAAATTTAAATAACTAAAATTACACAAATCGGGTAAATGTTTTAATTGATCATAAAAAATACGTCCTTTAAAGGCTTTTGCAAAGCAACTTTTCAATGGTTACGAACGTAACAATACAAACGGTTTAACTCCACTCCATGTTCTTAGTTGTAAAAATTCATCTAAAATATAAATTTCAGGAATCATTAAAACTATATTGTTTACACCTTTTGTTTACCAAATTTATATTAACATTTTTACTTTATATGCCGGTTGCCCGAGTAAACTTATATTTACTATGATGTCCAGCATCTCAACCAAAAAAAAAAGCAAACATATATTCAGCAATACACCCATTCGTGTACTGGTGTACACATAAAACATAATTGTAGTAAATGGATCCATTAAACGTGCACTTTGGCATGTTTTGTGCTAATATTTCTGTTTTACTTTTACTTTTCCTTTTTCCTTCTCTATTTGTACCTATTACACAAAACAATTGGGGTTAAGGTGAAACAAAGAACCTGCTGAAATGATACGAAAAACTTTTTTAGTTCTATTGTTTCATAAATGATGCCTAAAAGCATACAAGCTTTTGTAATAGAAAAAAAGTCGAAAACAACATAACTAAAATGAAACATGAAACTATGCTTTTAATTCTCCTTTGTTCTCCGTCTTTCGAAAAACTTCTATACGCGAATTCTTTGTTTTTGTCTGCTTTTCGCTTTAAAAAGTAAAAACCGAAATATATAAATGACTTTGTTAAAGTGTTTATTTGAAGGCAAACACGTACGTAGTTCTTCCGTGGTTTCATTATCAAAAGTTTTATATTTTAAAACTTCATATATAATACGAATATATTCGTGAAATTGTAATTTAAAATTTTTTATACCCGCTACTAAAGAATGCGCTATACTTATTTTGATATAATGTTTAAAACCCAGAAGAAAGAGATATTAGAATCTTTGAAACGCAGATTGGTACTGAAAACAGTCCAAATTGGTCGGACCAGATGCCCTCAGTGAAGCGTGGACTGAACGCAACTCCGTTTTTCTAAACGGGGAGCGTTTTGTGGTTTTTCGCTTATTATGTGAAAAATTTATGCGTAAAAATAGAAAAAATCGACATATGGCCACACAAAGTTACAAGCGATTAAATTTCCTTTTTTTACTTTTTTGAAGTTTTGTGCTTATTAACCATAAACTAAACAAGATAGAACGTTTAAAATGAACATACGTTGTCTTCCTCAGAATATATTAATTCTAAAGCAAATGTGGTAGGCACCACGTCATGCATACATTTTTTCTTAAAAATGCCGTCCATTAAGCCGTCAAATAAAAGGCTTTGGAGATTATAAAGTGAAAAACTAGTTGTGTTAATTCCAAATTAATTATGGTGGACGCCGCGATTTGGTAGATGAATTTTTCTTAACAGTGCCTTTCAATGGAGTAAAAAGTGAAAAATAAATTTTCGTTGATTTGTTTATGACGATAAATAAAAGCATGGGACGCCAAAGATTTTAAAGATAGTGAGTATGAGAGTTTCGCCCCCAGACGAATATAACTCTTTCAATTCATTAAAATTCATTTTAATGAACGACAACAAAATAGGTGAAAACCACCTTTGTCCTAATGCCTTATTTTGAAATTGTTACAAAAGGCATGGTGTGTCAACTTATGATATATGTATACTTACGTTTACTTGGGGTTTTGGCGCAGAACTGTGAAATTTGTCCCCACTGATAATATCTAACAACTTTAGACATGTATTACAACCGAGCACGAAGCTCGCATACAAATTATTTTCGGCTTGGCCTCCATCTGCTTCAAAGGCGTAAAAATGATTTTTCGGCATTATAAAACAATATATGACTGAATTTTATTGTTATTTTACGAAAAGATATTCGTAAATCCTTCTTAAAAACGATTGGTGAACGATACGGGTTGTTTATGTAGCATGTCATTCAAAAAGTTCGTAAGATCAGCGAAGTTTTTTTGCAATTTGCGTCCCAGTTTATTGCAATCCCAGAACCACAAAACGTATTGCTTTGGATATAGCGAACTGACAAATAGAACAACACACTACTGCGCAATATTATAACATAAGACGACGTACAGCCTCAGACTAACACTATCGCATAGCCAACAGGACTGATGAGCCAGTGTCCGCATGTTCGCATTTCGGTGCGGTAGACCATACTTTGCTATAGTTATATATCACTTAAATGCATAGCGATATGGATGTACGTCTTATGTTTAAAAACTCATATCTCTTTATGTAGCAATCTTCCTATAATGCTTTTTTTTTATTTACGCTTAAATACATATTGTTGCCAAAGTAATTTTATTTTTCATTTTTTTTCAAGTTTTTATCAACTTAATTTTAAAATTAAGTGGAACTGGAATGTAGACAATAGACAACAATATGCATTTAAAATGTGTATAGTTACTAAAACTCGTGTTTACTTTTTAATACTTTAAGTCTAAAAATATTGTAAACTGTTTACTTTGAATTTTGCTGTTGCTTTTGCTACACGTTTTTGTCTATAATGTAATCCGGGTGAAGTCTGTCTATAATGTAATCCGGGTGTATTCTTGCCCGAGAAGAATAAGACGCTAATCTACAAACTCTATACATAAATGAAAAAATAAGCAAATCAAAACAGCCAGCCAGGAGGCATACAACAAACAGAGTGTATGCAGCGCGAACCTGCAAAAGTTCGGCAGGCAATCATAATAACACCATCATTTGGTGTGTTGCTGAATTATAGCGCGAATTAGAAGTTCTGGGTTGGATCGGCAATACTCAAACAGTAAAGAGGATATGTTTTACGGTACGCGGAGAATCCAATAAAAAGGTATTAAGTTATAACTTATCATGAACTGAATATAAATAATTCAGAATTGAGTCTACGTTCGGTAAATTTTGTGAAAAATAATTTCAAATAAAAATATCGAATTTATTTCATTAACGATGACGGGTCAATAACATCTTTTATCATCTTTCCCCACAAGGAAATACCTACGATAAAATAATCCGATTCCATATTGTGACAATGACACTAGTAGGTAACAACATAAATTCCTTGACGCAAATGGTAAGAATAGTTCTTTGACCGATTGATTCAACTTAGCAACGGCCCTGGGCATATGCATCTATATATGCAATGTATAATACGCATAGAACAAATGGCTGTCTTCAAGCACTGGGCAAGCAATATAATTGATCAGTCATGAGTTTAACTATCTTTCTATGAGCTTAGCTATTTAGCTATGAATTTAATCCGAAAGCTTTATGTCGAATAACAAAAACACTCAAACTCTTTCGGTAGGATACACAACGAAGAAAATTGCTCTTCAGACGCAGCTTCATTAGCACGTGGCATATACGCAATCTTGTGCTGTTTTTTTCTTTTCTTTTTCATCAGACTTAAACAACTAATAATCGACCACACTCCTCTGCTTGCAGAATAACTGCATCTTTCTCAAGCCACTCAGTCACGCAGTCGATCTGATTTTTGCACCTGAAATGAAATATATTCACTTTTCATCGCTGTTTAAGGTACGATGCAAGAAAGACTTCCTTTGGAATAGTTCGGGCAATGAAAAAATGCTGTCGGCGAATGCTCTTTGTTTGGCACGGGAATATTTATTTTCGCGTTGTGAAGTGTGCTGGCATTACGATTGTTTATTTTTGCCAGATGTCCAAGTTAAAAGAAAGTCCTGACTGTAGATTTCTATTTCTTCGGCATGTGGTCTTAAGGCACCCTATGGGCAAAGTCCTAGCTCACATTTACATTCCAACGAAAGCATTATACAAATTTTAGATGTTGCAAAATTACCCAATTATGACGTCCTATACTTATATCCGCTAACACACATTTTCAAGTCGTTAAAAGGAAATTTAATGACTCCGACTTTATTCTGATATTAGGTATTATCATTCGTCTGCGTACTTTTTTCCAAAACACTTTGCCCTAAAGCAATTAATATAATATCTACAAAAATCTAGTGCTTTGTCGGTAGAATATGTGTAATACCTTTTCAATACCGTTTCGTTGAGAAATGCTTTACAAAGTCAAGACTTTAAAGATAGCTTTTCAATACCCTAACCCACTTCGCTTAAAATAGTTATTTATATAACGACTTGTCAAAATAAGGCGGAAAAGCAATTCGACTTATTTGCAATCGCGGTCTGTAACAGTGCTGTTTGCTAAACATGTTGTGACCCCACGTTGGCGTCGGATGCCACTTTTGTGTTTAATAACATTATTTGTCTTTATACTAATTGACTCCCCAAAAACTATGGTCTGCATTAATTTTAGGGTTACACGAAAGTGCCGCTTTACGACAATAGAACGCTGACGAGACCAATTTATGTGCCCTTGCTGAGCTAGCTAGTTCGTGAGATGTGGAAGGGTTTTATATTTTGGCTTTCGGTCCCTTCTCAGGCATTTACGCCTAAAAGAATAGCACCCGTTAATGAAAACGACGGACGAAACTTAACCGACCGAGTAGGCATACTCTAAGCCCTGGTCCATTCATTACCCGCCCTACCCATATTGTCTTTGGGAGGTCCCTAGATTTGCTCCGAAGACTCCTCTAACTTTTTTTGTTTCTTAATATTCTTGTTTCATCTTTTCGCTATAATTAATTAATTATTATACGAAAAAAATAATATTTTTTTTAATCATATATGAGCCAACAGCAAATTAGCAAAGTTAAGCGCTTATAATAACAAAAAGAAACATGTTTGTCTGTTGTATTTGCCGCAATAAAATCTTTGACTCGAACAGAAAAATCTGTAAAGCTACCCAATTCAAGTCATCCAGATACAGGTAATAATTGTAGCGTTATTATATATTCCAGATATTGTTATTAAGCATTGTAGCCGTTGTTATTATACATTGTAGTTGCTGTTATTATATATTATAGCGCCATTAATGAAAATGCCAAGCAAGGAGAGAATATCGTTGTGCTTGCTAATCAGAATTAATGTACAATTGACATGAAATTTAAATACAAACTTTTTCCTTTTCATTGTTTTTCGGTACAAGTAAAAATTTCAAGGTTCTTTTTGTTCATTTAATCTCGAAAAATATTTCTTTAAGTTTGAATGACAAAGCAATAAAATATCGTTTGGTCCTTAATCAATTACCCATGTCTTATTTTTCTTTATATCGTAAATCGATGGTTACACGCTTCTTTTATCAACAATTATTCGGGTGTCTAAATTATTACAAAATGACTGCTTCTTCAAACAGAAAAAGAAATGTTCCATATGCTTTTGATAATTAACCAATACGTCAGCACAACAATCAAACATTCAGCGTTCTTAATTAATTTGACAGCTTTTTACGTTTTCTTATTTTCATTGCATCACGATGAGACACAAGTAATTACTTCTGTTTATACTTATCTAAAGGCAACATCATGTTGGTTAAAATAAATGTTTCCTGTAGTTTTGTGAAATCATAAAAACGACAAAGGGCACATATTTACAAAGAAAACTACAAATTTTGTTTTCTTTTTCGTTTACTTATATTCTTATATTTGTGGTAGACGAATCTTCTTTTTCTTGAAATAATTATGGCTAATAAAGATCTGAAGCCCTAGGGCTCCATTGTACTTTTTCTTCGGTTATTGTTATTATTGTTGAGCATGAAATAATTCCTCCATTTATCTCTATTCTTTATGACACTTGACCATTGTTTTTCTTTGGTAACTTCAATAACTTCTATTTTTTTACGATTGGTTAAATTTAATGAAATTTCTTCTTTTCTTTTTACGTCGTTCAGATCGGCCATCTTGCTTTGTTCCGAGTCCTCGCACGTATTTGTTTTCTTGCCAAAAATTAATCAATAACTCTAAAAAAAAAAGTGGCTTTCCCTTTATTATTCTTAGTATAACTTCAAACTTGCAAATTTTTAACACGTGGCTGATCATTTTTATTTATCACTGTTTAACACTATCTCTCACAGTTAGCTCCCTTTGTGCGCGAACTTAACAAACTGTGTAATGAGAGGCTGAATTTTTGAGAAATATAAATTGTTAAGTCAAAACCACACAGTATAAGTACTTAGGCCAAAGCGTAAGCCGGTGTGCCAAATATGAATAGAATAACCTGTGTAAAAATAATAACAGTTTCGGAAGATTATTACAGAGAAAAATATAAAAATTTGTTGAATGGAATAAGAGATAAATATTTAAAGCACATTTTAAAACGTTTAAAAAATATTAAATAAGAGATTTCGCTGCAATATTTTCACTCGTTTTCTTTGTGTTTATTACAGCCTCAAGATGATTTAGACAAAGATCATGATTTTTCTGGCTCTGGCTTTGGCCCCGACGATGAAGATTCAGATGATGAATACCACCACCATCATACACATGTACATCAGCAAACGGGTAAATCGAATATAAATAATCTAAATAATAAACAGCAAACAGATGACAACGATTTCACCATCACCAATAGTAGGAACAATAATAATAATAATTTAATAAATCAATTCAACAATAATAATAACAACAATATTCACCAAACGAACAGTGGCACAACACTCATTGGTAACGGCAATACTGCTAGTGGCAGTACCGGCCTCATCGGCGCTACCGGCCATAATAATCTCGGTAACAAATCTATCGATAGTATATTTAATAAACCTGTTTTCTGTTACCTTGTTTTTTTTTTTTTAAATTTTCAACCCTATTTTTCTACTTATTTTATTACTTTTTTGTTGTTGTTTTTCTTTTTACTTAAAAAAAAAAATTGTTTTCATCATTATCCTTAAAAAATGAATACAAAAAAATTTCTCATCTCATTTTATTAGAAGCTATTAATCGTAATAAAACTATTACAAATTTCATCCTGATCACAACTCCCAACGAAACCACTATCACAACTGCCACCAACGCTAATACTATCCTAACAACATCAATGTTACAAACACCCACACAAACACAATACCAATACACTACTACCCATATTATTCCCTTCTCCCCAGACAACAATAACAGCCAGGATACGTTGAAACCCTCGTATCCATCGCCGTCCCATAGTGATGATGAAGATTTCGATTTGGAAGAAGGTATTTCTGTGGAAGGTGAGGAGAGCGAATTATTGCCAACCGGAAGTGGAGATGACGGACTTCTCGATCGGGACAACGACGATAACGATCGAAATGATGATGACGAAGATGATGCTGACGAGGAAGAAAATGTTTTTAACATGCCTCGCCATCGTGGTTCATCGACATCGTCATCCAAACCTCATCCCGAAGAACATAAACCTAAAAGTGAGGGCAATGTTGAAATTGATTTAGATGTCGATCAATCCATTGATGGAACAAATGATAATGAAGATAACCTATCTCCCGGTAAAGAAGAAGATAGCAGCGAATTCTTCACCGATAGCAGTTCGTCATCATCAGTAGGCTCATCATCTTCCACCGCAACCTCAACAGTCATCGCTCAGAAACGACGTCAGTGCATTTAGTCTTTCTTTTCCTTTTCTTATCTTTTGATTTATGTATAATTTTATAGTAACGCTTCTGTCTTTTAAATTGTAGTAGTTGCTGTTGTTATTGTTGGTTTTGTCCTTGGTTATTTCAATTTTAATGCTTTGTAGTCAATTCCTTCTGATACGTTGCAATTCGTTTGCGTTTGTCCTTAAATCTAATATTTTCATAAATAGCATCCAAGATTAATAATTCAAACATTGAATGGAAAATTTTTAAATACTTAAACTGATACATTTTCTTTGCTCGAGGGTTCCATTAGAACAAGCAAAGACAAATTCGATTAGAAACGCGTTGACAGACGTTTAAATTCTCCAACCGTGAAAACTTCGTTCCGATTTTTATAACTGTATTGGGAACTAGCATGCTGGCAGATGCCCCTGTATAACAATAAATGACTTGGTTTCGCCTTTACTTTTATATATTAAATGAAATTTACTCGTGCCTCTCGCACTTTGTGTAGCTTCCGTGTTACATATATTGCGTACTGATACACTGATTAAAAGTGGGACAATTAGAACTATCTATTTGAAATTAATTCATTCAGCTAAAAATAGCACTATAACGTTCCCATGTCATGATGACTGCATTTCATTTGGTCTGAGCCAGCGTAACAATAATTTTTCATTCAAGTGAATAAAACTGTGTGTACAAAAAGTTAAATAAACTTCCTAAAAACTATGTCTTTGTGAGAGAGTTCATTGAATAAAATGCAAATTTTTCTTGGATCCTATTTAACTGTGTGCTCTAAGTTTAGTTGTTTTTTTTTTGTAAAAAAAATTTCTGTCGGCATGATTTTTATAAAAATGCATTTGTGTTTATGATTTGTTCAGTTCGTCTTTTATGCCTTATTAATTTAATTATTTTTTCTTTGTCTGACTACTAAAAAAATAGAATTCTTTTTTAAAAAATATTGCATTAAAAATTCAAATACTTTTAAAATACAGACACATACACACTGACCCGCTGATATCACATAAAAAGAAAACTTAAGAAATTACCAAAAGATGGACAACGTGAAACAATCAAATATTAACAATATTTTAACTTTTTAATTAATCCATAATTTATTAGTTAATTTTTTTTTTTTGTAATTTTCATTGTATAAACAATTTATAATATTAATCAACAACATATTCATACGATAACCGCTCTAATCTTATCAGAAATTTGCAATAATTTGGGTTTGGGTGCTCAACGGGTTCTTTATTATATAAAATAATCATAACATATTTTCAGTCTTTGACTGACAAAAACCATCTCGTTAACTTTTACTTTACGACCCTAGTATTGTAAATTACGCTGTACAGCGAATTTTCTTTCTTCAGTCGGCTGTAGAAAAATTCTGGGTTCGGTTTGCTAATGGAAAGGCATATAAATTTCCTTTTTGACAACTTAATTTTCACAACACGTAGCCCAGAATAATCGGAAATTATTCGAAGATAATGCAGAAACGAAAACCAACTTTCTGCATATTCCAAAATCCGCCCCACAACGAATAGGTAGAGAACAAACGTTTGGTATGTTTGATGCCTTCATTTCGAAACTTCTTAACCTAAAACGTTGTGCACTAGTAATCTCTTGGATATATGCGTTTCTTCCATTATTTAGCTGTTACTTTTATTTTTATGAGAGGAATTTGCGTCCGGAAAATAAAGCGTGGGCAAACACGTCACTAAAAGAAAATGCTATTTAATTAAATGCCTTTAGGATAAAGTATCGAAAAAAAAGTCGCGGAAATTTTTATGCCACAAAAAAAGTGGCTTTCGTAAAGGTTAAGGCCAGTTACAAAATACACGTGAACCTGGTTGCAGACGAAAGTTATCCATGAAGACGACACTTAGTCGATTAATTCACATCAGTAATAGTATGAAGTTAACCTCTTTTTATGAAGGTATTGTAAAAACATTTTGATAGAATATCTAATATCTGCCAAGGGCGTATTTGGTGATTAAACGGGAAATAAATTGAAATATCATCATATCGTAAGAACGCTACATCCAGCTGTGACCGAATCTTCCCACTATTCACCATCTTTATCTTAAAAAGTCTCGTAAAGAATGAAATTTCGATGAGCGTAATCGATTTTCTCCATATTTTTGCAGGTGCTGTAGGATCGTAGGTAAAATAGATTCGTATCAGTAATAGTTTACAAATAATTTTCAAGAAATCCACTCTTTTGCGCTTTTGAAAACAGAGGTGTTCTTAGTTTAAGCTGTACTTTTGGAATACGCATTGAATGGTTTGCCGCAATTTTAATGCCTACAATTCACCAAATTGGATATATTAGTTTTTGCGAACGAGGTTATGTTTACCACGGCTATGCAGAGAGGAAAACGGAAGGACAAAAGTTGCTAGTTTGATTAGGAATTTGATGCCGGGCAAGAATACATGAACTTTATAGGCTTTCTAGAGCTTCCTGCTGGGTGTTGTAAATATTTTCACAAAATAAATATATGCGGAACTTTTAGTGCTGAATATAAAAATCACGTTAATATGCATTTATTGTAATAACAATTTGGATGATAGTATTGTATTCGCTTTGAAACCTTATATAAAATAATAAAAATCATAATGTCTTACATTTTAATTTCATCCCCATTTGCTTACTAGTAATATATTCTTTTGGTGTAGGTGTCCAAACCGTGTATAAATGCACGATTTACCATCCAGCAATTTTCTATAGCACATGGATTGCAACATTAATCGTTAAATTATATTCTTTTAAAATCAAGTAAACTTATGTAGTGTCATACGAAATATATTTAGTATAAATTTTTTTTTTGAAATTGTCCATATATATATAGTTTTAAAACCCCATACAAGTTTCCCAACAAATGATTTTCAACTGAAATTTAACATTTAACATTTCCTTCAAGCATATTTAAAACATTCTTTCGTTTACTATTTTCAACTTTAAATTCACATTAACTTTTTTTTTCTATTTGTTTTTTCTAATTTTAGTAAAATGCTTTGGAAGACGATATAGTCTTTATATGTACAAATCTCGGTATATATTTCATTTTTGTGGTAAACTATTTTTACCAATTTATCTTTGAGTGTACGAAGCACTTTTTAAAATAGACAAAACTTTCAAAATATATGAAATTGTAATAGTGCCTTTTATTAATTGCTGCGTATGTTGGAAGGATACGTATTTTACTAAAGTGCGTACATTTTGAAATGCGTTCTGTCATAAATGGCAACATGCCCATGTGAAACCTTTTTGGATAATCTCGACATCCTCATTAATCCCCTTCCCCTTTAGAAAAAGACAATTTGCGAATTGAACGGTCTTGACAAAAGCCTGTAAAAAAATTTCTCATCAAAGGCAATAAATTTATGTTTTATGGGTATTAAGTCCCATTTGAAGTACTTTTCGCTAATTTACTTTATTTTTTTACTTAGATTTTTTACCTCTAATTATCATAAGTTTCGATTGATATGATGACGTCCTCACCGTCCTTAAAGCCCGTGTATCACTCGCGGTATACGCAACTAGATAAGATGTTCCGGTAAAAGATTTATCAAATGTCAAACGATGGCTCCTTCATTTCGATATTCATTCTTATTGCGATACAATAGTCACATTTTTCATTACAAGAATCAATAGCCACCATCTTCTTTAAAACTTAATGCAATTCACAATCAATTGCAAGAAAATATTTACACAATTTTCGCTGTTATAAATGGATATGTATAATATTACAACTTCGCGTATTTAAAAGAGAGTAAAGCCGAAATCCCGCAACAAATGTTTATCCATTTGAAGTTGTGTTAAACGTGATTAAATTGCGGTTAAAACCTGTACAGACTTCGTGTATATTAAAGAAACAGCTACAATTGGGAAAGCTGGCATACTAAACATCTTTTCTAAACCTTGGACGATTTGTAAGGCATACATTTGAATTAACAATTGTTCTGCAGAGTAAATTCTTCATAAGTTCTTAGGTTCCCATGGCGAGTTAGTTCCTATAGAGTATAGCCTTATATTTATTTTTCATGCCTTTGCATTTGCCTTTAAAGTCAAAACAAGAAAACCTAAAATTAAAGTTAATTCCCGAAAGAAAAGAACAGAACTAATTGACTAAAAAAGAAAACCTCATTTATTTTTCTTTATTATTGTTAGAGAAACAACACAAGCCTGTATGTAGCATACAACAAATAAGAACCTCCAAAAATGAAAAAGAGAGAATTAAGCAGTAAAAGCATTGCTTTCTAAACAGGCTCGCACACATTTACTCACACTAGAAGTTCGTGCTGTTATTATATTTTTGGCTAACAAGTAACGTCAATCTTGATAGAAAGACACAATAATGGCTAACAAAAAAGAAATGAAAGTGTAGAGGAAAAGAAGTAAATGAAAAGCAGGCAAGGTACATATCAGTTCTTACCTCACTCAAAATTGCACCTAGCTGCACACTCCGTATTGAATATTATTAGAAAATTCTAATTTCTCTTCACTCCTCTGTCTAACCCTGTTCACTTTCTGTCTATGATGATTGTTATGGATGATTCATTTCATTCATTTGTTCTTCTTCTTAAGTCGCATAATGCAATTTTTAATTTTGGCATACAAGCAATTAATGCGGAATTCCAATGAAAGGTCCATGCATCCAGTCTTCCTTTTGCGATGTGTCAAAATGTTTTTCGATATAATTGAAAAAGGACCAAAAAAGCAAATAATTAAGTCTTCTTTGAACCTTTTTGGATAATTTATCATTTCGTTTAGGTTGAGTGTTGTCACTTATACGATTAATGTCTACTTTCCGGAAAATACTTCAAATTTTGACTTATCTCTCGAAAGTGAAAAACAATTTTATATAATAGTTTTTTTTTTAACTTAATTTAATCTCGTATGCTCGCCTGTGACATATAGGTATCAAATCATCGTCTTAGGTTGATCAAAAAGGACGTTCAAAGTTTTTATGTATGCCCTATTGTAATATATCTGGATGTCACTAGCAGGAATAAAAAAATTAACATATGTCCCCTGTTACTTCGTGAGTTCGGAACGTGCAACGCTATACATAAAAATGCGACCAATAATCTAAAATTATTAAAATATATTTACAAAAATCATCTCACAGCATGTATAAGTAAATAAGTATATATATATATATATATATATATATATATGTATATATATATATAGATGTTATACACGCACAGATAGATTTCATTTTTGTGTATAACTGCGAGGGATCCATTGTTAAAGATTCAAAAATAACCTTGCTGGCATTTGTTTTGTATTCAAGCTACGCGAATTTCAAATCCCTCTGGATTTTTGGAAATATCCTTACTTATAATTTTTCGTTCATAATAAATAAAATGAAGATGTAAAAGGCTTATGTTGGTGCAGGGCATTATAATTATACGAACCGGCCTATACATTCTTTTTACCGTACAAAAACGATATTAAATATCCTCTAAAGATAGCAATATGAATATAATCACGGTGTGATTTTAAGTCAGCCGGCTTCATTACATTCATCGCTACGCGCTTTTTTTAGAATTTTCAATCGATTTAAAACAAAAGACAAAAGAGTTCCTCTTGATTTTTTTTTATATTAATTTGGGCTGTTGCATATTGCGGTCCGACCCTGCACGTGGCAAATGCAACTTTTTACTTTTCGCTTTTTCCATTTTATTTTTTCGTATTGCATATAGGACACACGACTCGTGGAACTGTCCACTTCACTAAGTACACTCACCAAATCAGAGTTTTCCAAATTCGAAAATCTTAGTCGCACTCTTTGATAGCTTTGATTACCAAACTTTTATTTATTTTACTAACTGTAAACCAGGAAAATTCTTTTGTCATGGCCATGCTGAACGGATTTTTAATGTTCGTATAAAGACGTCTACTTAAAAAAGAGAAAAAAAAACAAAAGATTTGATTAAAAGTTTACGTGCAAGCGCTTCCTCTTGTGTCTCCCGCGTCTTTAATTGCATATCTAGCACTCTTTATAATGTTATAGTTTATTAGAAAAACTATTACTCTCCTAAATGGCAACGCGTTTCCCATTAAAAAATTTGTATGAGAAGAAGGTGGGGTAATACTTCTCAGTTTTTGCACACACTACATGATGTGCGAGCACAAACATTTAATTAACACTTGTGCTGACATCAGTGATTTTCTAAATCAAATAAATTTGATGCGTAACTTTAACGTACAATTCGTATGTAATCAATTTTATGTTCTCTTACTCATTCCTTCCTACTGTTGTGAACGAAGTTACGCTTTTATCTACCATAAGACTCATTTCACAGGGATTTGCTGGAAGCAGAAAGTTGGATGTGAAGATTAGTTCATCATTTTCAACATTTTCAACAAAATCAGCTAAAAGTTTATTTTTGTTTTCTTATTGCTCCATAATTTTCTTCACAAGCCGTAGAATATTCGCGTATGGTTATAAAAATTTTTATGGATCACGCTTTAATCCCTAAAAAATTCAAGTTGTTTCGCCCGATACTTTCACTATAGGAGAAATTACTGGTGCATATAAATTTTAAAATAATTTCGTCATTTTTATTCTTCCAAAAAAGTTATTGTAAAATTTAATTGAAAAATTTATAACTCCTCTCTTGAGTCACGTTACGGACGTAAAGCACATTAACTAACTGACTTTTCCAAATTGTTAAAGATCAAGCGTAAATCCGTAAACACCACAATAATAAATGCGTCGAGAGGACGTGTCGGCATTGTTAGAATCCTGCAAAGAAAAAGTGCCTCTAAATATTTTCCTGATTCCTATTCCTGCTAGGCCATACTTCAGTTGGGCGAATTCTTATAGTAGCAAACTTTGCATAAATAAAATTATTCAAGTGTAAACCTATGAGACATACAAACACACTTCGAATTTATTTCACTTTTCTAAACGTTGTCAACATTTGCATGGACTGGTTGAACTGACGGAAGAATATACATTAAGCCTTAGTTGTCTAGTTCAATTTGTGCGACTTTTCCAAGTGTTTAGCAGATGCAATTACGCCGGAGCAGACCTTCGGTCCTGTAAGAACAACTTGTTCTAATGACAATTTTTCACTGTTTCCTTTATACTTTATTTCTTTACTAGACGTCGTAACCTCGACTAACAATTTCAATGGTGGTGTGTTCAAATCTCAAGTACGGTAGAGTTCAGAGAAGCCAAAAGCCTTAGATGCTAGTGCTATAAGACTCTAGTCTTAGAATTTATTCTCTGGCTGAATTTATAATAATAATAATAATAATAATAATATTTGTTTTATAAAGTCGCTAATTCATTGAATGTTGGTTTTAAGAAATATGTAGTTAAACATCTACTATTCAATCCAGCTAAGAGATTTCATAATACGCAGTGTATAACTGATGCGCAAAAAACTAAAATAACTTGCATTAGGTGTTTGCAAAAATTTTGATCAGTGACTTCTGCAAGTAAAAATGATAAAGATATGGGAAATACCAGTGAGCATAACGGTTGAATCCTATGGTTTTGACCTTCCTCTATATTAATGAATCTTGCGACATGATATCCCAATGCTGCCAAAATTATTGCAAAATATTCTAGAAAATGATGAAAACTATTTTAGTCAATTGTACCAATTTTCCACAACAAATTCCTTTTTCAAGTGAGAAAGTGATAAACATTTTTTCAAGCACCTAATATTTGACCAAATACATCAGAAATTTTATCGGAGGCAGGTTTAGTATAGAGAGGAAGATAATTGAATGAGTCATTCGTCAAGTCGGATATAACACACACGTGTAGCTCTGATAGAAAGTACGTGAATTATAAAACATTAGTGATAGTTGAATTGCCTTTAAAAACAAACATCTAGAAAGTATAAGCGAAGGCATAAATGACTTTCCGCGAAGATCAACAAACAATTATTATAATCAATGCAATTTTTTATAAAATAAACACAGCTTTGCTCTGCAAATGAATCGCATACTTTGTTCGGCTTTTATTGCTAAACAATTCGTCCATTGACAATTCTTAATAATTATTAAAGAATTTTTTTGTTACTTAAGGGGTCTACTCATTGACAATATATTCAACTTCTTAGGTAGTAACCAATGTTAGTCAATATTATAAATAAGGCCATTTTGAAATTAATGAATTTCTTCAAAGTACCTGTTTTGTGGTATCAGTACTTATAAATGAAATTGGCAACTTAAGATAGATGCACTCAATTGTCTATCTGAATTATTTCACTTGTTTTACTTGCAAAGCAAAAATAGAGCAACAATTATTTCGGGCCACTTCCATAATGTTCATACTTCTTAAGGTATTTGTTGTGGTTTCTAGCTTTTCTTCGTAGTACATAATTTACACTTGCGTCCTTTGGCGTTAATTAATTTATGTGTGCCCCATTCATAAGCTATTTAATAGTAATGTAATAGTTATAATAAATCTTACTATCTTACCTCATTTGAATGTAATTTTGATCGCGAGGATATACCGCTTCTTTTAAACTGCTTTTCTTGCTTAAAAGGCGTTAAAAGATAGAAATAAGAGGTGCCAAATAAAATAAATCCTATTTCATAAATCTAGCATAACGTATCTAATGTCTATGGGAGTAATATGAGATCTCTCGTACACAACACATAGCTGCATAAGTTCCTAGCGTGATATATAGATGACGCCTTTAGTAGTGAATCCATATGATTTTCATCCAAATAGTACAAAGTTTTAATCAGAATGAGTCAAAATTTCATCGACAATCGGCCAAGCAGACAGAGTCAGCCAAAGCCGTCCAAAGCGCGCAAAAAAGTAAAACTACTAACACAGTTTTATTTTTTAAACTAATGTCGTAAAGTTTTAAAATATTTCCTTTATAAGTTGGTAGTTCGCCAATAACGGCGATATCATGCTACGAACTTATTAAGCGTTATGTTATAAATTAACGCCCTAACGAAACTTATCTAAAGTCCCACCAGCTGTTTATCGCGTTTGCGCATAATTCCACATTAAAAGTTTGAAAAACTAGGTTCGCAGTTGCTCGCAAATCGACTGTTTTGTGTAAACGCACAAAAGTGCTGATCATTCAACAAAATTTTAAGTGGCATCCGCAATATGATAAACCTCAAGTTTGCTTTGATCACGAATTTAAGTAATATTTCCAAACCACCCCTAACAAGCTATTAAAAAGTTGCACAAAAAAAGAATCTACGAGAAGTTAAATACATGTGAGAACCATTTTCTCTCGCCACTAAACACATAGTACAAAACAATGTAAACGAAAAATAATAATAAACAAAAAACTTCTCGCAGCTTTTATCTTTACGAAATTAATCATGTTGTCGGGTGAGCCGGCCCTTTAATTGTCACACAATTTTAGAACCTTCTTCTTGTCTATGAGGTTTGGCGTATTAGTAAGAATAAATTTATTAAAAAATATTTTATTTAGTTAAAATGTTTTAAGGAATTTCTTCCAAATTTTTGTGCTAGCAAAGGTCTATTACGGCATACTTTTGCACATATTTTTTCAAAATTCAAATAGTTTCTAAAAAAGAAACTAAAGAACAGAGGGTGAAAACTAAAAACAATTCAAGTCAAAGACCTTTCTATAATACACATAAAAGAGACTAATTAAAATTTCAGTGCTTGCATGTGTGCTAAGCTTTGCTTCCTGCAATTAACAATCGTAAAAAAAAACAAACACTTGAGAAGAAAAATATACGCTTTTTCCCTTCATTTGCTTACATTCCAACCAAATTGTCAAAAGTGGAGAAAAGTGCAAAAAAGTGACGTACACAATAATTTTTTAGTTTATTAGAGAAAACTTGCCTTAATTAATTCAGAATACAAGTAAATTTTATCTGAAAGAATAAAATAATTTCAAAAAATTATTTAGTTTATATGTACGTAAGCATTAAAAATTATGCTTCAAAATTTTTTATGTTGAGCACCAGTCCCTTATTGTCAATTTCCACGTATTCATTACAAGACTAACCCAGTCGTTTTATCTCTCTTTCTTTCTTTTCAATTCTAACATTCATCAATTCGTTTTTGTTGTTCTCTTTTTATTCATTATCCTTCTAATATTATTATTATTATTATCATTATTATTATTATTATTATTATTATTATTATTATTATTATTATTATTATAGTTTTTTCTGTACCAACTTTAACAGCAATCAAAAAGTCAGCCATAATTATTAAAACTATTCAGCCAAAATATATTTCTTTACTTTCTTTTTTCTCTCGCTTATCTGCTGTTGCCCCCCATCTGCGGTTACTTATTTTGTTCAAACAAACAAAAAAAAAAATGTAGCTGGTGGTATTAATAATCAAGGCAACAGCATCAGCAGCGGCGGTAACAACATACACGATTTGGATACAAACAGAATCAACAGTTTACCACCAGAGACTACAAATAACGGGAAAACCGCAGGCAACGAAGTTTTAATCATGAATGCCAACAATGATGACAGAACGGCGAGCTTCTTTGCTCAGCCAGGCATATTGGCGGGTAAGAATAAAAATATGTAGTATTAATAATATTAAAAGAAAGATATTACGTATTTTTATGAAGGCGTGGTGTTCAGTGTCGAAAATATTTTATTGTCGTTCATTGCACAGTTTTGCAAAGAAAGGAAACAAAAAAAAAACAGAAAACTGACGAATACAAGGTATAGCTATTATCAAGGTAGTCGAAATGAATAGGGTTGTAGTGAATTTGCAAAGCAACATATTAAGCAACATTTAAAGAATTGTATCCACAATTAATCAGTTCTAATATTTAAAAATATGTAAGTTTAAAAAAATTTTTTAAGAGCCTTTCTTAAGGCCTTCTTAAATGAAGCACTTTAAAAAATTGCATGGAATACTAAATTAAAACCTAAAAGCTAAATTGAAATTAAAATTCGAGAAAAAATTATAACGTGACCCACAATTGCTATCTCCCAAAATCCTTATCACGGTCTTCAAAACGTTAGAAATTTTAGAGAAAGTTGGAGCAAAGTAATTCGAAAGCGAACATTCTCATAAAAACTTTCTGCATAAAAGGCAGGATAAAGGCAGCTTACTTGAACTTA
Organism: Glossina pallidipes; assembly: GCA_000688715.1. Lineage (NCBI taxonomy): Eukaryota > Metazoa > Arthropoda > Insecta > Diptera > Glossinidae > Glossina > Glossina pallidipes. Next base: position 122,263 of record KK499918.1, on the reverse strand, counting down.
CAACTATTAAAAAATTATGTAAAAAAAATGTAACTCCAGTAGTAACTAGGTTACGGTGGAACAGTTCCTTAGATAAATATCACGAAACTATTATTCTAACAGAAACTTGCATTATGTTCACGAAACAATTGAAATAAAAAGTTTCTTAAGTGGAAATATTGTTTGTTTGACTTTGTTATTGGATTTATTTTATTGCAGGAATCATTTACTACAAATATTTTTGTTTCTTTTAGCTGTCATAGGCGGTAGCGTTGTAGGCCTATTATTCGCCATTTTAATAGTGATGTTCATAGTGTATCGTATGAGGAAAAAAGATGAAGGCTCCTATGCTTTGGACGAGCCTAAACGATCACCTGCTGTTAATTCTTATGCGAAAAATGCCACGAATCGTGAATTCTATGCCTGAGATAATGAGTATCGTTATTAAAATAGCGAAGAATAAAGAGAAAAAACACACACAGGAGATAGTTCCAAAAAAATCAACCAAACACACAACGTTACTTTGAGTATATAATTGATCATTAATTAATTGTAAAGTGGAAAAAATATTAGAATGTACATGAAAGTCAGTAGACATCACATCTGTATACTCCGCCGACATAATGAACGATTTTTTCATTTTGTCTTATTATTTTTTCAAATGCGTATATTGAATTAAAAAAAAAAATTAATAAAGAAAACCAAATTAATAAAACAAAACCAATACATATTCAAATTGTAAACAATAAAAGAGATTATAAAATATCGTCGATAGCATGTATGTATGTGTGTACATTTAGAGCATTTACAATTCAAAACTAAAACGATAAAAATATTAAATATTTTGTAATGTTAAACTTATAAAAGAGGAATAGAGAAGGGAACTTATTCTCTTGAAATTTGATAAAATAAATGATTATTATTATAATTATTATTATGAAAAGGAATAATAATAATATAATATAAAAAATGAACAAAATTAAAGCGTATAATTTAAGTCATCATTGGAAGTTAAATTCATTTAAATTGTAATACTTAGTATAATTCTTAAAAAAAAATACTAAAATTAACAAACTGAGAAAAAGAATTTTATTTATTAAGTCCTCTTAGGAAAACACGTAGACTTAAAATAATCGGAAACAAAAGCAACAATTGTAAGAATTAAGAGAAACGAAGCTAAGTAACTTTTAAAATAATAAGACGAAAACATTTTTTAAACTTGGAGAAATATTGTGTTGAATGAACAAAAACTAATTTATAAACAATTCTTTTTATATAAAAATATTAAATGAAGAATTGGGTTTATTTTATTTTATTTTTTTTTAAGTATCAGCGTCCTAAAATAAGCGTCGAAGGCTTTAAAGAATTGGTTTCCTTTTACGCATTTAACTCCTCCGATGTGAAGCAAAACTCACTAAATTTTGCCCATAACTCAGAGAATATATTAACATTGTCATGTCTTTTCAATGACGTGACGAAGATATGCAGTCATCCCTTTAAGTGGTATATGCCAGGGTTAAATAGAGCTAAAATCAATGGGAACCAAGTATAGGTTGCATATTACTGGCGGTAACAGTGTTATGGAATGGAAACTGTCCAAATAAATCCGCAAAAATATCGTTCAACGCATTTCTGATAGATCAAATAACTTTCTGAAAACATATATAAAAAATTTTTTTATAAAATTGATTAACAAAAATACATTTTAATTCACTGACTTAGTGAACAAAAAAATGTAGACATGTCAGTTTGTCTTTTTTAAAAGTCTCATTATGAAAAGTAGTATAAAAAACTAAAACATGGTACATAAGCTTTGATGTGATCTTCCCTGTTCAGTTGTGAAGCTGATCATATAGGCCACAATAGGCGGAGATGAAAATTGGCAGGAAAAATTTAATATAAAAATTGGAATCTAACACAAATGTTTATATAAAAGTCGTGTTAACCGTATTAAAAATCTAACCACAAATTAAAAGAAAAATTGTAATGTAGTATCACCCAAAACGGGATAAAGCCCTCTCTTTTTGCTTGTTTGGTTGTGGACTTGTACATGTTTTTCATTAAACAATTAACAGCCAGGATTTTTTTCAATTTATCGATATATTTACTTTGTGTTTTGCAACACTTTGATTACCAAACAAACTTTATGTTCTTAAAGCTTATTGATGATTTTAATTTGATGACAATTATGTATAATCGAGAAAAAAAGAAGAAGAGAAGAAGAAATCAATGTGAAATATTTGAACCTTTAATTATGTTACCTTATCAGATATATGTATGTATGTTTATGTGTATTTAAGTATTTTGTGTGCATTTAACTTTGAAATGTTTAAGCCTCTATTAATTAATTTGCTATTTTTGTTATATAAAATAGAAACAAATCTCAATAAAAACACCACAGTAACGCAAATACAAAAAAACTTATATTCAATATAGATAAACAAACTTTTCACATTAAAAACATGAACAAATAAAGAACTTGGCTGTAGATAGGTGTGTGTACGTGTGTATGACTAGTGCGCAATAAATTTTGAGAAATGCCTTTCGACAGAGAAATGTAGAGAATAATTAATGGAGTTGTTTAAGAAAGGAAAAGTGCATAAAAACTCAAATGGTAACTCAACTAAAAAGCTAACAAAAAGAAATTCTATAGAAAAAAATCGCAAACACACACAAAACACCGTCGAACGCAACGAAGATTTTCAAGACAGACTGACATGTAGGTGCACTAACGGATGTGCTTTTTTTACCCATCACAAAGGTTGACTACTTATAATCATTCATTCCAAATATCTTATGAGGCATATATTTATTCCTAATCAAAACGAGACACGAATGCGTCTGTTTGTTCCTCTGTTAGTGAACTGTTGAAGACATTAATTCAAAGCTTAGCAAAAGTACTTATGGTCTCCATTAAAATATCGGTGTCGGAATAGTCGACGGCACGATAGCTAGGTACGCACAATTTGTCATGGCGTTCATATTAATTTCCTGCTTTTCCTTTTTGTTTTTCCTAAAACTTTTTGTTGAAAAGAGAAGCCGCGTGTATAAAATTTTCTAATTCTCAATTTTATGAGATGCTGACAGAGATTTTCACTTATAAAAAAAATACAAAACGTATGCAAGCCCATTAGTAAGTGAATACGTATTTACTGGAGATAAGAAGAAAAATAGAAGCAGTTAAACAAACATAAACCAAAAATGATATAAATAAACAATAATTACTGCATTTCTTTGTCATAAAAACATAAATTTTCATTATACTCTTTTTTCGGTGTGAAAGCCTATAAAAAGAAACTTGTTTGGGTAATATTTACACTAATGACGAATAATGGTGATGATGACTTTTATAAATAATTTACTCAAGTTGTGTATAAAAATATATATGCCATGAGAAATGTATATGAGTAATACTTGAAGATATTCATAAAACATGACAACCAAACATTATATAATAAAATAAAATAAAAAATAAATAAATAAAAAATGTGTAACTTAATTATATATTGAATTAAAATTTTTTTTTTTTTAAATATTGAATTTTTTGTGAAAAGTATATTTAACTTATATCCGACCGTCTATTATCCGTTTATTTAAGTACTAACATATACCTTTTACAATTTTTAGGGGACTGAAGTTACTCTGTTGCGCTAACTCAAACCTCAAAGCTCGCCAAAGATAAAAACAATGAGAATGAGAAATTGTCTTAAGTAGCTTGTTATCCTTATCTGTGGTGTTGGAGCCGATATAAAACTGTTATTGGTAAGCCCTTTATCAGTATTTATTTATTCATTCTACACATGAAAAAAAAACAAAAAAGGAAAGGCATGCACACAATTAGCACAGGGCCACACCCACAACCGGTACAGGACCATATTGCAAATGAACCCCTAAGCCATCGCAAACATGCATAAGCTTGGCAACCAATAATAGTTAACAATAATTCATCTTTGAATCATAATGACTTTATAAGGTTAAAAGCTGGTTTAAATACGACATGGGTAAATCACGTATATTAAGCAGTGTGGCTTTAATGGACTTTAAAGAGTCCGACTGACAGACGTCATTTGGGTTCTTGCAAACAACTCTGAGCGGGTTAAACAGCTCATAATTATATTTACATTGACAAAGTTTAACCAAGGTAAAGTGCCTAGAGAAGCGGTTAGGAACATTGAAACATATTTCGAAAATCAATGAGTCAATAACACCATTTATAACTTTAATTACGAAGGAAACTCCAAATCCACGTTTCTCAAGAGACGGTAAGGACAACAGAAGCAACCTATTTTCATAGGGGCGAAGAGAGGCAATCGGATCCCAACCCAAATTCCTCTGGGCAAACAGCAAGAATTGCTTTTGTATAGATTCAATTGAATCTACATAGCACCTATAAGAAGGAGACCACACAACAGAGGCATACACGAGTATAAGTCTAACCAAACACGTGTACAGACTTTTAGTAATATAAGGATCATCAAGCTCTTTGAACTACTTCTTTATAAAACCAAGCGCGGATCTAGCTTTGCTTAACGAGAGCTCAATATGCAAGTTGAAACGTAACCTATGGTCAAAGAAAACGCCTAAATCTGTGAACGACTCAACATCCTCCAACTTGTGCGAATCTATGAAATGGGTAATAAATGACTTCCTTCTTGAGAAAGAAAGCTTCTTACATTTATTTAGGGTTAGTGTGATATAATTCGACGAACACCGTGCCACCAAATTATTCAGGTCAGTTTGAAGCTGATGTGATTGCGATTCTAGGGAAAAAGAAGAAAACAGTTTCACATCATCAGCATACATTAAGATCTGGCTCGATTTAATCGCCGAAGGCAAGTTATTAATGTATAGATTAAATAAAATGGGTCCTAAGTGGCTATCTTGAGGTACTCCTGATGCAACGTGGAATTCATATGAAGTGGTGAAGTTAAACAAAACCCTGAATGACCTGTTATGCAAATAAGAGTTTATCCATTTAACTAAATCGGAAGGGAAGCCAGAGGCTTGAAGCTTAAAGATAAGCAATTATGATTAACCAAATCAAGCGCTTTGCTAAACTCAATGTATATGACATCAGTGCAAGAAGCACTAGAAAAAGACTTGAAAACATGACAAGTAAACTCTAACAGATTGGTGACCGTAGATCTTCCTTTTCGAAAGCCATGTCTGAGTGGAGAAATATACGATTTGGTGGAAAAAGCCAGATGCTGAGTCACAATATTCTCGAATAGTTTAGGCAGGACACTCAACTTAGCGATGCCTCTAAAGTACTCAATAAGTTGTCTACTCCCACATTTGTGAATAGGAATGATAAAACAACTCTTCCAACACAAAGAGAAAACACCTAAATTCAAGGACTGATTAAAAATCTGAGAGATAACGCCACATAGCTTAGCGGCGCAAGATTTAGATATACATAATGGAATTCCATCGGGTCCAGGCCAATTGTATTTTAGAGAGCTCAACCCTTTGAGAACGTCATCTTCAGAAATGACCAAATTAGGTGTGGAAACGAAGTTAGTTATAGAATAAGGGTAGTTTGCCAATAAATCAAAGCTAACAGACGAAAAGTTTCGACGGAAATATTCAGCAAATAGATTTGAGATTTCAAAATCATCCGAGGAATGAGAGCCATTGAAAGAAGCATGCGAGGAATGTGTGGAAATTTTTCTTTTTGAATTACAAAATTTAAAAAAGTATTTAGGATTAGCAAACAGAGAGGATTTAATGAACTGAAAGTATCTGCAATAATAAATGTGGTTGAGGGAGTTAAGTCTATGCCTTGCCACCGGGTAAGCGAAATAGTCGGGCGCGGAGCCACTTTTCGAATATTTTTTGAATAGCGTGTTTTTCCTATTCTTATAATATTTAATTTAAGATGCAGCAATAGCTAGATTTGATGTATTGTAGAACGATGAAAATAAGCTTTCAATACTTCCAGTTGAGAAATCAAGCCTCATATGTGAAAGATGATTTTTTAGCAGTAAAATATTGATTTTATGAAAATCATATTTTTTTGAAAAAGTTTGGTTTGGCAGCCGAACGATTTCTTCTTGTGATGAAAGGTGAATTCTTGTGATGAAAGGAAATGCACATCGATGGATGATAAGGATCCTCAGGTAAACGGAAAGGTGGACAACGATTTACATTAATCTCAGGAAAATTGGCAAAGCAGAGATCAAGCAGTCTACCATTACAATTAGGGGTTGTGTTATATTGAACTAAATTATGATCAAATAATTCGTTGAAGAACACAATAGCTCTATCAGATATTGAAGTAGGAATCACAAACCCAGAGTTATCACTGTTACGCCAAGAGACTTGAGGCAAGTTGAAGTCACCCAATGCAACGATCAAACCGGTGGGACTAGACCGCTTGGCCACTTCACAAATGAGAGCAGCCTGCTGCTTGTCTATGGATATATCAGAATTTGGGGGAATATAGGAGCAGGTTATAAATAGCTGTCTATTAGCCAATTTCACTCGAATGGCGAGAAATTCAACGTCAGGAGAAATGGGAAATTCTATTGAATTGGGCGGGACTGACGCAGATATGGAAATTAATACACCACCACCAATACGATTCACTCGACCATTTCTAAAGACTTGGAAAGAATTGTGGAAAAGTTCCGACGAATGAAGGTCGGGTTTTAGCCAGGTTTCAGTGAAGGCCAAACAGAAAAACTCCATGCTTACTGAATTTAGGAAAGTTGACCGAATTTTTGAATTTAGGCCCCTAACATTTTGATAAATGAGAAATAATGAGCCTGAAGAAACAGTTAGTTTTTTGAAAGCGACAAGACTATTGCTTTGGTGATACGGGGACGATCTCGAGGGATAAATTCTTTAATTAAGGATCCTACTGGCCACAGTGGTTTATTTAACAACATTTCACTATTTTCAGTCGGAACAAGTATTTTAAACGAAGAGATTCCTCTAGATTGAGAAGGAGCCATTTTGAAAATAGTGACACGCTTTATGTTGACTGATGGGACTTTCGCCGTCAGATAACTTTTTATGTTATCCACGAATGTTTCAGGTGCCAGTCTTGACACAAATATTGCTTTTCTAGGAGGAACTGCCGTCAAGCAAATATCATTACTAGGAACAAGAGGGTTTACGGCTGGGGAGTTTAGAGATTGGGAGAATATAGATGGGGTTATCGCCCTCGCACAAGCTGCTTGTGTGACTTGCCCAGTCTAGTGACCACCATTCACATTCGAACAGCCACGGGGAGAGGATGATTTATTTTGTTCTTTATTGGTATTAGGTGTAGACGCCTGAGTTGAGTGGGAAATACCACTTGGATAAGATACTCTCGCAACTTCAGCATAAGTTATACCAGAAGCACTTCCTGGTTTATTTGAAGCTTTTTTGTTGCAGACCGAGTCAAGCATATGTGGAACGCTACCGTTCTTTGAGGATATTTTGGAAGCAATGGCTTGCCCCAACGAATCGGACTTAGGAGGAATTAGAGGTGACGTACTACACGCTACACTACGAGTAGTGATTTTACTAGCTTGGGAAGAAGATGAGTGCTCAATGAAACGACACTCATCGAACCTTGTCTTAATTAATTCAAATTTCTCCCACAAGGAGGCAAGGTTTTCGCTCAATTCCGAGAAACTATTTCTCGTCTCCGAGAATAATTTATAGAAGTCAATGTTCCGCTTCCTGCAGTCAGAACATGACCATCTTAAGCCCTTAGAAGGGTCAACGACTGCATCAGCAGCACGGCCGAGAATACCGGCAAACTTTGTATGACTAAAGCGCTCACAGAGCCAGCAAGAAACGAATCTATCAGATTCTAGGCCTGTTTTTGCGCGACATGGTGTATATAAGCAATCCACGTGACGTCAGTAAAAAAAAGAAATGAATTATTGAGATTCTTCTTTCCTTTTTCCCTTACAACGATAATTGTATTATATACCTATCTGCTATAGTTTATCCGTAGCGAAGTAGAATTTAGCTGAATTTGTGAAGTGGATTTCAGAAATCTTTACAAAATAAACGTAATGGTGACGCAATACAACTGAAATTTAGCATTTGCTACTATTGTTGTTGTAGATGGTGTAGACACTGTTATTGCTGCTGTTACTGTATTGATTTTATTTTCATTCTCGCTTGTTCGACTGCTCCCGCTGTCTTTGCTGTAGTTATGCTTAATCATCATATGATATCAAAATTAAGAAATTATTTTGATGCACTGAACTATTTGTTAAAATTTAAACAATACACCAGTATTTTATAATTTAAACAATCAACCAATATTCTATAATACAAACAATAACCAATTTTTTACAATTTAAACAATAAACCAAATTTTTGTAATTAAAATATTAAAAAGATTTTATATTTTGATAATTTAGATTAACATAATTTGAATAAACTAAATTTTTTCTCTAGTTTTTGTTTATCTTTTGTATACTTTCAGAATTTTGCATTTCGCACCACTTCGTTCTAAACGTGAAATTTCCCAGAAAGCCGAAGCCTGGTTTTTTTCGAAAATTCTTCGCATGGTTTATATACAAAGTACCATGTGCGGAGAATGGAGAGAATATAGACTTGCTTTCAATATATCTGTAAAATGATGAAAAGAAAATCTCACCACATTTTGCATGAATTCTGATTCAGTTAATTTCCACAGCAAGGCAGCAAGAAACAAAAACCATCTTTTATTTTTTTCAAGAATTGAAAAATAAAAAACTATAAAGTTTTCTTATTTACACATAATTGAAAATTCGTGTAGATACGCATGTATATGTCCACAAACGCAAAGACAACGTTGAGTTTTAATTATTCTTCCCTAAAATATAAAATTTGGAAATATCTAAAACGATTCTTTTTAAATTATATTCCCAAACACGACAAGAAAAGATAGAAAGCGAATTAAAAAAAAAAAAAAATAGAAACGACAATTGGAGATAAGTAATAATCACACAACTATTTTATTTACACCCAAATTATAAATAAAACTATAATAAATTATAAATAAAATTATATCACTAATATAAATATATATAAATTGTGAAATTTACTTACAGGTTACAATGCTGGAGAACACAGAAACTGGTATAATTTAGCAATCAATTTATTTAATCGACGCCGGTATAGATCCGCAGTGAAATGGATGAATATGGATGAATATTCCAACACGAGTAGTAGCTGTATAAGACAATTAAAGTCCGCTCCATTTGTAGCTTACCCACAAACTGAGTCTGGTGCGAAATGATATGAAATGCTATCTAAAAATCCGTTATTTGCAGACCTTTTGTCACGAAATAAAAAAACATGTGTGTGCAAAGTGCAGAGCAGAGTTGGTTGTAATAAATGAGAAAAATATGAAAAATATGTGAGAAAAAATGGGAGCGTCAGATAATAAATGCTGGCTTCTCTGTTAAAAGAGATAATAAATTCTCGCTAAACTGTTAAGAACTTGCTAACCTGTTAAAAAAGATAATACATTCTCGCTAAACTATTAAGAACTTGCTAACCTGTTAATTCATTCTCGCTAAACAACAAACACCACAACAAAAAGCACCACACTACACACAGACCGACAGGCATGGCTTGATCCTTTTTGTTTTTTTTGGATTGTTGAGTGGAGATGGACTAAGCCAATAAGTTCGTGGCTTATATCCAGGCAATAAACAGTCGTAATTATTGGTAAGAATTATATATAAAACACAACAAGAAAAAAAGTGGTCAAAATAGCTAATGCAAATATGTTAAGAGTAATTGTGTGTGCGTATGTAAATGTCGATTGTTGAGTTGTTCAAAATCATGTGAAAATAAAAAACATTGTTGCAAACTTTGGCTGAAAATAAAAAAGGAATGGCAATAGGAAATGATTGAACGCAAAAAATAATTTAAAACGATAAATTCGCTCTTCTAATAAAGCAAGTTAGTTGCGTTATTATTGTTTTTATTGCGTTTGTACTGGCGTTGCTATTGTTATTCTGGACGATGGCACTGCTCTTGAAGTTATTTGTTATTTGTTATATGTTGTATTGTTACTGCGCTTATTTTATTTCGGGCCCTTTTCTGTGTACACCCGATTGCAGGGACTGTGCTTGTGTGCTTGATATTTTAGTTGCTATTACTTTTTTGCGTGAATCCAACGGTGACGGGATTTACTTCTAGTTTTGCTTTAACTTTTGCTTTGTATTTTGTAATGATTAGTGTTACGCTTGTTTTATTAATTGAGAACTTATATGTTTTAACAACTTTTATGCACTTATTACAGTTTGTTTATTATGAAGGTATGTGTATAAAAGGCAGGGTCAATGGTTTAGTTATACTTAAAGACACTATTGGCGTAAAGACAGATTGGCGTTGGCTTTGCTTTTTGTTTTCCAAAAAATTTTTGCTTCTTTCTTACTTCTTTTTATTAAAATCACTCACATCAAGATCGATTCATTGTACAAGGTTTCATCATAATATTTCCAGATGATTTGATATATTTTTTAAAAGCAATAGCGGCTATTTTGCAAGCTTTGAAATAGATAATGATGCACATGCGCAAGGAGAAATTAAATTATGACAAGTAAAACGAATAACTTGGACCAAGAGTGTGTGCAAGAAAGTAATTAGGTAGTTTAAATTCCGCGTCCCGTTAAACTATACAAAACTTGCAAAGTCTTTATAAATTGAAATCTTCCTAGTTAGTCGAGCAAGGCAAGCAACCATGATGCATCAGAATCCTGTACCTCTTGGTATATTTGGAAGCCGGCAGTAGCTTGCTCAATTCGGTGACGGGTTTTGGTGGTCGTAAAGAATGAAGTGTATGATACATGAGATAAAGTTTTTGGGATTTTAGTTTTCGAGATTGGTGAAGGAAGAGTTTTTGCACTTCATGAACTATAAGTTTCGCTCGGTTATGTTTCTTCCAAAAGAGAAGGTATTAAAACAAAAGAACACTTGATATTCAAATAAAATTCGATGGTTAAAAGTTTCTTTAAACAGCAGACAATTTGCAAAGAAAAGCAAAGATTAAAGATGAATATTTTTAATGTTCCTTATATAAACTGTGAGGATCCAGAGTCGTCCCTCGTTTTGGGCTCACGGATTCTCCGTCTCTGGTGAGGGGAAGGGAGTGCTAGATTAAGATAAAATAGGAATAGATTAAAATAGATAGACTAAGATAGAAATAACATAGGTTAAGAATAGATTAAGGTCTGTCTCTTATACACATCTAGATGTGTAAAATAACATAGGTTAAGAATAGATTAAGGTAGAAATAGAAATAAAATAGGAATAGATGAAGATAGCAGTAGGGATAGACTAAGATAGCAGTAGGGATAGGTTAAGCTTAGCGTGGAAGGGAGTTGATGTTGGGCTCTCGAGCTGAGAGGCCGGGGAGTCTCGCTTGAGACGTCGGCGAGTCTAGTTCGAGACGTCAGAGAGAATCTACGCTGTGCAGTCGTTAACCAAGGTATTATTATTTAACGTTAACGGCATAAAATATCAACGTTCAGATATCGACATTATATTGTTAGCAATTCGCTAAACACAATAATTTTCAATAATAAAGAAAAAGAGCAAGTCCCTGTAAAAATAGAAATTTCTTGTGTTTTCCTTCCCTGGGACGCTGAGCTGCCACAGTTTATAGAAAAGGGCCGCAATTTTTTTTTTTTTTTTTATTTTGGATACAATTGTGAAAATGGCAACGCTAATTATCTAGAAACTAAATGGAGGAAAGCATTAAAGAAAAATGCTCTGATCCAAATTTCAATAAATTGAAAATTGGAAGAACATAAGCATATATTCTAAATCTTATTAGTAAATTATATACATACGATATGAACCCTCAGTTCAATCTGAGACACCAAAATTTTTTAACAGATTCATGGAAAGAAAAAAATGTACAACAACAATCCAGAAAAATAAGAAAAAGCGCAAAGTTTACAAAGTGGGAACAATAATAAACATTACGACAAATCTGGTATATCATTTATGGACATATTTAATGTGTGCATCACATCATTAAGAAATCTGCATGCGAACAGGTATAAATTTCGACAGTTTAGTACGGGAGAAGAGGGGGATAATCATGTAAGCAGGCGAAAATTAAGTATGCAACAATCACCAATAAAACTTAATCATGTTAGCAAATTTACTGGCGATTGTCACCAAATGTGCCCTCTGAAGTACGCCAAACTGGCGATGATAAAATTACTGTTGCTGAGTACAAATTTGTATTAATATTGGGTATAAGCAAGGGTACCACAAACCTTTCTTTTAGAGTTTATACAAACAAAAAAAGAAAAGAAAAACATAACTAGATGTTACAAAATGAATTATTATTTCAAAAATTTACAAAAATTAAAAAAAATGAAGTCTTTCCGAAATTACATTTCCGAGTGTAAGGAAAAAAAAAAAAAGTTAGAAAAATTGGGACAACTTTTTTTTTCCACATCGAGCTAAATCAAGCAAGGTTAATGCATGGGAAAGGAATACCATGAGATGGGCGTGGAAGGCTTTGCGCTAGCGCTACTTCAAAACAAGTGAAATAATTGCTTCTGATATTTACAAACGACGTATAAATATATGTTATATTGATGTATGTAGATTTATGGAGAAGTTCTGCGTTTCCAAACCGGATTCTCATTACGTTCAGGGAAAAAGAAACACCGTATTGGCTTCAGACTGGCCGGCAGTGACCATACTGTAACTGTGACGGTAAGTAATGGAAGGTTTTGATTTATAATAAAAAAAATACAACGAAATCCATTGTAAGGCGAAGAACATTGTGGAAAGATGCGTTGGTGTGTGCAAAGGTTAATACATCGAAAATCTAACTACAGTTTTTAAACGTTTCTCTAGGTCCCTGGGTATTATACAGGGAGAGTGAAAGAGCTTCTAGAGACCAAAGACGCTGGGAAGAAGCTGGAAGAAAGAAGTTTGTGTGGCGCTGCACAACATTTTCCATCCCTTACAAAGCGGAAGGAGATAAATTGAATACTCTAGTACTCCAGGCAACCTATGAAGAATGGTGTTGATGTTTGTGCGGGGATACCTCAATTGAGGCAGTTGGGTGAAGAAGCTAGAGGATTGCTGGCACAATATTTATAAAGTTGTAACTCGCACAGAAATTAAATAAATACTGAAAGTAAAACTTTTTAATATACTGGGTGTTCTTTTTATTTGTTCATACATGAGCATAAAAGAAAATACTTGGTATACATGAATGGAAAAGGAAATGTAATATAATGATGAAGAAGGCATAATTTATATGAATTAACCACTAATTATGTATTATAATAGAACTCTTAACATTCATTTAGTAGAAAATCTGCAAAAAGAGATATACAATAATTTATTTTGCAATAAAAAAATTAAAAATTTAAGCACTAACTTTTTTCACTTGCCAAATTCCCTGTAATTTTCTATTCATTTCATTTTGCGCGTTATTATTTACCATACATAGTTTGTTTATACAAAATGGAAAACATCCGCTATGCCCACACAAAGTTACAAGGGATAAAATTTTGTTTTTTTTCACTTTTTAGAGTTTTGTGCTTATTTATCAAAAGGCAAACCGAATGTTTAAAACTATTTTATAAATGAAGATATATCATCTGCCTAAAAATGGGTTAATTTTGAAATGAATATGGTAGACACCGCGATTAATTTTTTGTTAATAATACTAGCGATATTGGTATCAAATAAAAGAACTTGGAGAGTAGAATGCAAAAAACATAGCCGTGGGTATGCGAGATTCGGCCGAAAATAACTTTCTTGTTTTTTTTTTCTTATCTATTTGTACATGAATAAGTATTACTATTATTTTTCCCCTCCTTATTTCTTTATATTAATTAATGTAATATTTACTTCTAAGAGTCGATTACATTCTACTGTTAGTTTGTGTTATTTGAGTTTCATATGTAAGTAAATAAAATAAAATAAATAAATTATAAATACTTCTAAATTCTACAACATTTTGCAAATTCTAGTTGGTGAAAAGAATAATGTAACATATGTTTGCACGGAAATGCTGACTTAATGTCTACTGTTAAAG
>KK499918.1:92481-106982 GCA_000688715.1 Glossina pallidipes | reverse complement strand
CATTTTTCTCCGTTAATTTTTTAAGCTAACAATTTTTCTAGGTAATTATTAGTGGCAGCAGTCTGTAACACGAAAATGTTGCCATGATGGTTATGGGTACTCGTGACAAATTTCTAAATTAAATAAGAGTGGTGATTGACCGAACCCTTTTTCAAACCCACTACGGCTGAAATCATGTCCACACAGAGTTACGAGTGATTAAATTTTCTTCTTTACACTTTTTTGAGGTTTTATGCTTATTTATCGTAACACAAACAAGACAGAGTGTTTGAAAGTACTTTGTACATTTTTCAAATGCTGCCTAAAAATGGGTTAACTTTAAAATGAAATATGGTAGACACCGCGTTTAATTTTTTGTTAATAGTACTAGCGATATTGGTATCAAATAAAAGAACTTGGAGAGTAGAATGCAAAAAACATAGGCGTGGGTATGCGAGATTCGACGCCCTTCGAAAATAACTTTCTTACTTGTTTTTTTTTTCTTATCGATTTGTACATGAATTATTAATTAATGTAAGATTTACTTCTAAGAGTCGATTAGTCGGTTAGTTTGTGTTAGTTGAGTTTCATGTGTAAGTAAATAAAATAAAATAAATAAATTATAAATATTTCTAAATTCTACAATATTTTGCAAATTCTAAAATGTGCTTACTAGTTGATGAAAAGAACGGAAATGCTGACTTAATGTCTACTGGGCTGGGCAAATTTGAGAGTATTGTGAAAAAAGCTATTGTCTCATTAACTTGAATTCCTGCGAGAGCAGGGGAATACTATGCTTCTTCTTCTATTCATGCAATGTATGCTTTACTGACTTTAGGTTTTGGCAATTTTGGAATTTGGTTGTGTTTGAGTTGATTTGTGGTTGTGTTCGTGGTCGTGTTTTTTACTTTGTGCGTATAAATTTTCTAATTCTTTTTTTACTTTATTATTTTAAACAGTTTTATTAGTTATGGTTTTTAATTCATCATTGTTCTTTGTGTTAATACCATTTTAGCTTTTGTGATGAGCACTTGGTGTTTTCCTGTCATCGTCAAATCTGGTGAATTCATCGAGTGCTTCAGACTTGCTTTCAAATAACATCAGTTCCCATCAAAAACTTCGTTGGTACAAGTATTAATTCGAGCAACCTTTCTCGCATTACCGTAGCTAATGCCGCATTCTATAAGTTATCACACCTAACTATTTCGGCATCCGTTTTGTGGTTCAATAAAGTAGTTACATAGTATAAAAATAACAAAAACAGGCTTTCCGAAAAGTAGATGAAAAGTGGATCAGCGTTTACTCTTCGGTGAGACATACATTCAATTACGTCACCCCGCAAAAGTTATCGCAATTACCTTCACATGATAAAATCGTCGCTTTTCGTAGTAATCCTTGGTATATGCCCCGACATATGACAACCTCCTGTGTGTCTTTAAAGAACGATTTTTTGTTGAAGCCCTTAAAACACCCTTATACTGCACCTTACACACAGGTATACGGTTGTGCTGCGATTGGCAGCTTCTCTATCAAGCGCAGTTCTTGAAGGAAAAAATTTTTCATATGTTTTCTTTTGAATTCTCTCGTTGATTTGTAAACAATTTCATATGTTTTCTTTCTCTCTGAATTCGCTGCACCTCATTTTGAATGCGCTATACCTCCCTGAATTCGCTGTACCTCCTTTTGAATTCGCTATAACTCCCCGAATTCGCTCTAGCTCCTTTTGAATTCTCTATACCTCCCTGAATTACAAATCCAAAGAACACCAATTTGGCTCTCATTTTTTACGCCTCTCCCACTTATTAATGCATTGAAATGGAAAGTTTGAGGGGAAGTATTGGAAAGCTGTCCACAATTGTACGTGGTTACCCTGTTGATGATATTCAATTGTCTTCCAAGAAAAAAAAAAAACAATACGACAATCAATTACATGATAACGCTAACATGATAATCCCCCAAATTGTATATATATAAACGCTAATCGTGAAGTTATCGTAATTTCAACACAATCAAACAAAAACGAAAGCAGTCGCACAGTCGTAATCCTCAATACATCATGATCCTTTTAATTTATTTATTTATATATTATTGTATTTCTTATTCTTATAGCGTAAGTGGAAGGTAATTAAAAAGAGTTTGATTGTCAACCGAGGTTAGCTAGAGCTGAGAAAAAAAGGAAGAAAGGTTTTGTTCTGCGAAAGGTTTTTAGAGGAGTCTGGTTTTGAAAGTGCAACAGAAAGGTTGTTTTAGTAAAATAGATCAACTGGGAAAAAAAGACAAAAAAATTAAATGTATTAAAAACCTTGAAAAAAAAAAAATTAATCACCATTCAAGCAAAACTCAAAAAGTAAAAATTTATTAAGATTCATAAGTGCTAGAAAAATGAAGTTTGGAAAATTTTGTCGAATATGCAGTTGAAAAAAAAAACCACAAAATTCTCCGAAGAAGTAATCAGTCAACAGACCGGGAAATAAGTTAAAGCAGAAAGTAACTATTGAAGAAAAAACTAAGTAAAAGCAATGCGAGGTGTGTGTGTTTTTCATTTCGTGAAAATTCCCCCGCAGATTAATTAATTTCAAATTTGAAAAAGAAAATCATTTATGACAACAACAAATGCGGATAAAAATCTGATTATTAATAAAGGAGAGCTCAAAGCAACAAAGAAAAACATTCAAAATTACAGAAAAGGAGAACTTTATTAACTAGGCAATAAGGATGTGCGTATTAGGAAAGTCGATTTGTGAAATAAACGAGATGTAAAAGAAAAACATTTCACAATTATAGAAATACAAGAATAGACCTAACTTCGGAAAACTGCTTTAAAAAGAAAAAAAAAAAAAGAAACAGTAACAGAATAAAACTCAAAAATATTTCAATAATGGAAAAATTTGTACATATGTAGTATATATAGCATATGAATAAAATAAATTGTCATCGTATTAATACATAAATAAATATCGCCTCCATTGAAAGGATATAAGTGCAATAAAACATTCTTTTTCTACGCCTTTAAGGTGTTAAAGAAAGAGCAAGAAGATACTCCTGTGGGCAACGGCAATCAAGTAACATGAGGAGATATGGAAGTCAAAGACATCGATCGAATTCAGAGAGCAGTAAAGCAACGCTTCTATATGTATGTAAATTTATGTATATATAGAAATATATAAAAGGCAAAAACAGCCAGGTATAAATAAACATTAAGTAAAATATAGCGGAGGGGGGTGCGTGGCGATGCACGCATGAGAGAAAGTAGGGGTACCATTAGACAGTTACCGACGGACTAAGGAGGGATCTTTTTTTATTTTTGTAGTTTTAGTTTGTTTCATTTGTAATGAGGCACGACGGGCGGAGGGCAACCGCTCTACCGGCGTAGGGGTAGCTAGCCGCATTACAAGCGTTGAAAGCAGTCTTCAAAAAACTTTTGCAAATACTACGCCAGCTCAACCCCGTTCAGAAAAGCCAATTAATCTCCCAAACATGAGAGATGTTCTTTTGTTACGTCATCATTAATTTGTTTCAAAATGCCACAATAAACACGAACCGATAAAATATTAGAATATGTTTCCAAATATTTACTTTGTCTTTTTTCCTGTATAGGTTCTTTCCACTACTTTCGTATTGGTCCTAATATTGTACCGGCACTATGTTTAAAAAACGTCGCGAGAAGTAATATCAAACATTTACAAGAATTGTCCTTAGTCAAACTATTGCAAAACTGTAACGGATCTATCAGAAATCTACTCCTCCAAAGTGCCAAATAGTTTCAAAAATTCAAAGATTTGCATTCGAAGCCTATAGCCTTGAAAGGAGAATGTAACATCATTATAATATTTAACTTTATTAAAATAGCTAGACTAAATACCTATCCTATCGTGCTTATCTGATATTCTAGAATGCCTACGTCTCTTCAACTGTGGTCAAGAATGTCCTTTATCCATCGACTACATGTTCCTTTAAATACTCTAGACAATATTCACTACTGCAGCGTCATTGTCAACGTTTGTCATTGTTCAACGGTTTGAAAAACGGACAAAAAATTTTTACAGTGACTTAACACAATCTATGGTTTCTTTCTTTTTATTTCTTACGTAAGGTGGATAGTGAACCATATATCGATGACGTAGAGTATTGATAGATATGCCTGGAGAAAAATGTGCAATTTGGAAGAAGACGAAGAAAAATGGAGGGGAGTTTTGCTAAGAGCTTATCATAGTCAATATGGATAAATAAAGATTTTCGCTTGATCTCGTAAGGTTTGGGTATTGTGAACAAAGTGTAGCTATAAATTTATGTAGAAACTGTTAAAACTTGACTAACTAATTATTTATAAAATTTAATTTATGGAAATTTAAATGTGCTGCACTTGGTTTATAAGAAATCTCGATGCGTTTCTGAGAATGACAGAGTTACTTGGAAGAAAAAAATGATCTTACGCGGAAATTGGATAAAAAGGTGCATTGTTCATGTAATGAAAAGATATTAGTACTGATTTAAAAGCTAATTAAAAAAAGGAAAAAGAGCAGCTTACAGTAAAAATACTGTTGAACCTACACTGTATATCTCCGCCCTTTTCATAAGAGTTGTGTTTAATCCTCTCATCATAGATCTTATTTGTGATTATTTGCTTGAATTTGCTTAATTTAAACAAAAATTTATTAATATTTCATTCGAGTAGATAGCTTTAAAGTTAAGAAGCGCCATGAAGCCCAAAATGAATATACGAAATGGAAAAAAACCTAACAGTGACAACGTTCGAGGAAGTGATTGAGAAAAAAAAGTGGCTACTCTGGCAACATTCTTGTCAGGAAAACTAGAAACGAGATGACAAACTTTTCTAAATACTATTCAGGAAATGACGGTGTTAACGAACACGATATTTACGACGCGAATTAAACGAATAAAAAATATTCTCTTGATTTATGTGGCTTTTCATTATAATTTCTCGTCTACTTAAAGAATTAAAAATTAAAGACAAGTTGAAGATCAATATCTTAATTGAAAATATGTTGAAGTTTCATTTCGAAAAAACATTGATTACGAGACATTGAGGAATAAAATCACGAATATAAAAACTGTTGTGTTAAAATTTTTAAATTTGTTCCATTAAGAGTTAAAAAAAAGCAATAAGAATATGTTACATTGGTTTATACTTTTCTTTCGTTTTCGTGGCCAAAGTTATGACGTGAAGATGAAAAAGAACGATTGGATAAATATGCAAAGTTTTCAACGGTGATGTGCAGGGCTACACGTTATTCAATAAATGGTATAAAAAAATATACACATGCTCATAAATATTTGTAATATGATAAATATATGTTTAAAAAGTTTAGGATCAAAGCTTCAAATTAAACATAATTTTAAATAATTGATAAACATTTAAATGCAAACTATACTGTGAGTATTGCTGAACAATATCTTCAATCGAGACAATTTAATGTAATATACAATAAAAGCGAACAAATGTGCCGTCTTCACAGAAATAACTGTACTTCAGCATCGCTGACCTCTACAACAACTTTTTTGGTCGTCGTCATCATCAAAATACTTACCAGCAGCAGCGCACAGGCAGTATTCCGTTATCTTTCTCCAGCAAGCTTTTTTTTGTACGTTTTTTTTGTGTGTTTCACACTTCTAAAAATGTTATAATATGTAGGCAGGAACTACATTCTTTGTTTTTGTTGCAAAGAGAAACTACGTCCTAATTAGAACTTCACGTGAAGGATATTTTAATAAGAACTTTTTTCACTTTATTTCTACATATAAAGAAAGCTTTTTTATGCGCTTAGGGGTATTAAAAATGCGCATTTTTTTGAGTGTAACCGTCTTTGGAGTGTTTGTTAGATAAAAAATTAATTATTTTTGAAATATACCAACACCAGGGCCGTCCTCCAGAGATAATTTTAAATTACGTGATCTTGCAGAGCAGCCTCAAATCCAAAATCAGACATAACATAATTTATGCTAGTGAACCTTGTAAAGGATTTTAAAAATATTGGTTTTGTTTGGTTAAGGAGTATTTGAATGAAAACGTTCAACTGTCGACCAAAACAGGCGATAGTTTGTTAATAAATAATATTTAAACTAACTTATCGAAGGTATTATTTGTAGTTCACTAGAGAATGTCATTTTAAAGTTATTGTAAAAAATACGAACCTAAGAAATGAAAATTTTTTGAAAAATGCTACGTGCGTTTGAAAAATCGTATTTCGAACAAAAAATTGTCTAATGCTGCACAACAATGTTCGAAAAATCTGATATTTATTTTAACTTAAGGCTTTGTCACATCTTCTACTCATCTTCTTAACTGGCGTTACCCTTTTTTTATTTTTTAATATCACTCTGCAGATGTAACACGTTAAGTATGAAAAAAAGTGGAGAAGAGAGAAAGAGATGAAGATAGAGAACAGCCGCAATTTAGTTGGTGTGTGTCCGATCGGTAAGAGTTACGCCTTCATCGACTTTAGCGACGAATTTTAAATAAAACAAACGCTGTGTTTGTTCAACTAAAGAAAAGCAAAAAATGTTCTATAATGAAATTAAAGTACGTCATGAGATTTTCTTTACACGTTATTATGGAGAATGAGTCGACTTTGTCATTGAATATATATCTTCCTCAAAAACTTCTCCGTGTAAATTTAGAGCGCAAAGTAACAGATGCGTACCAAGGGGGTTAACATAGGCATCTTTGTGAAGGCTCCTTACGACGCCTGACGGCACACCGAATGTGAACGTATCGCTCACGTTTCACAAGCAGTAATGGTGGCTACCCTGGAGTTCCAAAATAAGATTATGTATGCGGCATGCAATATCCTTGTGGCGGGGAAATTGGGGAGCAACCACAGCTGCCACGAAACTCCTCAAAGATCTGTTCTTAAGCGTCAAGATGATCGCCATTGCGCCGATTCTGATAGACTAAAAACTGTAGCCGCGAATTCTACGCTGAGACAATTCTCTGGACTATCTGACACACGTCGTATTTTAATTATTTTTAAAGACTAAGATTCAATGTTAGTCTTAGAAAGGACTAACAAACCATCAAATCAGTTTAATTCACAAAAATCCTAATAATCCCTTAGTTCGGCAATAGATCTCTTTGTAAAGGCGCCAATTAGGTATCTGTTCAAATCAACTACGTAAATGTCTGTAGAGAGAGCCTCACTTCAAATGTAGACCTTGGCAGTCAATCCAAAAATTATGCACGCTGACATTCGAGGAGTTGTTGATATGAACCAGACAAACTAGTAGTAAAATAAAAAGTTAAGTTAGTAGTTTAAAAAGAGGCAGCAAAAGATAAGAAACTATTCTTTTTGGATGGCACTATTAATAAGTAACCGAGTATCTAAATGTACCCAGTCAATGCACCTAAACTATCATCGAGCAATTATCATGCTAAGAAAGTACTACTATTAGATGTCAGCAAAAGGAAGCATACAGAGAATTCTAGGCGATAAAGATAAAAGGTCGTTGTATTTACTAAAATATTTTATATAAGACAAATCTGCTCAGATTCCAAAAAGACAAGGATCCCGTGCGTTGCGAAAGCAAGTTTTAAAATTAAAAGAAAAAAAAACAGATTTTATACATGCTGGATTAAGGTTTTTCATACCTGCCTTTAACATCTTTAGTGGCATCGCAATGAGATGTACAGATTAATAGCGTTAGAAACGTTCGAAAAACTTTGATTACTATTGCAATGAAGATTGTGTAATTACGAAAAAATTGTCATGCGCACATTGTCAATTAAACATGGAATGCATACATTATCAAAATTTTTTCACTTGATTTATGTAACCATTCTAGTAGATAGCTAAAGAAAACAAAAAAAAATATAATAAAAATCAGCAGAGAAAAACAAAGAATGCACAGAGTTAAAAATTTATCTAAGAAAAAAAAAATCAGCCTAATTGGTAGATTAAACAATTAAAGCTATGTGAAACCAGACAATGCAAATTTCATCACAAAAAATTTGAAAACTTGTTAAACAAGGATTAGTATTATAAAAACCTGGTCAGTACAGAACAGAAAACCGATAAATAACTAATATCAAAGCCTGCAAAACCAAGAAAGATATCCGAAAACTTTACAACAACATTTATAGCGCCAACAACACAAAAAGAAACAAACTGGATTTAAAGACTTACAAAAAAACGCCTGGAACCACTCAGCCCTTATCACAAAATCCAAAATGCTATTGTAGGGATTACAAGCAGTTTTAGTTTGAAGGCTGATAGCCACCTTGTAAAATTATTTAGAAAGTTTTGCTAAGCTAGAGTTGGTTCAGGGAAATAATATAGAAAGTAATTAATAAATTCCTTTAAGTGGAAAATTGGAATTTTTTTAAGTAAATAAATCGCGGCCGACTATGGATTATTTTATATAGTGAGTGTTCGTTTTGCCGTTATTCTCAATTCACAATAAACAGAAAACATCACGCTATCAACTTGCTGATACTAGTAAATTTGTTATTTTTTAATGTGTATTTATTTTGTAGGTTAGGTTTGTCGATTACTTCCCTCATATTTAGCTAAACTAACAACAAAAGCTACTAGAGCAAAGCTTAAAAAATTTTCGATTTGAATTAGAACAAAAAAACTTGTAACGTACCCTTGTGCCTCTTAATACGCGAGTTAGCTCATGCACGTCAGAAAGTTTATTGATCTTCTCTTTAAGATGGGATCGCCTTTTTGCTGTCCTAGTCTCTCTCAAAATCCGGCCGATGGTAAGTGCAAGGAAACATTCCAAGCAGACTTCACCGCCGATGCAGAAAAAGAAAAGTCATTAATATCATTTCATATCACCATTTGCCATTCCTATAGTGGTGGTTGGGTTCTTATTGATTTGGCAACCATCTTTACAGGGAGATACCGTTTTGTTCCTTTGCAGAAGTAAACGGCCTATTAGAAACAAGTATTTGTTATTGTAAATATGAACAATTCTCATCTGCCACCGTGAAGATAGGAAAATAACAAATACATTGAGTACATAGTTTAAGCATGTGCATGTTTATGCGAGTATAGAATCTAATGCACACTTATGGTGCGTGGATGAGTTTAGCACGTACGCATATTTTATAATATATGTCTTATAGTTATGGATAGATAATATACTAATATGTGAAATTCCTATAAATATGTATGCTTGTTTATAAGTTTTCATACTTGGGGAAAATTACTATATAATATAATAATTGAATTAAATGATAATCATTGAAGACAAATCACATAATCTATGTGGCAGTTCATTTGTGGACTGCAAAATGAGGGGTGTCCGATTTCGCCTGTCACAAACTGTGTAAGCCATAGCAAGACCACACAAAACGGACTTAACAGTGCATTTAAAGGCTTCTCTGTGCGCATTCAATGGTAATTGGAGTTATATACGGGATTTCCCAGGTAGGTCACCTTGGCTCACTCTTGTTTACCACATTTTTAAATTATGTACATGTATGTATCAAACTACCTGATGTTTACGGACGATATAAAAATCTGCCATTCATTCAACTTTATTAATGGAATGGCAAGCCTTCAGTTGAGGTTAAATAATTTGTAAAAATCGGGTAAGGCAATCAACTTTAAAAGTGCTGTAAGCTATTGTTTTCTTGGACCACTATTACGCAGACTAGTTACTACATTAATAGCTACAAGCTGGATAATGTAATCAGGTTTAATGACTTGGCGATTATCCCTGATCCAAAGTTGAGATACAAGTTTTATAGTGACTCATACGTCAATGGAGAGAAACATCATCTGGGTTATGTAATGAGGTGGTGATTGAAATTTTAAGGCCTTTACCTTACTCAACGTTGACATACTTCTTTTATTCAACCAATTTTGGAACATTCATCTTTAGGCTAGCTGGCAAGTTACAGATGTCATATTGAGCTAATCGAATTAGTACAACAAAGCTTTCTACTTTGTGCTCTACAGGGCTAGGATGGAATTCGCATTTAAATCTTCCGCCTTATGAAAATGGGTTAAACTGAAAAAGACGCGTTATATTGGCAATTGTCTTTATTGTAAAATTCATTAAAACTATGACATCTTTCCTGTTTTTATCTAAGAGAATCTCATTTAATATACCTGGTAGATTTTCACTGTGAAAGAATTTACTTGCCACACAAACAATCAATTTAAGAATCTTTTCCGGGTGCTTTGTATGATATTAATCTTTATTCGCTTGATCCGTCACTAAAATTTATACATGTTACCATGGGTGCTATTCTAGCATCCTGGCAACTTTATTATAAACAGATATAGCTATAAAGACACTTTTATTCTTCGAACAATTTAATGAATTCAATTACCTTTCATTGTTGCTTCCCCTTGCTCGAGATATATGTGTCCTCTTCTTTATGTTCACTGTATTATTTCTATTTAACATTGCTACAAAATGCCGAAGCCTGGTTATTCATTTACTTAGATTTGTAGCAGTATCTATTACTTTACTCAGTTCATATTATTCTTACTTACAGTTAATTCTAAAATATATTATATCGCCTAATAATTTTAGCGAAAGCGAGTAAATATATCAATAATCAGTCTTAACCATCTTAACTCCTCTGGTATTCTCACAAAACGAGTTAGATTCTTCTTAAGCAAAGCAAAATTACTCTAAACAAGCCGAGTCATTCCTGAATTGAGAACCTATTACCAGGAACTGCCATCATGACGCTGCGCACATACCATATTCTTGGACTCACAATCTTCAACATTCGGAGACCATATTGGCTCCTATTAAAGAATTCTATTTTAACAGATGCTTGCATGTATTCTGGCCATTTTTGAAAAAGACTTTTATTAGGAAAAATTGGTACAATACGTTATAATTAAAATATTTTCCATGATTTTCTACAACTTTTCCCCATCTTCCTGGCAACACGGTGATACCGTGTCGAAAGAACAATATGAGTTGGCAGCGATGGACCCATTATGGAATTTCTTTAACATTTCGAAATCGCGTGACAGCCAAGCCATTCTGTATCGATTTGAACAAGTGGTAATGAGAAGACGCTATGTCTGGCTGACTATGCTAGGTGCAGCACTGCTTTCCACTCGAGCGGTAACAATGTAGCTTTGACACCTCGTGTGGCCGAGCGTTGTTACGCCAGAGGATGATTTTGCGTTTGTTAAGTGCCGTCTCTTTTGCAACAATATATCACTGAAGCTGTTCAGTTGATGTCGGTAGATATCTGCAGTAACGGTTTCATTTGGTTTCAGCAGCTTGTAACACGCTACACCTTGCTACCTTGCTGTCCTACCATATCACAGCAAAATTTTATGGCCATGAATATTCCGCTTCGGCGCCGATGTAGATGGCTCTCCTGGACAAATCTATGACTTTTTCCGCTTGGGTTTCCCGTAGTGGATCCACTTTTCACCGTCAGTCACAATGCGCCGCAAACAACTCTTCTTCTTTTGCCTGGTAAACGATGCTGCAACCGATGGGAATGACATTTCCAATCAAATCGTATCGCAGCCATTTTCCATCTATTTGGATCTTTCACACCGCATATGGAGGTCTTCAAATAGTTGATTCATCAACAGCTAAGCTTTTCGAGAGTTATTTAAGAGTTTGGAGAGGGTTTTCATCCAATAAGTCTTCCAGTTCAATGTCTTACAACTTTTTTGGTCCTCCAAGTCATTCTTTGTCGCTGACATCAAAAACACCATTTTCGAACCGATAAACTCAAAGTCGACAATTGGGATATAATGGGGCGGCTTCTAAAAGTGTTTGATGGATTTTGGGAACAAATTCATTCAAATCAAACAGTGCAATCCTCAAATCGAAAATGCAATTTTGGTAGTTTTATTATTAACACCGAATAACTCGATAATAATCAGTTCAGAAGTGTTTTTTTATTTAGAGAAAGATCAAGGAATCTATACACATTGATACTTTCCATTACTTTACTATTTTCCCAAATTGATGTCGCTGATCAATATAAAATACATGCGAGCATATATATTATATATTATTATTACTTTATTTATTACTTTGATAGTTAATAAAAAAATAAATATACAAAATAGATAATTATATTGAAGAAATTACAGTCAAATTAATTTTTCCTTTTTCTATAAAAAGGTTTTTAATCTTAAACAAGAACCAAGATAAAAACCAAAATCATAACTTTAAACAAGTCTGACATTCCAAGCAAAGCCAAATGAACTTGATTCTACAATAATAGTATTTGTGCAATCAAGTATAAACGCAGTAAATTATACTGAATTTGGTTGGCATACAACTTCGTGGCAGTTTTTCATATAAAAATTATACTGAATTTGGTTGGCACACAACTTGGGGCATTTTTTCATATAAAAGTTATACTGAGTTTGGTTGGCATACAACTCCGGGGCAGTTTTCCATATAAAAATTATACTGAGCTAGGATCAAATACAACTTCGGGGCAGTTTTTCATATAAAAATTATACTGAATTTGGTTCAAATACAACAAAACATAACAAAACATAAAAAGAACAAAATTCATGTATAAATAAATAGGAGAAAAAAAGGATGTACACTTCCTTAGCACAGAGGCACACCCCCGGTCAGAAAAAATTCGAGTTGGGAGTGGCCGCCTAAACCGCTTGGCAGCCGATAATAATGAAAAATAGTGAAAAAATGTGATTCAATTTTCTAATTATACGAGGACCGCAGAATTGAGAACTAATTTAGATACGACATAAACTAAGCAGTTGGTATGCTAATGTACATGTGGTCTAATAAACTCCACCTCAAAACAAAATGCGTAAAAATAATCTATCACATTAAACAATTACAAAAAGAGTGAAAATTGTATGTGGTTGCTGTGCTGTAAGCTTCTTTGTCACCAACTGAGCTCCTTGATTATCGCAAAAAACCAGCGCAGCTTCTTCCAGCTATTCATTAAAATCCATTCCATTTAACAAGGTCCTTGCAAATGAAACTTCCTTAGCTCCTTGAGTTAACACAATGTATTCCGCCTCCATTGAGCTTAAAGCAATCACATGCTAATTTTTCGATTCGCAGTCTGTAGGGCCAGAACCGAGAAGTATGGGACACCGGCCAATTTGCGATCGTCGGTGTTAGAGTCCCAGTCTGAATCTGTGGAACATACAAAATCATTGTTGTCATCAGAATAATTTACTTGCTTATTTATTGATTTATTTATTCAACACTCAGCTACAAATTTCGTAATTGTCAGATGCTTAACAATTTTTTTAACTGCAATAACTAATATGATGGTTAGTATATTTTTTATTTATTTATTTATTTACTTACTTATGCAAGAAATTCAACTAAGCCAAATTAACAGTCGAATTCAAGCATATCTTAATAGCAAATCTTATACTAATCATTTTAAAAACTAGCATACAATGTATAGGAAAATGTGGAAAAGGATTAATAAAAACAAAGTAACTTAAAATAATAATTCGTGTAAAAATAAATGAGAAAGGAAAAAAAATACTTGCGCACAGCTAGCACAGGAGCACACCCACAACAAAAACGGGTCAAAATTGCAAGTGAACCACTAAACCATTGAAAAAACGCAAAAGCTTGGCAACCGACAGCGTTAACAACACCATTTAGTTTTCAAAATAAAAAAAAAAGCGAATTTAAGAATGCAACTTAGTTTAAGCACGACATAGGTAAATCGCGCGTTACGCGTACGTTTACTTTATACATACATTTTAAAGAATCCGATATTGAGAATAAGTGATAGACATCATTTAGGTTCCTGCAAACAACTCTGAACGGGTTAAACAGTTCATTATTGTGTTCACATTCGCTAAGCTTAATAAAGTGGTGGATAAAGGAAGTAAAGATAAAGTAGAGGAGCGGTTAGCGACATTGAAGCTTATCTCACCAAGTAATGCGGAGAAGTACCATTTATTACTTTGATTAACCCAGATAAGCCTGAAACTAAAATTTTCTGAAAATTTTGAAAAAAGTTACATTATTTAGTTTATTAGATCTTATGCAACATAAAAAAAATTATGAAAAAAAAATTAAGTGTAAGGCTTTCAGGGAAACAGCCGTCCTATATGTAGGACAGTAGGATAATAAGAGGAAATAAAAGACCATTTATGACAAAACAGAATGTAATCAAAAAGTGTAGTTTATTAGATAACTATTGATTATATTACCCATTGTTATATGTAATTTACTAGATTAACACTATTTATGAATGATATGTTTCAAAACACTTGACACACACTCCAACATCACATTTCTTGCAACGTGTCAAACATTTTTTGTGACATTGACGACAGTGTGTTTGCTTCGATTGAGGAATAACCAGATGATTCATTTGGTCTTTACGACTATCAGCATGTTCATGATGGGAGGGTCGGCTAGGCCCTCTTTTGGCATTTTTTCTGTTTGATTCAATCAAAGCAATTGCTACCCTTCTGCGAAAGCCAAGATGATCCAGTTTTCCATGATTTATTTTATATAACTGCCATGCATTATGTTCGGCAAGATCAATCATGTGTGTGAGCAACGGCATGT
Organism: Glossina pallidipes; assembly: GCA_000688715.1. Lineage (NCBI taxonomy): Eukaryota > Metazoa > Arthropoda > Insecta > Diptera > Glossinidae > Glossina > Glossina pallidipes. The sequence goes on along the minus strand of KK499918.1, from coordinate 92,513 downwards.
ACCATTTCTTACCTCGTATACCAATTCGGTAA
>KK499918.1:48558-91500 GCA_000688715.1 Glossina pallidipes | reverse complement strand
TCAACTAGATATTAACACAGAAAAAAACAACTCACGAGTAAAATATAACTTTTTATACATACCTGTCATTTGCCATGTCTGCAACGCACTTTTATTACACACTTATAAGGTAAAATATAAGGTAAAAACTGTTAAAATAACTGTCTTTTTATTTTTTCTAATAAAGCTGACACGTTTCTTACTGCAAATCATAAGACTAAATAATCTTAGATAAAGAGGGAGGCCAACTCAAATTGCTTAGGCAAACAGCAAGAATTGCTTTTGAACAGATTCAATTGAATCGACATAGCACCTATAGGAAGGAGACTCAAGTATTGGTCTAACCAAATGCATCTACAGCCCGTAATGTAGGGATAATCAAGTTCTTTAGACCACCTCTTTATAAAACCTACCGCAGACCTTCGCTAACGAGAGTTCAATATGCAAGTTGAAACGTAACCTTTGGTCTAAATCTGTGAACGAATCGACGTTCTCCAACTTGTGCGAGTCAATGATATACTACTACTGAATGACTTCCCTCTTGAGAAAGAAAGCTTCTTACATTTATTTAGATTTACTTTCAGAAGATTCAAAGAACACCGTGCCACCAAATTATTCAAGTCACCTTGAAGCTGATGTGATTGCGATTCTACAGAGAAGGGAGAAAACGGTTCCACATCATCAGCATACATTGGATCTGGCTGGAATTAATCACCGATGGAAGATCGTTAATGTATAAACTAAATAAAATGGGACCTAAGTGGCTTCCTTGAGGTACGCCAGACATAACGGGGAATTTATCTGAGGTGATGATGTTAAACAAAACCCTGAAGAATCTATTGTGAAGATAAGAGTTTATCCATTTCACTAAATAGAAAGGGAAGCCAGAGGCTCGGAGTTTAAAGATAAGTAGATTATGGTTAACCAAATCAAACGCTTTGCTTAAATCAGTGTATATAGCATCAGTGCGAGAGCCACTAGAAAAAGCCTTGAAAACATGACAAGTAAACTCTAACAGATTGGTGTCCGTAGATCTCCCTTTTCGAAAGCCATGCTGAAACGGAGAAATATGCGATTTGATGGCAAGAACAAATGCTGAGTAACAATTCGCTCGAACAGTTTAGATAAAACACTCAACTTAGCAATGCCTCTGTAGTTCTCAACGAGTTGTCTACTTTCACTTTTGTGAATAGGAATAAGGAGGATCACCTAAGGAAGAACACCTAAATTCAAGGACTGGTTGAAATTCTTTGAAATAACGCCACATAAGTCGACAAGTCCAGGCTCACAACAATACTTTGGAGAACTCAACCCCTCTAAAACGTCATTTTCTGAAATAACCAAATTGAGAATTGAAATCGAATTAGTTATTGGATATGGGTACTTCACAGTTAAATCGGAGTTAGTAGACGAAAAATTTCGTCGGAAGATTTAAGCAAAGAGATTTGAGGTTTCAATTTTGTCCAAAGGCTCAGAGCAATTGAAAGAAACTTACAAAGGATTTAAGGAGATTTTTCTTGTGGAGTCAACCAACCAAAAAGTATTAGTAAAAAGTTAGGATTTTATAAACTGAAGCGAAATAGTCGCAAGCGGAGCCACTTTTCGAAAATTTTTTGAAAAGCTTGTTTTTTCTATTCTCGTAATATTTAATTGCTTTATTAAACCATGGGGGGCACTTGCTTCGAGGTCGGGACTGCTTGATCGGAAGGGATGCAGAAATAGCTAGATTTAATATATTGTCGAACGATGACAGTAAGCTTTCAATACTTCCAGCTAAGAAATCAAGCATCATAAGTGACAGATGAGATTTTAGCAGTAAAATATTGATTTTATGGAAATCGTAAGATTTATTTGAAAAATTTGGAATTGGAACGTTAGGGCAGTTCATCGAACCATCACGCTTGTAATGAAAGGAAAGGCACATTGTTGGATGGTAAGGATCCTCCGATAAACTAAAAGGTGGACAACGATTTACACTAATCTCGTGGAAATTGGCAAGACAAAGATCAAGCAGTCTACCATACAATTTAGGAGTACGGACCTAAATTATGATCAAAAGTTCGTTAAAGAACACAGCAGCTCTATTAGATGTTGAAGTAGGAATTAAACAGCCAGAATTATCACTGTAATACTAAGTGACTTGAGGCAAATTGAAGTCACCCAACGCTATGACTATATCGGAAGGTGTCGACTGCTTGGCCACTTGAGGGCGGCCTGTTTCTTATATAAGGAGATATCCGAATTTGGGGGAATATAGGAGAAGGTTAATGTTACTGTGTAGCTGTTCATTAGGAATTTTCGCTCGAAACATCACCACCAATGCGATTCAATGGGTCCTTTTTGAACACCTGGAACGAATTATGGGAAAGTTTTGACAAATGTAGATCAGGCTTTAACCAAGTTTCAGTGAAGGCCAAAGAGAAAAACTCCGTGCTTACTAAATTTAGGAAAGTAGAAGCAATTTTTGAATTTAGGCTTCCAACATTTTGACAAATGAGAGTTAATGAGCCCGAAGAAACATTTAGGTTTTTGAGTGAGAAGGGCTACTGCAATAGCATTACGGTGTCGATATTGACACAAATATTGCCTTTCTGAGAGGAACTCCCGTCAAGCAAATATCAGCTCTACTGGGAACGGAAGGGATCACAGGTGGGAAGCTTTGAGTTGGAGAGAAAGTAGAACGGGTAGCCACACTTGCAGAAGCAGCTTGTACAACCTGCCCAGAATGGTGACCAGCGTTCACACTCAAACAGCTAGGGGGAGAGGTGGATTTATTATTTTCTTTATTAGTTTTAGGCGATGACGCCTGAGTAGAGTGCGTGACGCCACTGGGAGGAAATACCCTTGCCCCTTCAGCACAGCTGAAACCAGAAGGACTTCCCGGCTTATTTATAACTTTTTTATTATCGACCGACTCAACAGTAGCAGAAACACTAACGTTCATTGTAGACATTTTGGAGGCGTTAACTTGATTCAACGAATCAGACTTGGGAGAACTCGGAAGTGACGTAGCACACGCCATGCTACTAGTTGTAACTTTGTCAGCTGTGGAAGAAGATGAGTGCTCAATATAACGAAACTCATCGAAAGTACTCTTAATTTTTTCAAACTTATCACACAAGGAGCCTGGGCCTGTTTTCACATGACATGGTGTAAATGAACAATCCATGTCCAGTGAAACACAACAGAAGGAGATTTTGAACAAAGAGCTAAAAGACTCCACGGCACGACAATTGTCAGCAAATTAAACCAAACTTCTCACTTTCGTTAACACTGTAAATATAGAGGGAAAGCAAAACAAATTGAAAACAAAATTAACGGAAATAAGAAAGACTTTTACAAAGAGCTCTTATTGTTGATTGCACAAAACTAAATTAAATTTCACGAAAAAGATTAATATATTTCATATATATTGAAATTTATTCTTTTAAAGATTTTTATACTTTGGACTCGAATAAAGCAAAAAAATAAGAAATACATTAAGAAATTAAAATGTTTTTGCAAAGATTTAAAACGCGGCTACAATGCGCGCGAAGAGTTGCCAAAATACATATAAACAAACTCAATAGCTGATTTAAAAATAGTAAATACTTTCCTATAATTTATCCCCTCAGTGCAGTATAAATTAAAATTTAAAAATTTTATTTATAATATTTGCAATTTGTTTAAAATATAATTAAATATAAAATTTTAATAATTGTTTAAAAATTAGTAAATACCTCATTGTAATCTATTTCCTCTATATAAATTAAAGTTTTAAAATTATAAATAATTAAATATAAAATTTTGATAATTGATTTAAAATTAGTAAATATAATTTATCGGTTCTTGCGTGGGATTGAAAACAGAGTCATGTAAAAAGAAAAAATGTGTTTCCCTGTAGTTCTTACTTAGGACACCTTTTAATCGTATATCCATAAAATAATAGCAGAAATTTTCAGTTAATGGTAATTTATTTTAACTGTCAGTTAATATTACAAATTAAGTGACGAAATTTACTCAGTCTGATCCATCCAAATGAAAAGTCTCCTCATTAGTATGAAATTGCCGTCATCTGTAGAGACAGAACTTGCTGCGGATGAGAGTGAGAAGGATAAACCTGTAGACCAACAACCATTGCAATGATGAATTTATCAGTGAAATCGTCACAGCTCATACAAATAAAAAATTGTGTTTCGGCGAAATCTGTATGCAATGTTTTAACAGCTTTATACGAACGAGTTGCTTTATTCCGTAAGATAAATCTTTTCAAAAAATTAGTTTGATTAAACGATTTTTACGTGACTACAGATGAGTTAAAAGGCATTGGTATTGACATTCCTGAAGATCTTTTTTTTTTTACTTTGCAGTCTACCAGATGAAATCAACGGCTTTATTGTTACTATTGATAATTTACTATCATTGGGAAGCTTGAAAGATGAAATTCGGGAGGAAGAATTAGGTCAAGATGACAGAGATGAAAGTAGTAATACACAAAATGAAAGCATTTTTGATACTAAAATGCGACCAGAAGAAGACAGATAAGCTGAATGTGTCAGATTACTTTCGAAAAATCAGACTAATAGACAAAAAAATATTAAATGTTTTCGGTGCAGTAAAAAAGAACATATTCGTTCGCAATATAAAATGTCTTGCAATTACATTAACGAGTCGGATTTAAGTGTTTCTTGCTCAGTTCGTATCAAAAATGGGCACTTGTGGACTTTGGATAATAGCGCGTCATCGCATATGTGTAAAAATTTGTCAATGTTTTGATATTTTGCTGGCATGGCATAACAAAATTAGAACGGAAGATATTGGAAATATGAACGTAAGACGACGTTTATCCAATATAACTTTGACCAATGTTTGCTATCTACCCAAAATAAATAGCAAATTTTTATTAATAAAAAAATGGTTAATGACATATTTTGAGAACAACAGACGAGATAAAAAATTAAACAATATTTCGGAAAATAATGTTGATAATATTAAAAAGTTGCAAACTCCTTTTGGACACTTAAACGTCATAGATTTGAAGTTATTATCGCAGAAAAACATAGTGTGTGGTTTACGTGTAAATAGGTCAAAGAACTTTAGATGTGTTATATGTGGAAAATTCACGCACGTATATACGAGCCATATTCTTGAGCTCGTTCACACTGATATTTGTGGACCAACGCGAATTAGTTCGTAGCAAACAGGACACTTATTGGAATGGCCATGCGTATATTGGAGAGCTTTAAAATGCCCCAAAACTTGCGAGCTGAAGCCATGAAAACGGCGGCATATCTGTATCCTCCAATTTATATGAATTTATAAAGTATAGTGTTTGATACACTGCCCTTCTTTAAAACGTCATTTTCTTAGATTTACACAAATTCAATGTTAAGTCAATAACCAACAACAAAGTGACTAAATTATTTAAATCAACTTGAAGTTCTGAGTGAACAGTCTTATCTTTCACCTCATCGGCATACATTAACATTTTAGATAAAGTGGGAGATCATTTACAAAAAGCATAAATAGGTCCAAGGTGGCTTCCGTGAGGAACCCCTGACGTTACTTTAAATTTACTAGACTGGAATGAGTCAAACAGCAAACTATAGGATCTGCCAAAGGTAGAAGGGGAAAGCTACGGATTGCAAATTAAAAGTCGCCAACTCGTGGTTTATACGATCAAAATCCTTACTAGAGTCCATATATGTAACCCCCCAATATTTTAATGTTTGCAGACAAAGTTAAACTGTCTCTACCCTTTAACCCAAAATATGGTACTAAAGTTCTTCAGCCTGATTTTGAGAACATGTGCGCAACCAATGGTATGCTGCTGAATTCAAACAAATGTAAGAAAATGTCTTTTACATGGTGTAGTACGACGCCTTCTTATTACCGTATTGATAATAATATTCGAATGTTTGCATTTACATAGAGTTAGCAATTGTTTATAATTCAAAACTCAAATTTGACAGTCATATTGAAGTGTCAATTAATAAGGCTACGTCCTTTTTAGGGTTTATAAAAAGATGGTCTAAGGAATTTAGAGATCCATACGTTACCAAGTGCTTGCATACTTCATTAGTTAGGCCAACTCTTAAATACTCGTCAGTAGTTTGGCTTCCTAATTATAGATGCTATATTGATCTCTTGGAGTCTGTTCAACGGGACTTCTTCGTGCTTGCTTTACGAGCTTTGGGATAGTATCCTACCCTATCTACTATTAGATTGAAACTCATTGATTTGCCTACCCTCGAAAAAAGGCGTGAAATCTTGGGTGTAATCTTCTAATAAAGGTGACATTTATTAGCCGATTTTAAAAGAACTTGTTCATACTCATATCCTTATCCTCAACAGTAAATAGATGAATTGAGAAGATATTTCGCAATAGCAAATCAATAGTGAAATGTAACACAGAAATTAATTAAAAGAAGAATTTTCTTAAATTTAGACTTCATTTAAAATGTTAACTGTAAGATTTAATTAAGCATTGCTTCCTAAGCACTGAGTACATGTTGTCGTTTTCTTTCAACTTGCCTAAAGCTATGCGATTCTTCCTGCCTATCATAGTTTAATTTCAAGTTGTAATTCATATTAATAGTGCTAGTTTCTACTGAAAACATGGAAGTTTGGTTAAATAAACCATTGTGCCCAGTTGGATCCTTAATTAAGTAATTTATCCCTCGATATCGACTCCGTAATGCTATTGCAGTAGCCCTTTCTCCCTCAAAAAACTAAATGTTTCTTCAGGCTCATTAACTCTCATTTGTCAAAATGTTGGAGGCCTAAATTCAAAAATTGCTTCTACTTTCCTAAATTCAGTAAGCACGGAGTTTTCCTTTTTGGCCTTCATTGAAACTTGGTTAAAGCCTGATCTACATTCGTCGGAACTTTCGCATAAATCGTTCCAGGTGTTCAAAAAGGACCCATTGAATCGCATTGGTGGTGGTGTTTCGAGCGAAAATTCCTAATGAACAGCTACGCAGTAACATTAACCTTCTCCTATATTCCCCCAAATTCGGATATCTCCTTATATAAGAAACAGGCCGCCCTCAAGTCTACACCCTCCGATATAGTCACAGCGTTGGGTGACTTCAATTTGCCTCAAGTCACTTGGTACTATAGTGATAATTCCGGTTGTTTGATTCCTACTTCAACATCTAATGCTGTGTTCCTTAACGAACTTTTGATCATAATTTAGGTTCGTACTCCTAATTTGTATGGTAGAGTGCTTGATCTTTGCTTTGTCAATTTCCCCGAGATTAATGTAAATGGTTGTCCACCTTTTAGTTTACCTGAGAATCCTTACCATCCAGCAATGTGTCTTTCCTTTCATTACAAGCATGATGGTTCCAACTTTTTCAAATAAATATGATTTCCATAAAATCAATATTTTACTGCTAAAATCACGTCTTTCACATATTAAGTTTGATTTCTTAGCTGGAAGTATTGAAAGCTTACTGCCATCGTTCGACAATATATTAAATCTAGCTATTTCTGCATGCCTTCCGATCAGCTGTAAAGCGTTTGATTTAGTTAACCATAACTTACTGATCTTCAAACTTCAAGCCACTGGCTTCCCCTTCTTTTGTTTAACTTCATCAACTCGGATAAATTCCATGTGATATCTGGCGTTCTTAAGGCAGCCACTTAGGACCCATTTTTTTAATTTATACATTAATGACCTGCCCTCGGTGATTAAATCCAACCAAATCTTAGTACATGCTGATGATGTGAAACTGTTTTATCTCTCTTCCATAGAATCGCAATCACATAAGCTTCAAATTGGCTTAAATAATTTGGTTGCATGTTACTCGTTGAATTTTATGAAATTAAATCTAAATAAATGTAAGAAGCTTTCTTTCTCAAGAAGGAAGTCATTCATTACTAGTATTTCATGGACTCGCACAAGTTGGAGCACGTTGATTCGTTCAAGGATTTAGGCGTTCTATTTGACCAAAGGTTAACTTTTAACTTGCAAATTGAACTTTCGCTAAGCGAAGCTTGGTTTTTTAAAAAGGTGATCTAAAGAACTTGATTATCCCTAGATTACGAAAAGGCTGCACATGTGTTTGGTTAGACTTGAGTAACTGTTATTTCTGTTGGTCTGCTATTATTGCTATTTACAAAGTTGTTATTGTTGTTAGTATTTTTGTTGTTGTTGGTGTTATTTTTGCTACAGATGATTATTGTATGTCCTGCTAATATCATTGCCGTAGATTTACGTCTTTCTATTGGTATTGTTGTTTTTGTTTTTTAAGGTTTTGGGACTATTGCTGATATTGAATATTATCTGGAGACCAATGGACTGAAAATAAGCGCCTTGTCTTGTTAATTTGAGAGAATCGGTAATCAAAGAAACTGTTTTGTCGTGTAGAGCATATATTGTCAGATGTCTTTGCAAAGTATAATTAAAACAAAAAATTTATGTTATGTACAGAAATTTTAAGCGTTGTTAATATCCATTCGCGACAATAGCGTCTAAGTCAAAAGTGAAGATTCTTTGTAATTCAACAAAAAATAATTCATTTTGATATATGTGCACGCTGTAACATTTGTTATATTTGTGGAAGTTGATCGAATAATTTGGTAATCAATAAAAATCGAGCAGCAATTGATCAAAAAATTATATTATAATTACATAAAATATTACAGAAAAAGTGATCGGCGATGCCTAGAAACGTTGCTTTTGTTTATTTACAAGTGAAGGAGCAAAATATTATTAAAGTTCCTATGTTTTAGTGAAGGAAATTTCTATACAAAATATGAGTATTTAACGGCATGAACGCTTTGAGATTTGCACGTCATGAACACTCTAATAGGAAATAATAATCATTGATAATTTATTTAAAAAAAAGATCTGTTTTTTAATGGAAGCACTGTTTTTATATAAGGCAACACACAAGGCGTGTGATGAAAGACCTATGGACAGAATCCCCGTCCGGTAGATTAGGGTCTCTGCGTTCTGCGGATTCGGTAGAAAGGCAAGTACATACAATATCTTAGGTGTAACTGTCCTAGGAGTGTCCGTGAGCGAAAATATACAACTCCCCATACGTCTCCCGAACCAGCTACCTCAGCTATGGCACCCACCGCGTGGTCTGAGCTTTCAATGTTGAAAAAATGAAGGAAACTATTTGTTGAAATCATCGAGTTGTTGTTGTGTTAAGTGTATGCATTTAAAATAGTCTAGAATAAAAATAAATGTTTAGTATTAAAGGTCCCATAATAGTGAACAATGTAATTTGAAAAGTAAAGTATTGCATTATTCGCACTTCCCCTTTTTAATGGGATTGCTAGGAAATGCAATTCGATAAGAAAAGGAAGTGAAATGCGCTTTTATTTTGTTTCTTTCTGTTTTGATCTTCTTTTATATTTCTTAACTAACGAAACCCTTCAAACGCACACCCACTTATATGTGGTCACGATCACAAATGTTAATAAAGAAAACTATTTCTTCGCACCGTAGCGCACTTGTTGCAAACATATATATAATATAATCTTAAAGTTATATTAACGAAACAAATTCGTTCACCACTTGAAGTAATAAGTTTCACTTATATGTATGTTGACAGCAGCTGCGTTTCGTTGCGAAGAAGTAGTTCTCTAATAAAGCCCAACCAAGGTCCTAACCCATTTCCGAAAATAGTTGAGAGCATCTGCGAGACTCACGTTAGATTAAAAGCTCTCATTTGAAGGGAAGCTTACACGATGTAACGTCCTCGTATATATAACTGTAGGGGATTTCTGTCGATGTGCTTTTCCTCTGTTCTTTACAAAGGAGCAGCATTTCATATAATAACGGAATTCCGTTAATACTTATTTTTTTATATATAGTATATCAAATTAAATAGTATACAGTATATTAAATATATAGTAGCTCAAATTAAAGAGAGAAAAGAGAGAAAGTTCAAAGTCCGTCTGTATAATATAAGGATGGGTTTTGCGTAAGCAATTGATCTACTTTTTCTAGTTGTCCACACTGACTAAACCACTCACAAACACTGATAGATCAAAGCAAATCGAAAAGAGAAAATGAAAAAGAAACAATGCAGAATAAAAGGAAAAGAGATTTGAGAGGAGAGGAGAATTGAGGAGGAGGATTCGTTGAGAAGAGTTCTACGGAGGCAGTTATGAAGTGTAGTCAAAATAGGAATTAGGTATTAAAAAAAAAGGTCAAAAAGATATACATATATGTTTGTCTAACGAGTATTAATAATTATGTCGGCAAAAAACAAAGAAAAGTATATACAAACTTTAAAAAAATTTTTATAGTGAATTTAAAGAGAAATAAAAACAATTCTATTATTTTTAAGAAGAAAAATCCTTTGTAGTTTGTAAAACAAAGTGTCGACCCCCTTTTTTTTTTCTTTGCATCCATTGTTTGTTATATTGACACTGCTAGAAAGAATAAAAAAAGAGAAGAAAACAAAATAGGTTATGTATTTCAAGTAAATTATTTTATTTTTTTTTTGTGGAATAAAACCAGTAACGTTAGTTTGGTGAATCAACAGGCTCAGACTCTGTGAGAAGATGATATCAGGAAACATCAGCTAATCGATAGGGATAACACCTAACTGAATAATTTATGTGTGAAGAGGAACTTGAATCATCGCATAAGGACATCGAAACCCAATCTAAGTCAATTGTTAAGTATTACTTCCATTCAGAAAGTTCACCAACTCTTGACGACGGTCATGCAAGTCAAATTGGGCAATTATAGCCACAACAATCTCACACCGTAAAGTTTGTCAGTAATGGGTTTAGAGTTTAAATTGAAACGTTACCTTATTAGTAGACTGTCTTTTTCTTGAATTTAATTTTAAACAAAAAAAATGTTTAACAGCTAAATTCTAAAAAACATGGTTTAGTGAAGGAAGGGCAAGGGATGTGTGTGTATTTGCTTGTGTGTAATCGAGGACATGAGAATAAAGCGAAGGATTGATGCAACTCTTAGCAAACATTCGAAACATAGTACCCTTAAAGTAAATTATATACATATTTATATTCCAAATTTTTTCTTTTGTGCGGTCAGCCGGGTTAGTCAGGCATAAAAAAATAAAAACAGTACCAGCTCCATTCTTTACAACAATCACATTAATTCTTTGCATAAATTTAGCTTGTGAGAGTTCGTGTCGCTTTGCATACATAAAAAAATAACGAACAACCATGTCTAGGGACTTCAAAAAAAAAAGGTTAAACCACATTGACTTTTGAAAGAAAGAAAAGCGAACAAATTTTGAGAGTTCAACGATAGATTTTTGAGAGAAAAACGATACATTTTTTTATCCAAGTAACTTAATTATATTCAGAGATGGCCGAATCTCGCATACCCACCATTATGCTTTTCGCATTCTACTTTCCAGTTCTTCTATTTGATAACAATATCATGGTATTATTAAGAAAAAATTAATCGCGTTGTCTACCACATTAATTTTAAAATCAACCTATTTTTATGCAGATAATAAATCTACATTTAAAGAGCATGCAAAATAGTTTGTTTGCCTCATGATAAATAAGCATAAAACTTCAAAAACGTGAAAAATATTAAATTGAATTACCCGTAACTTTGAGTGGTCATGGCCGATTGGTTCCATTTTTGCGCATTGTTAGTAGAGTTTTTCGCAAAGTAAATGTGAAAAATTTCAGCTTCTAACTTTAACAAAATTCGAGTAACGAGCAAAAACCCAAAAATATTTGTTAAAGAAAATTGAGTTGCGTTCAGTTTACTCTCTACTGCCCGTTTTGGCTCTGTGCGATTTACACCGTTTTCAACACCAACCTGCGTGCAGAAACTTCCAATGTTTCTACCAAATTTGAAGTCGATATCTTCACTTTTGCGACGAGGATACTGAAAACAACACACGCCACGCAGACAGACAGACGGACATGACTAAATCAACTCTGAGTTTTAAGCTGATTAAGAATATGTATACTTTATAAGGTTTCTGGCTTCCTTTTGGGTGACTTTATGGAAAAAAACAAAATCAGTATACGCCCATCTTACAGTGGTGGGAACAAAAAGAAAAGATTTATTAATAAAGAGAAAATTTAAGTAAACAAGTTTAACCGAATGAATACTACTGAACTGAAACATCAGAGAATCAACAAAGTACCAAAAAAAAAGTTTAACATTGAAAGTGCTAAGAAGAAAAGTTTGTACAACGCGAAATTTCACGTGCAATACCCTTAAGGTTTAGATATAAATGGTTTTCGATTTCAACGTTCTCTTGATAATCATCAATAAAATTTGCTTATAGTATGCGGAATAAACCATCTGGTTTGCATTACTGGTTGCTTTAATGTGCTCAACAGTATAGTTAAAGGGGGGTAATATTAATACCCACCACCAGATTAATGGCTTATGATCGGTTCTTAATATGAACCGATTACTTAATACAGATTTTTTTAATTTTGTAGCAGAGAAGACAATCGCCAATGCTTTCTAGTGGAGAATACTATAATTTTTTTCGCCTTTGAATAAAGCTCTAAAGCTCGATATGAAACATATCGATTTAAGATCATCGTCAATTTTGTGAAATGTGACACTGATTAGTGGAGGTTGAACTTATAGTTCCCCGTGGCTACCTCATTGACTTTACAATAATTAAAAAAGTTTTAAAAAAATTAAAAAATCGTCTATTAAATATTCGCCATTCTTCCGTTTATCTTATGTCCGTCCTCACAACGTGTATCATTAATCTACTCTATAGCCAACCTTTCTCTGTCCTAGCACACAATTGACGTTTCTTTACATCGTTTTTTTTTTTTTTTTTTTATTTACCGTGATACCAATTACATAGCAAAGAACGATAAAATAAAATAATAAAATAGTTATGAACTTCACGGCCAAGTAAAATACATCTGCTGCAAACCCAGTTCGTCTCTCTCCCATAGTCATCCAAGGAATGCTTCTTCTTTGTGTTGTGCATTTTCAAACGTGGTGAAAAGGTTTAATTGTTTCCAATCAATGTTATAAGTTATTTATTTATATGGTCGCATCCTCACTTGTACTATATTATATAGATCATCAAAGGAATTTCCACATATATATTTTCGTCTTAGTAGATAAAGTTCTCTTTTTGCAGTTGTTGTTGTTTCCTTTTTTTATTACCTTTATAATAAAAAAGTATGTTCTTCTTTGATTTGATGTTTATGCACACGTTCCGGTATAATATATAAACGTAACATATTGGAAATTATGTAAAGCGATTGTTTATTGGTACCGCTTTTTCCTTATATATATGTGTCTTTATTATACATTTGAAACTACACGTGCCTCTTACAGATTCTTTCTTTTGTATACCGTCTTTTTTGTTATTTCTTGCTGAATTTTAATAGTCACTTTTACTGGAATACACACAAATCTCGTTCTTCGCGCCCATACATATTTTCTATATACATTTGTACCAAAGTAGAAATTACATGTTGTGAATTGCGCTTGTTATTGGCGATTCTAGGTGATAACGAACCAATACTTGATTTGAGGTAGTGTCTGTTTTGATTATATCATAAGCTTCTTGACCTTGTTTATTCCAAAGAAATTTTATGTTATATTGTAAAAAGTTGTAGAGTGGTCTCATGTCTCTAGCAAAATTTTGCATTACCTTGGAAAAACAACTTACCAATCCAATAGAAGCTCTTAGGTCTGACGACGCTTCAAATACGATCATTAAGTTTTTTTTAATCCATTGGAGTCAATCCTGAACACAATACTTTACACTTTTACTTTACTTTTTAAAAAAATTTGTGTTTCGTTCTATTTAATTTACGATAGTTGGTCTGCATCGTTTGAAAAGCCGCTTTTAATGATTTAACATGTTGTTTCAAATTCTCTCCGGCTATTGTTATGTTATCCAAGTGGGGACATCACACAACAAGTTTTCCACTGTTTTTTGGAATATGGCTGACGCCGTTTTAACACCAAATGTTTCTTGTTTTACTTTTAGTGCGCCTATATGCGTGCTCTAAGTTCGAAGCAGTTGAGATTAATTACCTTATTCAAGCTGGTTGTATGAGTTAAACACATAAAGTTTAGTCTTTCAAAACTGGCACTAAGGGCATACCCCAGAATGAACCGTCTACTCGCTCTGGAACACTTAATTCGGTTAAGTCATTAAGCTTTTGTTCTGATTTTACTTTTCAAGTGAGTGGCAACGATCTAGGCTTGAAGAAAATTGGTTTCACAGTTGTTCAACATTTAACACTAGATTTGCGGACGTGTATCTATTTTTACTGAAACCCGTTAATTTGGCGGGTAAATCTGTGATCGCATATCGCAAAAATAAACACGAATTGTTGAATAGCACAAAGGTTTACTGGTTGATTAGGAACATATGATTGAAAAACGAGTGTTATCTGTCACACATACACAATGCAGAAAAAACTGAAACAATGTGAAAAAACACCGACAATATTTTCGAATTTTCGTCTATAACTTTCGATGCCGTTTATATATTTTGCAGTGCAGAATTTTTGAGCTTTAAATCACCAATCCTTCAAATTGACTGCTATCCAGTGTTGTTATGCTGGTGTTATTATAGATGCGTAATTGATAATTAAATATTTGGCTGAATTGAGTTTTAATTTGATCAATGATGCACGTATAATCTTTTTGTAGCTCGATTTCGTTTGCTTGGGGTAATTCAATTCAGTGTTTGCATGATTTATGTTCTCTGTTTAGTTTCTTCTAATTGTCGTTTTTTTCCTTGTTCCTCGGATATTTATTAAGCCTCACTTTATTAACGCAATTAGTATGAGTACCAACAATATTATCATTAGATGAAATCTTTGGTTCGATCATCAATGCTTTTTTACATGCATCCCTCACGTTTGTCGTCCTCTTAACACAACGTGATGAAACCCATTACGAATCTCTTTGAGGAATGCCTGTAAGTGATCAACAATTTACAACACAGTGCTAACTTTTTCATTCTAGCCATTAAGCAATTTTCGTCAGGTGGGTTGGGTTGATGCAATGAGCTATGGAATTGTTATAATAAGAAACAAAAGAGGAAAAAATGTTTTATGTAGGCATAAATTACTTCACCATTCATGATCTACTACTGAGAATGTTCACTCAGAATTCATTATAAACGTAAAAAAATAAATAAATAAAAGTAAAAATACAAATATATACAAATGCAAATATACACAATTCGCGAGCTAATTTTAAGTTGGGATAATTATTTCATGTACGTATATAAGTAAAGTAATAAACATTTTAGATTTAACAAATGAAATAACCATAATAAAATTTATTTGATGTAACAAAATAAAATTTAATAATTAATCTAAAATTATATATAGAAAAATTGATTCTATTTAACTCACCCGGTGCTGTCTCTCGTGAAATCCGCATGCACGAAGACTCACCGAAGCAAACAACAACAAAAAGAATATATTGTTTTAAATTGAACAAATTCTTTCTTTTTTAAAATAAAATATTTAGTGTCAAAAACCTGTCCTTAAGAAAAAAAGCTGCCAGACAATTTTGACAAAATAAAAAATTTATCTGCGTGTGCTTCAAACATGAAAATTAAACTTTTTTTTGTAATTGTTGCTTCTTGCTCCTCCTCTATGATAAAACTTCCTATATATCGACAATATTCACCAAATTTTAGATCGTGTTAATGAATTTTTTTTTCTTTTCGTTAAAAATATGTACATTAGTTCATTTTTTATTACTCTTTATTATTCTGTTTTTCTGTATTAATTTTTTAATATTAAACTTGAATGTTTTTTTCCAAAATTTGAATGTTTCAAAAAGAAAGTTAACTGTTTTTCTTTTTCAAACTCGAAACAAAAAAGGTCTTTTTTCCTTTTTTTATAATAACAATTTTTTGAACTTTTCAAAACAAAACATCCTCTACTCGATCTCTGCGATTTTGCTAACTGTGTATTGCGGACTGCACAAGCTATGCAATATAGAATAAACAGCACTTTCAATAGACTTAAGCAGCATTGCTTTTATGATATTAATTTTTTGGCAATTTATTTTACAAAAATGAATGTCTAACTTCTCTTTCCAAATGTTTTACTTCTCTTTTGTTGGAGAAAATTCCCCAAAATAAGTTGAAGTATAATGGTTGTGCATTATTCTCGTTCTTTGCAGACTTTTTGATTTAGTCTATAAACCGAATTTTTCTTGTCGCCAATTTTTTATTTATCAAGCGCGAGAAAAAACGTGTATCAGGTTAAGTCACTGGCTTTTATTTTATTATTTTCTGTACATGTGGAAGAATTGTCAGATTCAAATTTTTTAGTAATTTAATATGAGGGCATTGCCAGATAAACATATCTGAAAGTTACTGATAGAACAAGGTGATTCTTTGAAAAATGTTTAGTTTTTTCTATGCATATAATTTACACTAATGAAACTATGTATTTATATCCCTAATGAATGTAAACAAAAAAAAATCCCGCAGGGTAGGACTCTCAGCTCAGATACGGCTTCAGCATCATTAGCTACAATCAATCCACCAATCTCGGTAATCAACAATAACAATAACAATAACAGCACTTCATCACATCGGCATTCTCTGGCTTCGAAATATTCACTTTGCTACTGCTTTTATACATTTGACTGTTTCCGAACCTTGACGAAACTACCAATGGTGGGTAACGCTGCGATTTCATAAGCAAACGTTTTGAAGTGACGGAAAAAGGTATATCGTAAGCAAATAGTTGAAATCACTTTTACTGTTTTCTGGACGTTTTGCATTGCCTTAGAGTTTATTATTATCGTTTGTTTCAATGATTATAAAAACCCTTCCATCGTTGATTGCAGTGTATTTTGACAATTAATAGACTTGTGCTGCCTAACAGAGACAATTTCTATCAGAGGAAGCTTCACGCACTGAACTATACATTTGCCTGACTCCAATTTTGTAACTTTCACTATTCTCTTTTATTTACATTTAAAAGAAATGAGGAATCATAGATTATTTACAATTATCTGCACACGAATATATTCCACCAGATCACTATGCATTGGACGTAGTCATTTTTGCTTCTGAGCGCTTTTGAATAGCTTTTGAATAATAAATGCACTTGAACATACAGTTCTCTTTTCATTGCAATGATGTTTGATTAAGAGACTATTAGAACAACTCTTAATATGACACAATATTTAAGCAATATGTTTCATTAATAAAACTATTCACAAATGTTAACACTAAAAGTATTACAAATTGATCATCTGAAATCTTTGTGTTTATGTTGTCAAAGCTCTTTTCTTCTTAGAGAGGTTTGTAAAGAGTTTTGCAATTAATATCCCGTAGCAAATAGCAACATATTCAAGTACGATTCATGTATTGCATTACACAATTACGCACCGCCAATTATTTTTTACATTTCTTGCGGGTTAACACAAAACCACCAACTTAGAAATCCATCACAATTTTGCGTGACTTCGTTACTGTGTAAACATAGTTACATGCAGCAAGTTCCGTCACTGTCACGTCCTTACCAATTGTTGCGTAGGGTAGAGGCAACACTATGAAGTAATACCGTAGTATTATCAACCACTGCCATTACAACATAAGAATACAGAAACAAGGTGGAAATTCTGTTGTAAAACGAATAAAAAGACAAACATAGAATGTTATGGCTGGCCAACTTCCCCATTTGCATTGAAGTAGGCTTTCATGCCACTGCAAAATCCCTTTCAACAAACTTACGTAAATACCTTTGTAATGATTGGACGAATTGCGTCGACGCGATAATAAAGACGGGCTATAGATGAAAGTACTTTGCTACTTTATTTACCACACTTCATTAGTTTATTACCGGCTGAAAATAAGAAAATTAAATGTTCAATTTTAATTTTATTAATCAATTTTAATTTTACGATACTTAACCTAAGAAAATGCAAAAAGCCTTCACTGTTAAAAAGGGGGCTAATGAGTACTTTACTGATTCATAAAATTGGAAAACTTATCCTAGTTGTCTCCTTCCTAGTTAAGTTAATAAATGACGGAATTATTGACGTATAAGGAGGTATAGGAAAAGGACTAGACAAGTTTTATTTCGATTTAAATAGAAGAAAAAAAAAGGAAATATTTTTTTTTGGGAGAGATTTTTTTTTCTGATTTTTAAATTTTCTTCGGAAAAAAAGAAAAAATATAAATAAAGATTTAATTTAAAAATACAACGAAGTTCGTTTAAAAATAATACTTGGGTGAACCATAATTTGTAATCCTGACAAATAAGATATCGTATAAGCCACTAACAATGCAAGAAAATGCACTAACAAATGCAAGTGCAACAGCGGTAGCTGTTTATCTATACCAAATACCAAACAAACCAAAACAAACATCATCTAAAGAACGCTATTGAAAGGGACATCAAATAACTTGGCGATAATTACAAACGCGTCTAAAAGCAAAAATTCTATGAATTACAAAATCATTTATTAGCTTTGAAGTCTAAAATTTTGTAATAAATGGTGTAAAAAAAACGTTTATCTCAAGACCACAACGATGTCACACAAGACACAATTGATAACACAAAATAGTAATCGAAACATCGCTGACATGATATCACCGTCATCATCGACCAAATAAGTTCGTGCCGTAGATTCTTTTCACTTTACACATACACAAAAGGGTTTTATATTTGATCATTCATTCCTAATGTTATTACACTGGACGTATAAGCCACAAATTTATTGGCTTAGTCCAACTTCACTCAACAACAAAAAAAAAAAAAATGTTACTACAGTACTGATTATTTGTATTATATAGTCATTCACAGCGTGATTTTAGTTGTACAATTTGTATATAAATAAAATAATTTTCGTACAATTTGTAATCGACGAAAGTGCTTCCGATAGAACATATTTTACACAAATTGGTTTATTAAATCATCTAATTATTAATAAATTTCTTTTACTTAACATAAAAAAATTCAATTAGATCCTAATTAGTTATTAATTAATTTATTAAGCATTACACCATTTAATTATTTAACTAATACTTTTATAATAAATTTTCTTTCCTTTTGTTAAATAATTATGATGTATTTGGACTATATTTGTTTCCTTTGACTTACAGGTGAGGTGAGATAACAGTACACATGCACTTCCACATATAAACCCAGAAAATATATAAAAATTCTATAAGGAAAATTTTGTTGTTGACCACCCCATTTTAGCGAGCTAGCCTGAATTTTTATATGGCTCCTTAAGGTACGCTACAGAAGGATAAACTAGTGTTCACAATCTCCGATTTTACCAAAGTTAGCACTTGTTGCATTATAAGAATTATTTTTCGATTTTACCAAAGTTAGCACTTGTTGCATTATAAGAATTATAGCTATGAGATTTTCAACTTGTTTAGAGTCCTTTGCAAAAACCAAAATAGTATCTATAATTTAATATGAATGTTAAACTCGTTCAACAATATTAAATCAGTTCTCCTTAATACGAGCCATCTGCCGATGTCTAATTTAAGCTAATTTTTAAAGCCTCGTATGATTCCAAAACTGAACTAGTTACGTTCGGTAATATCAATTGGCGCACTTTTGGATCTTTGCATAGGATTAGATATTCGCCCTCAATTAGGGACCAGGCTGCTTTAAATACGTGCATTGCTACCGTTTACATGCGTTTTTCCTTTTTTTATCCCCTTTGTCACTCCATTAATTATACATAGATTTGTGCACTAACGTGTAGTATAAAATTATTATTTTCAATTATTTAATATGGTCGTAATTAAAACTTAAAAATAAATAAAATTAGTAAAAAATTGGCTGAACAATTTGCTTACATAAGTTTCGTCATGAAATTTTAAAAGCGTTGACAATCTGTGGGTGAGGGGAATCCATGTAAAAAGGGTTGGTAGCTTTGCTTCATTTTTAAATTGCGAAGACATCCTTGATTCAATGATTCAGTGGAAATTCTGAAAGAATTTTTGTTCAGCACAAGGTACAATTGTTTAAAAAGAACTAAAAATGCCCGCGAACATCTTGGCACATACGAAGCAAGACTAAATGAGGAATGTGAAAGACTTAAAATAGCGGAAATGATAACAAATTAATTCAAATGTTTAATTTCTGTCCGTGGATTACAAGCCTAAATGATTGCAAAAGTGCGAAAAGTACGAAATGTCTGTCAATGCCGCAAAGCGAATCGTAGCAATCCATAAACAAACTAAAATTACTTTGCAAGGTGCTGATGATGTTCGCGCAAACCAATCAAATCGAAATACGAACCAAAATTCAATGAGTTTCAAAAAAAACATGCCAAAAAACTTGCAGTTACGAAATTCACAGTCAACAACAAATCAAAGAAAAAATTTATCCACCATGTCGTGACGTCCATCACACTTAATGTGGAAAAAACATACTTACCTCTTTTTTTGCAATTGTTGTTTAATCTTCCTAACTGGCAATAGCAAGAGAAGAGTTTATGAAAAGGAAATGTCGTTATAGGTAAGAAGCCACCACCTTTCTGCACAAGAACCTTTCTTTTAAACTTTATGGTCGCGTTTGGTCTCGAGATGATCTAAGTTCTTTTTTATACTTTTTTAAAACCTTCAAATCCTAATTTTTTAGTTTAGTGTTTCCAATTATTGTGTTAAAGATAATCTCAGTCAAAGTTTTAATTAATTCATCATCAGCAAAGTTGAGTAATTTGCTTTTATTGGTTCTGAGGACATACAGCATATGTTTGTGATTCTTCAGTCGCTTTAAACTCCTATTTAAGACCATTTTCTTCGGTGTCACAGAAGCAATAGCAAAAATTTGGATTAAATGTGTTCGTTCTGTATCTTAATAAACCACTTACGCTTCGTGTAAGGTCGATTAATAAATAACCGTGAGGTTTGCTAGTCACCTCTTTATATATTCTCATTAGTTCAGAGGAATTTTCAGGATGAGTTTGCCTTGCTAAAATGTGGAAAGGAAAGGGTATTCCTAGGATTTTTAAAAACAACTATATATTTTGAATTCAATGAAATATCTCTTGTATGCGACGATTTGTGAAATATGTTTTGTGTTACTACAATGACAGAAAAATTCTTATAGTGTGACCCCTTTGTGAAAAGTTCACAAACCGTTTTGTTGAAAACGCCCATCATTAAGTCATCGAGTACGACGATAGTTGGTTCGTTGAGAACATTTTGCAAATTGTCTGGTATTTCATTGTTATATTCAATATTCGCAACATTATTTATATTAGGTTTCGCATTTTCTTCACCATAACACCAAATTATTCGGTCATTTTTCACATTAATCAAAAAATCCTTGTTGTAAATAAGATTTTCCAAAAATGTTGTTTTGCCTGACCTTGATAAGCATAGTACATGGATAGTAAAACTGATAAAACATGTTGCCTTGTTAGTTATAAACCAAACAGTAAACTAGGACTTCATATAATTCGTCATTTTATAAATATTTATCTTAAGTAATAACTTTAATGGCGTTTGAGTTCTTTTCAAGATAGATAAAAAGTTTATATAAATTGTTGAGAGCACATCTAAATTTAAAATCATTTCGATGATGTGGACAGTTAGTAAAATAATTAGATAGTGGTAGATAGAAAGATGTTTGAGTGTCCACGAATATCACTTTCGATTTTAAATATTTTTTAATAAATTCGTGCTTTTCTCTTCCCATGACTAAAACATGCTCATAATTATTCAAGGGATATAGTAATTCACCTAAGCAGGAATAATCTATTGCGCCATCCCCCCATTTTAAACCATGAATAAATTTAGCACAAAAACGATTTTGATCCTTAGTCTTATTATTTAATTCGAACGGCGGTCTAAATAAAAAGTAGTTAGCTACAACAGAATTTGCATCATTTGAATCTTATATGCTAGCTCTTTAATAAAAATTTGTTTCTGATTTCCATGCCAATACTGGAAATGAACAAGAGCGAACGTACTCTTAGTCACGCTGGACATGGTTTGATGAGTTGCTGATAAATACTGAGCTGATTTTATTGTAAAAGAACTCACATCGCTTTCAGTACTAATTGCGTCGTCTCAATAAATGGATGACATATCGCCAAGGGTTCAGAAAACCCTACGCTTACCAAAAAGAAATCAAGACCATCAAACAATATTTGGTTTGGAATATTTCGCCAGTTTAAAAACTAAGGTCAAATGATTCCACCCTCAAGAAACTTTAAACCACTTTTATGGCTGCAAGATAATAAATGTAATTTTATTGGTTTCACCCGTGACGAATGGATTCATTTAATGGCTTGCAAGGAATCCATACAACTAAGATTGAATCAAATAGACTTTGTAGACCCTGAGAGCATTGTAGATCATCCAACTCTAGACAACATTGTGTGTAATTTTAAACATAAGCGACATGGACAATGTCTTTTGATTATTAACCAAAAAGGACATAAAGTAAAACTTGATGCTGAAACGTGGAGATTAATAACCCGCGGTGAAATTTTTTTATCAACACAGCTGGAATACTATCTTACAAAAAGCAAATCTCGTTCTTTTATTACAATCATTTTTTACCAAAGTGCGTGGCATTAAATAAGACTGACGTTCAATTGGCTGATATGTCCTTATCTATCGATCCAAATATTGAGATTGATTTGTTAAGATTATGTTTTGAATTTTCTCGGAAGATGTCAAACAAAATTAGGCACATCACACATTAAGATTCATAAGCTACATTTGAGAATTATAAAAAAATCAATGTATAAAAATGAGTAAAATTCAAGTTGTTAATGAGATTCACAAACCAGTCAGAAAAAATTTTGTTCGAAGGCGATTCATTCAAGAAGGAATTAATGACACATGGCAAATAGATTTAGTTGAGTTAATTCCATTTCATAAGCTAAATAACGGCTATAAATACCTTTCGCGCAACCAGTAAAATCTAAAACTTCTTCAGATACAGTTAACGCTATGAAACAGGTATTGCAAAGAAGAAATACATCTCCAAGAAATATTCGGACTGATCAGGGAATGGAATTTTTCAATAAAGATTTTAAAGATTTGGTGAAAGATTATCAAATGAACCATTATCACACCTACACATTTTTAAAAACTTTCATCGGTAAAATAAAAATTACGAATCCTCTTAATTACATTCTGAAGGACTATAAGGAAAATGAAATATTAGGTTCATTTTATGAATACGAAATGCAAAAAGTTCGTGACAAAAATGACTACTTAGTGGAAAAGATATTGAAGAAGCAGGGAAACAAATTTTTTGTAAAGTGGCTAGGGTTTGATCAAACCAATAATTCGTGGGTTAATAAAACTCAATTATTTCGATAAATATGTATAAGATCAACCGAAAATGTGTGGTTTTGTTATTATTATTATTAAAATCGCAATAAAATAAACCTAATAAAATAAAACCCAAAAGTGTATTAATTTTTACATTTATTCTTGCATACATATTAATTAAATTTCATTTACATATTTCTGTTATTTAGTTTATAATTACTTTACATTTGTTCATTTCATCATTTGTTCGTTACTTACATATATATTTTATATTTTCCCCACACTAGTGTGGAAATTTTTTCATCTAAAACACATCGCTTATCATCTAAATGATCAAACCCTAATTTTTTGCAGATCTGTGTATCCAATCTGTGAGATCTGCTTCTCATAATTCTCTGTTCACCATAAAAAGATTTTCTATTTATAATGCAGTGTTTATAATCACTGTATCTTAATTTGTCGGTTACGCATTTTTTTATCCCCTTTTTTCTCTTTCTTTATTGTTCCCATCATTGACTATGTATGCATACGCTTTGGCTTTTAAACCTGCAAACTTTGTCATGATTCTCCCGGCATTCTCTATCTTGTCTTTTATCAAACCTAATACTTTTTTGTTATTAGGAATTATATTATTGCCGGGTAGGTAATCTGATGTGTCAAATTTATTAGGATTATTTTTAATAATGTCATATATATTACCATCAGATTCTAATATAAATGCATCTGTATCCATATATATAATCTTTATTGTTTCACTCTAGTTAAGTAGAAAGTTTTAATAAAAGTCATGCATCAACCACTTAGAGAGTTCTAAGACAGTTACCCCCACATATATTGGTTTATCGTGAATAATTTCCAATATACTTAGTTCGACTCCGTATAACCCATTATCGAATATTTCGATACCCTTAAAGTTAGGTTTCGCTATGAGAGCTCTATATCCTTCAGAGTTTCTTCTGTTTTCATAGCCATTAACTAAGCGAACATCCCGACGATTTTCAACATTTTCCATGATTTTCCCATACACCGCATTATTCATTAGCTTATAGAAGTTCTTCTCAAATTCATTGTTGGCAACTTTTCTTTTATTGGTGTTTAAACTAATGTAGGGCTCTAATCGAGCCCTTTAACTAAATTTCACTATTCTATGAATACATTTTAACTGCAACCCGTGTTGCAAGCAGAGGAGCAGATTTTTTAAATGAATCTTATAATTTTTTTTTATACTTTCCAGTAGGAGGAATTTTATTGTCTGCACAGAAAGGTAGGCAATCATGTTGTTCATGTATATCAGACGGATTATTTAGGTCAACTTCCAAAATGTAACCACTACTTCCATCGATATCAATAGAGTAAACATCAAAATCTTTTACTTCACTTTCGCTTAAAAATTGGAAGTTTGCGTAAGGAAGTTTTTGAGACATTGCCCAACCGTACAAATTGTTTGCATCCATATAAGCCAAATAATTTTCAGACTTTTATCATAATTTTCATTGAACTTATTATTTGACTCGGACAACCTTTGGATGCACTGAGTAATGCCACCTCGAATACTAGTTTTTAAAAACCTATGAATTTCAGGATCCACAATTACTTCCGTTTCAAATTTAGCATATTTCAGCATGGCATACCAAGAAAGAAATGGTGCTGTAACATAATTGCATGGATGCTTTCGAGATATAGAAACATATAATCTTTAAGGGTTTGACACTTGAACGCGTCCCACACCCTCTGCGTGAAATTGTAGTCGGCCACACTACATTCGCGATCGGACACATAATTATAGAAGCACTCTCGGCTTGGTAAAATTGGATCATCAAGCTTCTTGATGTCGCTTACATAATCGTACGGAAAGACACCCTTACGACTCATTAACGCAAATTTTTCCGGATTCTTAGATGCTTTCTTTAACACTTTAAACTGACTGGGCTGCAAATATTTAGCCAATTTCTCTAAACTAGAGTTTAAAAATCGATTGGAAACCACAAAATCCATTAAATATTTTATCTTAGCCCTTCCATTACTCTCTTCGTAATTGATATGTACCACTCTTTGTTACAAGGTATAACCGGCAAATTAGGGGTGATAAATAGATGAATATCATACCTTCTTAAATTATGAAAGATAATAGGAAAGTAGGGCAGCTTAAATTGAAAAGATTTTCTACATTCCCTATGAATGAACCCCACAAATTCCCCTGTAAAATAACTATAGTACTTATCTTTTTATCCTGAAATTATTTCCTCACAGGCGTAGCATTCAGTGTTTTCCATCTCTGTTGGTTGTTCATTTTGCAATAGTTGTTTAGGACTTGCGGAATTCTTCCATTACAACTGATAAAGTTCGTCCATTTTCCGCTACATATGATTAAGGAATTCAGCTATACAGGTTTCTCCTAATAAAAATAAAAAATTCAATTAGTTACTCAAATGAAAAACAAAAAAATTCTTTATGTACTTACCACGCTCTTCGTTATACACATGTTTAATATAATTACAGACTGCGCAGGCTTCATGCAGTTGAATTGCCCTCGTCCCCTCGCTCCTGTTAAGAACTTCTATGGGCTTAAGCACAGCCTCTATATCAGCTCATATGATTATTGGCGGCGACAACTTCTTCTCCATGTTTTTGAACTTGGTTACTATTCCCGCTGATGGAAATATACTTTTCCTTTTGGTGCAACCTTCCTTATGGCGGGTTCCAGTCGTGGTGTAAAACGTTTGACAGAAATCACAAAACTGTCCTGATATGGCTTCGCGCGTATTTGTGTTTTGGTAATAAGGAAATAATGATATTGTTTAGTCGTTTCATTATAGACAGTTAGCAAGTTGATATGTACACTTTTTGGTTCCTTTGTCGGCCTTACTGAACCAACCACTTTCCATGTACCCCTGGAACCAATTCGTATGTATTTATGCTGAAGTCTTTGTTATTCTGCTCAAACCGATTGATGTCACAGTTGGTTATCGGAAATTTCAATCCAGAAAACTCAATCCGAATGTTTGGAAATTTAATGACGATCTCGCGAATACTACCGATTTCATAATAGCTCGTGTGAGCTAATCTGCGTAATTCTTCTCCCAATGGTTTGTCGAACTTGTAAGCGATAGCCGGTAATATGCACCATTCAAAACAGTAGGCATCAGCATTTTTCACATTAATTGTAGTCTTTTTTCCCCACAGAAATGGATTCCAAGTTGCAAATAGTTAATTCGCAGAATTTAAATTCTGCTATCACCCAACCGCTGTCTCGTACCTGGTATTCTTCAGCTGCTCTTTTAAGCTCGATAAAAAGCTCGTCAATCTTATCGTCAACTTCACTGTTTTCTCTTGCAGCAACGAATTTCGTTGAGAAGTGCTTCATTGTAATCACCATTTCTGTTTCGACGCCGTTCACGTAATCTCCAAAAAAGCCTCAAATTGAATTTTACAGAGACAAATTCATCTAATTTGGTTTGAATTTGCTCGTGTATATATATGGGGATAACATCTAAAAATTTGTTTAATAATATCTCATCCCTCGAGTTGTTAACGATTTTGTATTGAATCACATTTTCCGATGTCGACGGAGATTTGATGAATACATTTTCTTTTAAGCGCACAGCTGCCTGCTCTTTGCGCTTGTTGGTCCTCAAATGGTTCTTGTTCTCTGTCTGCATCATAAAAACTTGACAGGGCTCGCAATACACCGCACTGGCCAGAACTTTCTTTTTGATACTAACTTCTAAAACTCCTTTACGCTTACCGGAATTACTTGCAGACGGTCCGGCGTTCATACTGGAAGTAGTAGGCTGGTTTTCTTTAAATGCTGTTTCACAGCCTGTTACGAGCTCTTTATATAAATGCAGTGATATGAAACGACTCGTGTTCGATTAGAATCACACCACAAAAATTACACCTTGTTCGCCAGTTGCCAATTGTTCCTTCGTTCAAGGAATCAGCTTGCTGCAAACCTAGCTGACAAGCTCTTGCAAATTCCAAGCAGTAACGGTCCAATAAATTTTAAACTGTCTCATGGCAAAAAGTGCACTTATGTTTGTTAGGTTCCATTTTTAATTTTTTTATTTTTTATTTTAAGTAATAAAACTCTCACTAACCGATTTGGTGGTTTTAGTATTTTTGAAAATAACTAAAGAGAAAACTCTGCTTATATAGGATAGAAATGCTGATGAACTTACTTTCAGGCACTTTATTTTTTTCTTCGTGGAAATTTGTGTGGACATGCGTATGCACGATCGTGTTTGTTACTTCTTTTTTCATCAGAATCATAAACAGTGTATGTCCTTCAAGGAATCCTTTTTCGTTTGTTCATTAAAATGTGTATATGTATGCGGGCATGTGGTCGGAGCGGGTAAGCGTGCAGCCGTCGTTCCCCCATATATATACTACTATCCAGAAAGGCTAAAAAATTGCGAAGAGCAAAAAAAAACGTCCTTTTGTTGCAGGCCAAAATTCGCGTCGACGTTCCCCCATATATATACTTCTGCTAGCGTTCGCAGACAAAGAATTTTAAGAAAAGTTGTTATTTAAATATTCTCTCTAATAATGACATAATTTCTTCTTTTACTATGAGAAGGCTAAAAAAAAATGATGTATACATACACATATAAAAAAATTATACATATAAAAAAAGTATATGTAATGGCTTCAAGTTATAAAATTTTTAGGAATATGATATACAAAAGAAAAGAAAAACTTGTTGTGGGGATGCTTGCAGGAAGCTGCTGGTAGGTGTTCTGATGACAATTAAAAATGGCCTTTGTTGATGCGTAAACATCTCCATGATGACGACACACTTGGTTGTTTTTATTTTATATTACATCAAATTGTCTCGATTGATGATATTCTTCATGGATGGTATTATTCACATTAGAGCCCCGATTTAAACATTTAAGAAAAAATGATAACCCATTCAATTAGTAGAGAAAATCCCAAAAATGTTTATGAGTATAATATAATTAAGTAAGTTAATAATAGTTTTTACATGAATTATTGCTGTAGTTGATATGTACTTGATTTATTTTAAGGTTTAAAAAGGACGTGTCCGTATATACAATTAATTGAATTGTTTTAAATAGTGAATTTGAAGCTTTGGTTCTAGACTGTATTTTTTTTTTATAATTTATTTATTTACATAGAACTCAACTAAAATAAATCAAGAGCCGAAATCGATTGACTCTTACAAGTAAATCTTATATTAATTAATATTAAAAACTAAAGTATAAATTATGAAAGAAGAGGTAAAGAAAAAAAAATAACAATTAACAATTCATGTATAAATAAATAAGAAGGATCAAAAAGAAAAAAGCACGTACACAGCTAACACAGAAGCACACTCGTAACCAATACAGAAGCCCTAAGTCATTGCAAATAAGCGAAAGCTTGGCAAGCGATACACTAAATATGACCAGTTAATTTTCGAATTATAATGAAATGTTAAGATTAAAAGTTAGTTTAAATCGCGCGCATTAAGCAAGGCTGTTTTGATAGACTTTAAAAAATCCGATATTGAGATCAAGTGATACATCATTTAGGTTTCTGCAAACAACTTTGAACGGATTAAACAGCCCATAATTTTATTTACATTGATTCAATGAAAATAAAGTGCCTAGAGAAGCGGCTAGGGACATTAAATCTTATCTCACCAAGTAAGTCGGCGAATCGATAGTACCAGTAAACAACTTAATTAAAAAGGAAACATCAAAAATTCTCAAGTGAGAGCAAGGATAACAAAAGCAACCTATTTTCATAGGTAGGAAGACAGACAAGCGGGTCCGAACCTAAATTCCTAGAAGAATTACTTTTGAACGGATTGGATTGAAACTACATAACACCTATAGGAAGGAGGCACAACAAAGACTTATTCAAGTATTGCTCTAACTAAGTACATGTGTAGCCTTTTTGTAATGTAAGGAATCATAAGTCCTTTGGACTACCTCTTAGCGAAATGTAGCGTGTATGTAGCTTTGCTTAAAGAGAGCTCAATGTACAAATTAAAACGTAATTTTTGATCGAATAGAAACCCTAAAACGATGAACGAATCAACGTTTTCCAACTTGTGTGAATCTATGAAATATACAGTATTGAATGATCTCCTTCTTAACACGTTCGCGGGCACTAAAAATTTCAGGGAGCTGCAAAAATAGACAGGCAATTATTTTTGAAACTAGTTGTAATATCCAAAATCTGATTATACATATATTATAAGAGTAGTCAGAACGTCGTATTTTAACTGTTACATGAAATGAATGTTATAGCATCCACGACAATATAGATCATATTTTTCTTATATATTTTTAATCTGAAATTTTTTATAATCTCAAATGTCTAACTGAAGCAGATAATGAAATGTCTAAGCATTTACAATGCACATTATTGAAAGTAAGGGAAATTTTCTGAAAAAAATGTGCAATGATACAGTCAGCTCTCTGAGAATTCTACGAAATATAGACGCTATAGCATTCACGTCAAGTATTACACTTCTAGTTTACTCAACGTATCGGTTTAAGGAAATTTGTAAATACACGAAGAAAAATAAAAAAAATAAGAAAGTACTTAATGAATTAATTGGTCATTACTTTGAAATGTACATTAATTACAAAAACTTAAGGTTACGTGAAATTAAATGAACAAAAATTGGCTTTAAAATTCGAATGCTATAGCATTCACGTCCGCGAACGTATTAATAAAGAAAGCTTCTTGCATTTGAGAAGGAAGAAAGCTGTTTAACATCGACAGCGCACATCAAGATCTGGGTAGATTTAGTCACCGAGGCGAGATCATTAATATATAAATTTAGAAAATGGTGTGGTTAAGCGGCTGTGTTGAGGACACCAAACTTCACGGGAAATTCATGTGAGGTATTGAAGTTAAACAGAACTCTGAAAGATGTATTATGCAGATAGGAGCTTATCCATTTTACTAAGTACAAAGCAACGCCAGGGGCCTGGAGTTGGAAAATCAATAAATTATAGTTAACTAAGTCAAAGATAGGTGGGACATCCGTGCAAGAGCCACTAGAAATGTTGGTTTTGGCACATTACAGTAGTTGTAGTACCATCATGCCTACATAAAGGGAAATACAAATTGCCGAATGATACGGAGCCTCAGGTAAACTAAAAGGTTGACAGCGATTTACGACTATCTTTGGTAAATTGGCAAAGCAAAGACGTAGCAGCCTGCCATTGCAATAGAAAAAGTAGAAAGAATGTGTTTGTGAAATCCTCACTCTCTGTCTGAATATACAACTTCGAACCTTTATTATTTGTACGGCTACTCTTAGGTGCCATTTGAAGAGCATCGCAAGTTGTAGAGGCGAACACACGTGTCGTTGTTAAGTTGGTTAGTTTGGGAGATATAGGGGGTTTTAAATTTTTTCCCACGGACACAGAATACACGTGCTTTACCCTTATAAAAATAAAAGGACGGACCGAACCTACTTACCAAACGGGCAGCCCTGGACCATTCTGCGCCCTACCAGGAGACTAGCACGCATATCGCGTCATTATATTTATTTACATGTTTGCGTGTTGCTGTCGCTGTTCTTTCTTTTGTCGTTCTTGTGTAAAAGTCGTTTTGATAAAGTTTAATAAACTATTGCTCTATCAAAAATTACAATAGATTTATTTTTCGTCTTTTTTTTTAAGTTCTGACATTTTTCTGGTGTTCTCACTGTTCTCTTTAGTTTGTCCGAACTCTTATATAGTTCTTAATTAATTTATTGATACTCTTTTCGGTTTATCAAACATTATATTCAAAAATTTGTTCGTAACAATTATCATAGTCACCGCTATATTTCACTGCTTAACACTCTTTTTCTTCGTTCTATAGATCAAGCCATCACCAAAATTTAAATGTGTAAAACTTTCCGCATTCTTCCCTTTTCTTTCTTTTTTGGAAAAATGGAATAATTTAAACCAAACAATTAAATAGACATTTTATAATGTATTATATAAAGCTGAGGCTACGCTGTTCCACCTGGTTAACCCAGCTATATTTACAAAAATAAACTATAGATAATTTAAACCTATCGGGGTCACTAATTGCTTGACGTGACTTTGTATTGTTCTCCTATCCGTTAGTCTGTGTCTATGTATTTGTTGGCCCATCCCCCCATCCACGCGAAATTGCTGTGTGTATTTATATGAATGTTTGGATTTCATTAACGTTCAAAATGACAAATATTCAACGTAAAAAAATTTTGTTAAATTTGACAAAAGGTATTTTGCTACTCTTAATGTACTTTTTTTCCAATACCTTGCTGCTTTTATACACTTTTACTTGTTCCTTAATATTCTACTGTTTTAAATGTACTTTAATTCATACTTTTAATATTTGATGCTTTTAATGTACGTTTACTTAATTTTTAATTTTTGATCACTTTTATAGGCATCGTATGTCTGTTTTAATTCTCTGCAGAGTTACACTCTATGCACTTATCGAAAAAAAACTTTTTTTGTTTCTAGCGCGACAAAACGTTTTCCTAATTTTCCAATGTAGATTGACTGTCTTATCTCTCATGTCAGTATTTTTTTTCGTTATCGTAACACAACGTTGCCATTTGCATAAGCAAAACTATGCTATACAAACGAACTTGCGATATTATTGTATTTTCATAATTCTCTCTTTAAATTGAGCTATTATGTGAGCAGAGAATTACGAAAATAAATGCTGATTAACGAAACTCCGTTATTTTATGGAACACTACTCTCTTGTAAAGAGCAGAGAAAAATTCGACCGACCGAAATCCCCTACACGTATATACGCGGACGTTACAATTTTTTTAAACATTTTCCGAAATAATTTGGAGATTTTACAAAAAAATTTTTAAATGTTTTTATAATTTGCACGTTTTCACTATCGGACATTTTTTTTTCTCTTTCCGTCACCTCAACTGTCCTCCATGCACAATCAAGAACGAAGCCTCACTTCCCAACAGGATTTAAAACGCTTTTCCTCTAATCATCATTAATTTATCAACGAGCCAAATTAACAACCCGAGCTTTTGCAGAGTTGGATCTGAGACAAAGATTAAAAAAAATAAATAAAACCAATATTACAACTCTTGTGGCATATATTTCATAATCATGAAACTTTCGCAATTTCTCATTGACATTACATTGATATTTATTAGTATGTTTACGTATTCACGTTATGTATTGAGTAACTTGTAGCTCTGCATTTTACAGTTTGAACACTTTGCACATTTTCCAATCATTGTTCTTTTATATCGAGTAATTACTTTGACCAACTAAAAAAAATTAAACCGTTCATTCATTTCATTCCTTCCTTTTCACACTTGAATCAAAAAATTTTAAAATTTTGGGACAACAGTTCTTATTTTCGTAATTTTATCCCCCAATATCTTGCAATCAACGGTCTTATCGCATTGCAAATCTATTCTCATTGCAAAGATCGCAAACAAAACTTTGCAAAGATCAAAAAGTGTAGATTTTATCATGTTAAATGAATATCGGGTAATATATACAGAAACACTGTAGCTTGGATTAAGTTTTAAGCATTTTTTTAAATTTAAACCATTTTCTTTCTTTTATTTTTAATTCAATTAAAATTTAAAATAACATATTGCGCGAAATTCGAGTATATAAAATATCAATCTTTTTAGTTACTTAGGTTTAAACATCACGTCCCGCAACAGTACATTCAATTCGTCCAACTCAGTTCCTCCTTTTTTCATTCTTCCGGTATCAAGACTGCCTTTTTTTCCTAGCAACACACCTTAACGCCTCCAACAAGCCAATTTGCCTCTTTATGACTGACATTAGTAGTCGTTAAATTAAAAGCCTCTTACAGGGCTACCGTTCAGACAACCGTTCAAAGAAGCCAATACGTAACTGAACTTATATATGTGCTTTCCCTAGTTATATGGAGTAGTATTTTCGAGAAAGCCATTTCTTCTACTACATATTTGTCTAAAACAAATCTCACAGGAAGGTAAAAGTTAGCGTTGACTTAATAAAGCGCGCAAGTCTTTAGCTTGTCTTTTAATTTTAAAGTTTTTAAGCTCAAAATTACCAATGTCTAGCCACGACTTTAGCCTTTTCGAACTGAGAGGCTAGCTTGCTATTGCAGTGATCCACTAAGCGGCTTTAGATAAAATTCCTTCTAAGCACGGTGTGTCAGATTTGATAAGTTACTAGACGTGAACCCAAGTTATAAGTTGCGGCATATCGAGTATAGGCTTTCCTAATATCTTCACGACCCTTTTCTCCGTCCCTAAGTTGAATTCTGAACTCACGATACCAATCCAAGAGTTTGCCTACAAACAGCAAAGGAAGATGACGACACAAAATTTCAATATTTCCACTTTAGGTTTGTGTTGTTAGCGCTTGAGTTCGATACAGAAAATTATCACCCAGCAATCTTTTTTCTTCTAAATTTTAGATGCCAACCGGATATAATGTTAAGTATATTGTCGGGATTCAAATCGCTATGTGAATGAATATATAGGTTGCGTAGAACAAGTAGCACTGTTCGTTTTCATTTTTTTTTAAATTTATTAATAATATATTTTTCACTTTCCTTTGGTTTTTATTTACTAATAAAATCTTTATAACATAAAACTCATTGTTTTTATACAATGTGCGTTATGCCTACTATAGATAATATAATATTTTCAACGCATTGAATTCTCACACATGCTACGTGAAGCACTACTCGTTGCACTTTGCCTTTAAATTAATAACCTCCGACATACAAATCACCATATGTATACATTCTTTTTTTGTTTATTGTGTTGTATTGTATGTATCATTGCGGCGTACAATTTTTATTATAAGTATGGTATCCCCTACAAGGGATAGTTCCAATCAGTCAGATTTAGCCAATAGTTACTTAAAACAGTACATCATGTACTCGCAGAATTTCCAAGCTACTAATACATTAGTTTTTCATCCATGCAGACATAGAATCAAGCATTTCTGGCTTAAAAAGAGCTTTGTCGGCCCAACAAGTTGTAACCACACAACCTAACTTAATTGCCTCTTGATATTACGACGGGAACACATTTAAAATTAAGTTCAACACGTAGCCCACAAAAATAAAATATTTTTGAAACTAATACCCTGGCTTCATTTATTTGGAAGAAAAATTACAATACTAAAGAGTCCCCGCTCGGCCACGTAGTCACAATTGCCTGATGATTCAATGTTACAGTTCCCCATTATCTTAAATCCCAATAGAGTGCTTTGTACGACTTAACGCTATTCAAATTCTGAGGGCTAACCTGCTCACATTTACTTCAGTCAATATATTTTCTCCAGACGATGTATATGTAGTTGACATCCGTGCATGTGTTTCATATTTTGCTACGGATTATGCAAACATCCTTCTCCAAAAATATAAATATCATTGGAAAAAATGTTCTGGTTCTTTGAAAACTGCTGGTTTTACGTTCAGGGGTAGAACTAATCCTATTATCTTTCTAATAATTTCATCTTTACAACAAAATTTGTACCTAGAAATTGACTTCGTTCGAAATCTTGGTATTGTCAAAGATTAGTTTTGTGAAATTATACATACATTTGAAGTGAAACAGTAGAGTGAGTGTGTGTCTTCGAACGATATGCTCCATATACCTGGCGACTACTGCGGAAGCCAAATCAACCCTTCGAAATACAAGAACTCGGTGTCGAGTGACTATTTTCCCTAATCTTTCAAACATAACAATCGAAAAGGAAAAATCAAAACAATCAACAAAAGCAAATTTTCAAGGGGACGCCATATTCGCACCCGTAAAAAAAATTGATGGTGTTGTCATATCGAGAGGTTTGCCTGAGTGCACTAAAGCCAGAAAATCTCAAGGGCCGCCTAGAAATATTGCAAAATTGTATGGAAGAACCCTTTGTCAAGATACCAGACCATTGCTTCTCAAAGCTAGTACTATTCCACAGGTTCAGAGTGACCATACCGATGAAATCGGAATGAAATGGCCAAGCTTTTGAACCCAGAGTGGAAACAAAGAAATAGTGCAATGCCGATTCAAAATTGAAAAATGCCAAAACTGTGGTTTATGAAGGCCATACCAATGAGATATAGTGCCTTCATATTCCAAGCAAACGTCTATGCAATCTTCGCATATACCTCTGAATGTTTTAGAAGGCAGTGCATGAGAGAGCTGATGTGCATTTATTTCGTCAATCAAGCAGCCTTAAAGTCCCTAAAAGAGCAAATGATAACCTCTAGACTTGTGTTGGAAGCTTTCAACATTGAATGAGTTAGGCAAGCGCAATGACGTACACCTAATACGGACATCCGGGTTTTGAGGGCAAGGAAAGGGCTCATTGTCTACCTAAGGGAGGGGCCCGAGTGACGGTGATATTTCCTGAACCTTCCGAAAAAGCCATATTAATGGACTGGTATCGCGAGAGGCGAATCGGACTGCCATTGAAAGCAACGTACAGAACAACGACAAACAAAAAGATTCATAAAATCCCTCGACATAGCACATAAACTACTGGAACCAAAAAGGGTGCAGACTTCTGCACTAGTCATAATTCCCTCACGTCCGACACCGAACCACGCAGATTCTGCCAAGGAACGGCTAAGACGTTCGCCCCATCACATCTGCAGAATCAGATACCATGTGTTTGGCGAGTACTTCATACCGCCGAACACAGTACAATGATTCGAATCCAGGAAGATAGCGGGAATTATAAGAATTCTAAAACGGGAGGGCTAGGCGCACGGGCGAGTACAATAGATTTTTTAGGCTGAGGTATGGATTGCTCACGGAATTAATATAACAATAATAATAGGTCCACCCACGCGTTTTATTACATACAAGAAAAAAATGGAGAGTGAAGATAAATGCTATTCCTTCTTACAAAATGGAACGATAGAGACTTTCCTAACATCACACTCTGTTGATATAGGAATTAAGAAATCTATCACACAGGGGCATTTCGCTGTGTCACCTGCTACAGAAAAGCTTCTGTTTGCAGAAGTCGACAGAATGCTCGTTCCAACAGTTATATCTTAACGCTCTTGATTCTCACTTGTTACTTTAGATGCTAAGCCAGGAAGAGTTTGGTTGTGCTTAGATTCAGGGAAAGTGAATAGCGTTACAGTTAACGACGCTTATCCTTTAGTATTAATTGACGGAATACTGAGTAGATGGGTACTATCTTACTATCTGGTTCCATCCGAAAAAACACTGAAAAGGCATTAGGAAAGCTGTAACGTCCGCATACATTTGCAGGTCGGTTCCGTCGGTCTGCTTTGACCACTGCTCCATCCCAATAGAGTAGGTAACATCATAATAACGGCCTACCACTGCTCCATCCCAATAGAGTAGGTAAAATCATAATAACGGCCTACCGTTTTGAAGAACCTCTATTCATAACAGTAAGAACAACAAGAGAGAATTATGAAAAGAGGAAAAGTCCAAAGTCCGTCTGAATGATTTGAGGATATTTCTTTTTCTTTGATGCTTTGATCGGGCAGTTGGTTTTGGATAGTAGAGAAGACACACAACATCGCAAATGTTGTGTTCCTAAGACCTGTGTAAATGTGCATGTGTTTCGGTGGAGCTTTGTTAGCCTATTTATTAATTGTCCCACCATTGAATTTTTTTTAAAATAAAAAAGAAATCATTTTTAACAACTACAGTGGGCTTTTGGACAGCATGTCGTTCATTTACAGTTAAAGCTGAAGGACATACACATAGTATGTTGATGTGTTTTAAGAAATAAAGTAGTATTGAAACTTGAACACTTTAAGAAATTAAACATGTGGATATATATACAATGGCTTTGCCAAAGTTAAACATTCCTATACACTCTTAATAAAAAATGTTTCTTGTAATAATAGTCATTAAATAATTGTATCAAAATGAATATTAATTGCCAGCAAACTAAGTGAACCTAAAACACGTATTAAAAGCAAAACAACACAAGAAAAAAGGAAAAAATAGCAAAAATTGAACTAAATACGGCAATTTGATTCAAATAGAAAAGAAAGGGAAATTGAATTATGCACCGATTGCGATGAAGATGCAGCCTCGACCTAGGACTCCAATGATAATGATTCAGGAACACGCCTCGGACGTTTCGGCTGACTTTGTTGCCGTATTTGCATGGGGCTGGTGATCGAAGGAAACAAAAAATAAGGCAAAATTACTAAACGTTTTTTTTTATGCTGGCTCTAATTCATATATAAGGTTGTATGTAAGAGCCTTACAAAGTAGGAAAAAAGTCGAAAAGTACTATTAAAAATTTGTTAAATTTGTATTACTTTTTTTACTGGAAAGTACATGAAAAAACGAAATGATACTTAACTAAGCAGTCTGTAGGTACCGGTGAGACGGAGTATGAGCGTGTGCGTGTGAGTGAGGGTAGGAGACAAGGAATACGGACTAACGGACCAAGAATGCAGCGACGGATAGCAATCAGTACAGACAACGGGCCTTACGGATGCACTTACATCATGTGTCGTCTCACGGCTTGTGAGCGAGACGTCAAAGAAAAAACCAAAAGAAAATTTTTATTTTTGTCTATTATGGCAAAATAGCGCCAAATGTTAGTATACTGTACAGCTATTGCATATTACTATGAATATGAAGAAAAATACTTTACTTAATGGTTTACTAAATAAATTGAATTTTCAAATTAAAAAAAAAATCTGGGTTAATGTCGAAAGTAGAAAATTTCTGAGAAAGAATGAAATAAGTTGGAAAAGCATCGCCTGCTATTGCATATATATATAACAACAGGAAATATGTATAAATAAAAATTTCTAACTCATAATAATAGGCTCAGGCTGAGTCAGTTCAGAAATGGAAAGTAGGAAAAAGTGAAAAAAGTCGGCAATTTTTCTGTGCGGTCTTTGCAGCCAACGCGCACCTATGCAAGTGCATAAAGCAAGTGCTTGCTTGTTTAGTGTTAAGCAATAGCCTGCATTAGAAGTCCAAGTACCACATATATTTTCGGTATTTAAATAGATAAAAAGTAAGCTTGCGCGCAAAGACATAACGGCCTTATGTACATGAACATAACATATGAACAGCTTAAAGAAAAAAAAAAGGATTTGTCAACGGCATAGCTCCTTCGCGGTATAGAAATTTATGAGTATCTGTGCCGTATGAAAAAAAAAAACTAAAATAAAGTAAGGCCAAAAAGTAAGATATAACAAAAAATCAATAAGGAGCTCACAGGGTACGTCTGGACACACGATTAAGTCCGTCTGTGAGATTCGTTGTCGGCATTGCCATTTGTAACATTGCTGGAGTGAAAAATCGAACAGTTTCAGTTAAACTTCTAGGTACGGTGACTAACAAGCTGGTGCCTCTCTTCTTCCAATGTTTCCAGACAGGCGCGTTCCGCGCAGCTCCTTTCATTACAAGTGTGTCGTCGTATACTAGGTTTAAATAATCTATTTTGTTCCGCAATGCATCCAGGACGTGTATATATATAGTCGTACATATGTGTATACTTGCTGCCATCCACACGTTCTATATTATATTCGCCGCTTGCGCAATTGTGTAGTGCCTTGCGATTTCGGGGGCTCCTATCGCAGGCCAACGATTGCCTCTGTGATTTTTAAATTTTCCTCGATCAGCTCTGCATTCCCACTACGGCGGGTGATAGGATAGGCGCTGGGTACCATGTTGAACGCCGTCAACGTGCTGCGTACTTCAAAGACGAATATCGTCCGGCACTCCTCCGTCTTCGTTAATTTTCGGTTCAGGATGTACCCGCACCCATACAACCTATCCTCGAATTTGGAATACACCGATCTTCATCGAAGTGTAATTGTACGATTTTGTCGTGAGCAATTACGCTACTCACGATCTCTCGCAGTGCATTAATGTCCGGCACCAGGGTTCAGGGCGTCGAGCCTTCAATCTCCGTGCTCCCTCCGCCGACGTTGTCGGTCCCTCGCCACGACATCCACCATAATTAGTTTAGAATGAACACACTTCGCTTGTCGCCTTCTACTCGCCTTTTATTCCTTATCCATATCGCTGGTATTATTAAGAAAAAATTAATCCACTAGATCGTGGCATCCATCATATTCTGTCTGTCTACCTTCACCTTGCTGCTGTTGCTGGAATATCCATAATGGGTTAACAGGCTAGTCTCTGCCGCTGTTGCTGTTGCCTTTGCGTCGATGTTACGAATTGCTGATGTCAGCTTTTTTTCACTTATAAGTTCTTGGGCAAATTTTTATCTTTAGGTATAATTTCTATAGCTTGATGTTGACTCGTTTATTCGTACAAATTCTGTCTTTTTAGAACAAACATCCAATTATGCGAAGAAATATGAATGAATTAACGTTAACTTGAAACGTACTCGCGAAACTGCGTGAATTGCTGCCTCAACCATCGCAGACAAAGTACTGCAGATGAGTCTTGAAGAAACGACTCTTAAAAAAAAAAAACAAAATTCAGGAGGACCATAAAAAAAAAGCAAAAAAAAAATCCGGAGATTATTCTAAATTTGAGTTCAAAGTGTACAAGAGCCATTTAGCTGCCAAAAAGCAGCTTAGAAATATAAAAACAATGGCAAATATAACATCAATAATACGGCGGCGCACATACTTTTTGTTGTTGTATGCCGGCAATACGAATAAACGGAGGTATTCAATTTGTGCTGAAGTTAAAAATGGAATTTTGATTTACTTTTGCCAAATCTAATTAGAAAAAATAGATGGGTCTCCTTGCCAACACATAAAATATAGATGCATGAAATAAATGTACTTACTGTTAATTTCTTACAATTCCTTTATATTTCTTTCAGATCTTCTTTTATACTCCTAATTTAAAAATTTTAACTTTATTTTTATTCTTTTGCACACTTTCTTACACTTTGTATATCTTAAATTTATTCTTTATGTATCTTAAATTTAATCAAACACTAGAAATTTTTATTTTTTAAATTTTTATAATTTTACTTTTTTATTAATTATTTGCTGCTACTTTTTTGGTAATTTTTCATTAGATTTCAATCTCTCATGAAGCTCTTCGTGCACTTGTAAAATGGCTTTGATTTTTGGCTAAAATCCGTTAGCTGGTTTTTTCCTTTGCAAAGTTTATAATAACAAGTGCCACATGTTTAAAATGGAGACAGCACAGAGTTGTTTTCAATAAATTGAAACGCTCGAAGCCTGTCAAAGTGGTCGAAATTTCCTAATGAAGTATGTTAAAGTGGTACAAATCTCCGTTCCGATGAATTAGAAATTTACTGGCAAGATCACTCAGTTTCTCAGATCAGATTTGATTTTACTGTTAGAAAAGAAAACACAATATTCATCGTTTTTAATTAATTTTTAATGAATTCAAACTTAGTCTTTGTGGAGTTTTCCTTTTGGCGCTTCAAAAGAGAACATGTGTTTTGTTAATTAATAGACTGTAGCCCCGTCCCATAATTTGTATCATTTTACTATTTCTTTATTTTTTGTGAACATTTCTGGTACATGTATATATTTCTGCCTTTACCGCTTAAGTGAACATATAGTATTATCAATGTAAAGCCATATTAATCATGTTTACTGATCTGTTTGTTAAAGTTTACTAATTATCATGTTTTTTCTCAAGGGATAAGTTTTTCCATGTATGTTTCAGTTCTATTTAAAAAAATTATCAAAAATTAGTTTTATACTAACAATTAATCAAAGAGAGGCAAAATTGTAATATTAGTGCCAAAATAATGCAGAAAACTATTCTGGAAACACAAATGTGGATTGAAAAGAAAAAAACCAA
Organism: Glossina pallidipes; assembly: GCA_000688715.1. Taxonomy (NCBI): domain Eukaryota; kingdom Metazoa; phylum Arthropoda; class Insecta; order Diptera; family Glossinidae; genus Glossina; species Glossina pallidipes. Next base: position 50,616 of record KK499918.1, on the reverse strand, counting down.
TCCATTTTAAGAATTGTTAACTTCACGCGCAAATTAAAGTTTTTCAAATTTTTACATTTTTATCAAAAACCAAAGCAAGCGGACAAATTTGAAAATTAAATTAAATATTTCCGAAGGTATTCAAGTCGCTGAGAATTCCGGTAAATTAATATAATTAATTGCAGAACGTCTAACTGTAAACATCGTAATATGGATGAATAAATTCAATATTTAATATTTTCAATTTTTTTTGACTGTTGATGGAAGCGCTCATTTCATTTTGAAATTTCATTACCTTCGTTGTTTAATTTTCTGTCGAAGACAATTTCAACTGAGTTCCACGAACAATCTAGAGTTTTTGTCAATTTACACTATAGCGCAGGACACAGCGTTAATATTTGACTTTTTCCTATGTCATTTTACGTAAAAAATGTCATTAGCGTAATTCGACATAGAAAACGTAAAAGATGTATCAGATGTATGTATGGTGTATGTAAAGATGTATCAGATGCTTGATAGTAACTGCTTCACTGGCTGCCTGCAGAGGATTTATAAGCTGCATGCCCAAGCTTTCTCCCCTTCCTCGTTCGTAGGGCGTATGGTACCGAATAAATTTATGCAAGGTAGTTTATGAAATCAATTCACTGCATCTGTATACATAGAAACGGTGGCCATCTCCATAACTATATTAGATTCCTTCGATTTTTTTTTTTTAAGAAGTTTCTTTCACAATTAGAACTAGTTCTGCGACAAGAATTTATAAAACAATCAAAGCCATTTTTCGTTGTTTTTGTTATTTATTTTCTTTAGCAAATAGTAGTCTACAATCTGTCTCAACTACAATGCTTTAGTTCAACCATATTACTATTATAAAAATAGTTTTTCTTTGTATTATTTACAATAGTATTAAAATTAGAAAAGTGTTGGGAAATAATTTATATTTTTCCATTTTTCCTCCCCTATTTTTTGTTTATTTAAAAATGTTATTTTTAACTTTTCACCACTCTCTTTCTTCTGCTGCTCTCTTCATCAACAATTCATTTGTTTTTTTTTTCTTTCAATCTGACTAAATTTTATTAAAATTTTTATTGAAATGCTCTCTGCTGAATTGATTAACTATAAAGTCTGCGAGCGTTAGTATTTCGTACATTAATGTCTCCTTTTTTTTATATTTTATATTAGTATTAACAACATTAAGTACATCTTTGTTAATCGATTATATGTATAAATGTACATCTCTGTTAACAGTTTTTTTTTTTCGCAGTATCAGATGTCTTCACCTATATTATTTTGCACAGCAGTTCGCGATAAGCTGACCAATTTTTTTGTTAAGGCTATTGAGGTTTTATAATTTAAAGGATATTTAAAAAGTGTTCCTCTTTTAATCCGTTTCTAATTTAAAATAATTTGTTGTTTATGATTACGATGTCGTGATTTTTTTGTCGTTTCCAAAATTTTTGTAAATATTTTTTTTTTGTTTTTAATGGAAAAAGCATACGGGGGATTGATTCGCTTTTTATGATATTTGGACTAAAAGTTTATTTAATTATTCACCTCCTTTTTTTTCTTTTTTATGTCAAATCGTCTTCCTTTTAATTAACGATTTTTTATGTTTTTGTAATAAATTATATCAAATTCTACTTCAATCTTCTTTTTAAATTTTAATTAAAAACTCAAACTAAACTTTCAGAAATCGCAGCACTGCCTCTAATGCCTTTTCTTTGAATGAAAATTTTTCTTTTTCGTTAAATTCAATCAAGTTTTATAAAACAAACCTTTTTAGCATAACTGTATTTGTACGTATTTGCTTATTTGACTTTTTTTGATCAACTTTTTAGAATTGTTTGTGCACTTGATTTTAGACTGTTTTTATATTGTGTGTGTCTTATAGCGATAAAATTTTTTTGCGCAGCCTGTCCGTTGCGTTAGTAATTTCCTTTTCACAAATCAACTCAGAACAACGTTCGTCACCGCACCAAAACGAACATCAAACTGAACTCTTCACAGCACGAACTCTAACTCACTCTCTTCGCACAAAACCAAATAGTCTTCTAGCAAAAAGCATTAAAAGAAAAAACA
>KK499918.1:0-44014 GCA_000688715.1 Glossina pallidipes | reverse complement strand
AAATAAATAAATAAATAAATAAATAAATAAATAAATAAATAAAAATATTTACTAAATCCCTAAGGTTCCTGAACAATAGCAAGTCCAATTTTTAGTTATTAGTTTTTTGGTGTAAGTTGCTTCTTCTCCTAGTCTTATATAGCAATATAGTAAAATTTGTATAAGTTTTTCAAAACTTTTATTATTATTAATTAATATAAAAATTTATAGTCCAGCTCTCCGGTCACCGCCTCCGCATCATGAAACTGATTCGCGCTCCTGCAATGGTAACTTTAACAAAAGAGAATTAAAAGAGAAAACTTATAAAAAAGAGACGATGGGAAAATGTAAACTTAAATTAATTTAAAACTTATTTTAAAAATTCATCGGTGTCCGCTTGCAAACGAAACGAAGATTTTTCGCCAAAGTGGAGAATAGTGTGGAAAGTGGAGAAGTCGTTCACTTTTCGGTGAGGTAGGACATTAAACCACCAGTAGACCGACTTCTGCGAAAGCTTTATTGCCTGTCGCTAATTAGGTCGTTGGATTCTACATGACTCGTTAGATGACAATTGACTATGGTCTTCATGGTTTTGGCTATGGTGGAACAAAATGTAATTGGGCGATAGTTTGCAAAATTTGTTGCGTCACCCTTCTTGACTATGGACTGGAAATTGGCAATTTTCTTGAATGCAACAATACGTTAAACTTCAATTAACATCGAAGTAGAATAATCTTTGTTTTATTTGCAAGCGGACATCGATGAATTTGTCGGAGCCTTAAGTTTGTCACTAAATTAAAGCAAGCTTATAACAGTGCCATTTCTTGCACTTTTCAACCAAAAAGTGTGAAGAAAATTGGTGTGTTTTTAATTTAGGCAATCTTGGTTTGCGACAGACTCAGAGATACGACGTTTCCCTGTGGGTGCTGCCAACGTTTTAAAAAATAAATGTACGCCTCATTCTTCGATGATGGGTATGAAAGGGAAAGATTGCGAAAATTTTCTCTACATGTATATTATCGATAATTTGAACAAACAACTAAGATGGAAGAATTTGTATGATAATGGAACCAATGTAATTTAAGACCGAAAATTCACTTTAATTTTGTTTATTTTGCAGCTTGAATGCGTAGTTTACTTGCACTTCCCCAAATAAGCAAACAACCAAAATTAATCCCACATATCGTGGAAATTGTGGATATGATTGATGAACAATACAAAGTTATTTAGTTAAAATGTGGTTTGATGCGCAGGTTGAAACTGAATATGTTGTTTGCTGTTTTGAATAAGGAAACAAGCGAAAGAAAGCAAAGGAAACAAAAATGACTGATTTCCGCCTGGGTGCTGAAAGTGAAAAACTTTCTTTACGATACGCTTGTTCGATTCTTACTGCGGCATATATTTGATGATTGTTTATATGTCTATTTTGTCCATCATAAAACTTAAACTGATTGTTAACCGTTAAATGTATACATTTTTATTTATAACAAATAAAATTTGAAATCACAGGCGTCGTTAATGGGAAAAATACAAGAACGAAAATCTCTTAAAAATATTGCTTCCATTTTCAAAAAAGTATATTAATGTGTTTTTGTATCATCCTGAACAATCAGTTCTTAAGTTGTACAAAACCACTGCATACAATAATATAATGCATCTCTCATTATATTGTAAGGCATGAAAAGCCATGAAACAATTATTTTTAGCATTGTGGAATTATATAGTGGAATTTTACGACAGAATTTGTTTGAAAATACCGGCCAGTGACCAACATCGTCTTTGCATATATCGGCAGATCGCCAAGGACCAGTAGTATCTTTGGAGGTTTCTGCCTCTAGCTTACAGAGCAAAAAGAAAGACGTCCACGCGAACGCCTACCGTGGAAGCATTTAAGCATAAGTACGAAGAGCAAGTATAAATTTCCGGGCATTTAAGCATAAGTATGAAGAGCAACTATAAATTTGCAGGCAATTAAGCATAAATACGAAGGGCGAATATAAATTTGATTACATCTGAGAAAATATTGAAAAAAACATGTGATAATAAATAAATAAACATAAAATCGATAAACATCACCGTTTGTGGAATCCAATTATTAAACTTATTACCTTCTAACGATGTCTGCTAAGAGAAATATGCAGAAAAAGGAACAAGGGTACTTCTTAGCATGCAAACGTAATTGGACCAACTGAAAAAGTTGGACCGTTGAGTCATATTTTTGATGATGGCCTCCATGATTGGGATCCAAGTTGAAACGTGAACAAGAATTTATTGCACATTTTTGATTTATGTTTCTTTCCAATGTCCTCTGCTATTGACAGCGATCCACGTCCAACATTTTGTCATATTTACTGCTGTCGTATTTCGGAACTAGGTGATATTCCAATCGTCTCTGGTGCACAAATTGGATGGAATCTCTCATAAAGACTTTAGCAAATCAACGGAACGTTTAAACGAACTTGTAGGGAAATCCTGTTAGCTCAACTGCCCACCCATTTCAATCATCAATCATTTACTTTCAATAGATTGGTATATGCCTTTTGTAGCGTTTCCTTTCACGTTTTCTTTTAATTAAAAAAAAGTTTAACAAAATTAATCATTTCTTTAGAAAATGAAGTAATAGAAGAAAATGACAGTTTATGCAAAGGTTATAATCATAGAAACTAATGATTTAAACAACTAATTTTAATTAAAGCTTTGGGAGCGGTTGTTCTTCCCGTGATAATGTCCAATCTTTATTATTGCAGTTTAAAAGTAAGTACAATTTTTTTACAAATTGTAATTTTTCTTTAAATGGTTGCAGCGTGCACTTGTGTGGTTTAGCATCAGAGCCGGGATGGGTTACATGCGCGTTTAAAATCGCGTTCGTTGGAAAGCGTTTGCCGCATTCTTCACATCGATACGGAACAGCGCCGAAATGATAAATTTTATTATGTTGCTTCAAATTACAACGACTCGAAAATATTTTATCGCACGGCAGACACTTAAAGCGATCATTAGGTAGTTCGACATTTCCGCCTTTAATTTTTGAATTGAAAACTTTGCTATCCTCATCTCTTTTACGTTTCCGTGCACTTATTGCAACGCCTTTTATTTGCGGTTCCTCCTTTACGATGGTTTCGGTAAAACTGCAATTATATAATTAATTCATATTCAATTAAATGTTTTTTTTCTCTTTTCATAATTTACTTCCTTAATCAGTCGGCCTCCGTGCAAGTTTCCTCAGCGGTTCCAACGTTATAGCACCTACTTCCATTAATTATCCAATAAATGGATTTGGCATGAAGTTAATCTCTTTAGCACTTACCACATTAAGAATTCGGTCTCTGTATTAGCGACGTCAGCGGTTTCAATGCTAGAATAATTACTTAGTTAAATCACTAGCTAACCGAATTAAAATTTAATCGGTTTGTAGCACTTACTTCATTAATAATTCATTGCTAGCGCAAGATTCCTCAATGACTTCAATGTTACTGCATTCAATCAAGCAATTGATTACATAAAAATTATGCTTAATTGGTTTTTGATTACTTAATTACGAATCCGTCTTTTACGTTGTAATTAACATATATTAAACTTGCATTAGCTTCTAAACTTCCATCGCTTACTTGCTAAAGTCTCCAAGTTATATTAAAAAGTACGAGATATATAAAAGTGCTAATAATAATCATAATATAACAAAGATGCGTATATATTTTTTGTTCGTTAAAAGTTGTAGTTATGCCCTTTTTATATGAGAGGGTGCCGTTAACCGGGACTTATAAAGAACACAGCGATTTGATGCAATTTGTATTATATTAAAAAAACTCTCCCTTTGTAATAAGTTAAAATATATACACAGAAATTGACTTTGCTACATATCGGCGACTCTTGTGTGTTCGACTACGTATGTTCTATCGTTAGCAGCGTTATGATATCATTTATGACAATATCTTCTGTTGTCACGACTTTTACGTCCCCTAAATAATCTAGTTTGGTCGCATTGCTAATTAACGAAAGTCAATTTGGCCCCTGTCATCCAATGGAGAAATTACTTGAGCAAAGAGTTTCGTGTCTCAAATGAGATTTCATGTGCCGAATCGATGAAATTGCTGCAAATGATACTTAAATACAATAGCAAAATTTGCCAATAAAACTTGCGTGAGATTAAATAAAAAAAAAAAGAAAAGGAAAACCAGAAGAATTCTCATAAGCACTCTCTTTACGAAAGTTTAACTTTTATCTACAACTTTTCATTCACATTAACTCACTTATATAGGTGTTCATATATGTTTTTATGAGATCAGCCGAAACAGCGATACCAACTTAGCGCAGTTATTGTTGTTATTATAGTATTATTTTAAGAACACGACATGTACGCGCACACACTCGTGTAACCTGTCGTCTCCGACTTGCCCCGACTTGCTTTGTTTAACTCTTTTCAGTTTTATGGTGAAATCTTCTAACGTTATGAGCCTACCGGTACTTTTTGTCAGCTAACTTACTACCATGTTGCTTCCAAGAAATGTATCGCTTTCCCAGACCCCACAATTCTGGATTACTCTGCAAGAGTTTACTAAAAATAACGTCGGGTATGAAGACCATTTTATAATAATATATCTAATAATATAAAAAAAAAAGAAAAATTTTTCTGTTAAGTATAGAAACAGTATTAATTATTTCAATTTTTTATTTCTATGTATTAGATATTATTAATTAATTATTAATTATTTCTAAATAATTATAAATTATTTCTATATTATTCGGATTGTTTCGGTAAACCAGAAGTCACCGGTAAATTGGACACTGGCATACAAGATAATAAACGTTCCCGGTTAGCTGTGGTGCATGCAAAGAGCTAACGATGAACAAAAAGCCCTTATGCTAGAATGTTATGGAAAAACTGGTAAATTCTTATTTAATGCATTTATATGTTTTCTTAACAATACGGCAAATTTTAGAACCAGACAAGGTAGCCCGGGTTAAGGAACTGTAGAATAATTTGTTTTCTTCTTTTTTCTCCATCTGTCGGAATTGCACTTAGCCCAATTTTGTCGGATTGAGAAATAAAGTGTGTTTCGTCGTTGAGATTTTGCAATTCTTGCTGACTAGCATGATATTGTTACGCTAAAACTTTTATTCTGTCAAAATTAAAAGTCATAAAATTTGATTTTCGAAAAAACGAAATCCAATAAATCTTAGAAAAGTTCGTGTTATTCTACATTTTCTTTTTTTTCTGAAGTGAAGTCCTTTTACTTTCGTTTTAGTCATCTCAATATTTCGATTGCGTAGTCTTTGGTTTTCTTCATTGTTTTTGTTTAAGGCTTCAAGGATCTTTCAAATCTCAATTGACTTTCCCATCGTTTACCGTCGGCTTCTTCGAGTTTGCGCATGCATTCACTCAATTCAATAAAAGTCGAGAAAAGGTCCTCCACGATTTTGATTTTATCTACTGTTTTCGACAGATGCTTCACTATTGAGAAGTTGGATACATTATCGCCGACTGAACCGTCACTGGTATATATATAGATATCGTAGCCATTGTTTTAATAAAGAACAAGTTTTTCTTGACATAAAACTGTCACACAAAAATGATTGATTATTCGGTCTGTCATAGAAACCGATCGAAACATGTTCGTGAAGATGATTTACTTTCATCAAAATTCCAAATTGATAACAAAATGTGTAGCTGCAAGAGACGGTATCAATGGGAGATATAACTTTCTGAATAAAGAAAGTATTCATTATTTTGACCTTAATTAACTACATAGAAGTACCAAAAACAGCGCTTTCGGAGCCATTCGGCAGAAGTGAAGAAGAAGAGCAGTTGAGGAGGCCAGTCCAGTAGAACGTTTTCCCATTCTATTTTCGAATGTTTGTATACGTTTCCCAATATATTTTGGAAAATTACAAAACGTAGAATGTGCAAATTATTCGCCCTGACTAACGCTTTGTACATTCTCAAAGCTATTTTGGGAGGTAAACCTGAGTGCTTTTTAGTCATGAGTTTGATAATATTACATCCGGATTGACTGTCTTTGAAGGAATGGAAGAAATTTCACCTGATTAACTTTAGTTCCTTTGATAAAGAGCCTAATTTTGCGTTTGGATACTACTATTTATTTTGCCAAAGATATTTATTTTGCTAAATATATAGTACTTATTATGCTGGGTGAGAATATAAATTAAGATCGGCATATGCATCCAAAAAAAAGATCAGCTTTTATAGAGAGATTATTCACAGCAACTGAAAAGGATGAATCCGCAGATACAATCAAGAAATAATTTGCATATTAAAAAATATGAGTTTTGTCGTCTTGAAGACCATGCAAATTAGCTGAATATAGGTTGAAGAGTGTGGGACTGAAGCAACTGCCTTCAGGAATATTACCGTATAAGTTCACTTTGTCTGTACCAACGTTTACCAACACACACTTAGATAAAAGTTTAGTACCTGCACACGTATTAGAAGAACAATTGAAAAGTTTAAGAGAATTCTACCAAGCTTCATCAAGTTTACACAATCATAGGCTTCACTGATATCCAGGGAAAGCATAACAACAATTTTACCAGCTCTTTTTAGGCTGGCTTCGTAAATTTGCACATTTGATACAGCAATAACTTGCAAAAGGTTGAATAATTTATAATATGTATATTCATTCTATGTATTCAACTTAAGTTCCAAAGCTTATCTAGCAGAGATACGTGGTTTCTGATAAAAAGCGCTGAGGAAATAAGTGACTGATATGCTTTGTAATATCTCTCTTCATGCGCTGTTTCCTTTTTTCATGTTTGTAAAGATAAAAGAGTAGAGACGATATACTAACTTGCAGATATAAAATTTTTGTTTTTTGTAATTAATACATACAGTTACAGTTATTAAGTGTGACCTTGTGAATATATGTAAATTGAAATGCACAAACAAGCACCTAGCTTAACAAATCGTACTAAGAAAGTTACATTCGGCAGGGGCCGAATCTGGCATACCCACCACTATGATTTTCGCATTCTAGTCTTCAATATCTTTTATTTGATACCCATATCGCTGATATTATTAAGAAAAAATTAATCGCGATGTCTACCACATTAATTTTAAAATCAACCAATTTTTATGCAGATAATAAATCTTCGTTTAAGGAGTGTATAGTTTTAAACATTTTGTCTGGTTTGCCTTGTGATAAATAAGCATAAAACCTCAAAAACGTGAAAGATATAAAATTTAATTACTCGTAACTTTGAGTGGGCATGGCCTATTGGTTCCGTTTTTGCACGTTGTTAGTAGAGTTTTTCGCAAAGTAAATGTGAAAAATTTCAGCCTTCTAACTTTAACAATTTTCGTGTAACGAGCAAAAACCCAAAAATATTTGTTAAAGAAAACTGAGTTGCGTTCAGTTTACTATCTACTGCGCGCTTCTGCTCTGATCTGTTTGGCCCATTCTCAATACCAACCTGCGTTCAGAAACTTCCAAAACTTTGCGATCAGGTTAGTGCCAACAACATACATCACTCAGCTGGACAGACATGGCTAGATCAACTCAGACGTTCACTCTGGTCAAAAATATATACACTTTGTAGGGCCTCCGAAGGTTCCTTTAGGGTTTTACATACATTATGGAAAAATACAAAATGAGTATACTCTCATCTTACAGTGGTGGGTATAATAACGAGAATTAAAAATGGACGTAAACAACTTTGTTTTGAAATTGTAAGTGAAATTAAAATAAACGACAAGTAAATACGCATCAAAATCAGTGGAGAGCGGCAAACAAAAGTCAAAGTGCTCTCATTCGATAATAAAACAATGAATGTGTTTGTTTCATTTAATAGTAGCAGCTTATCAACTGCGCTCTTTTGTGGATTTATTCTATTCATAACCACTGTGTCGAACGCAGATCATTCAATTTATTTTCACCTTTTTACAATTAAACTGATCGTTGCACCAAGCCGTTTAAAAATATGGCTCGTTACGACAACTATCGCATCTACAATGTTGAATTTAGTAACGAAAAGCACGTGCAGTTGTTTAAAGAATTGGAGGAACAAAGTGATTCAATGTCTTTCATTGGCCATCCACGAGAAGTAGGCCAAAAATTAAGTATATTAGTGGCCGCTCACAAAGTGGCTGATCTAACGCTTTTATTAAAGCATTATCAAGTAACACATCGCATATTGGTAGGTGGCAGTTTTATCAAAAATTCGCATATATTTAAACAGACACATAAGGAGCTTTTTCGCGATTTTTATTTTTTAGACATATAATTTCCAAGAAAAAATAGATCGAAGCTATTCTTCGGTTGCGGCTATTGGGACGGATGTAGCTAAATTCGATTGGCACCATTTTTATCACTTGGAAACCATCTATGAGTGGATGAACTCTCTAACGAAATTATACCCTAAGTTGATAACAATTCTAGATATGGGCGAAAGCACTCAAGGCACTGCTATAAAAGGTATTAAACTTTCTCATAAGAGTGCCAATAAGACCATATTTATAGAAGCAGGCATTCATGCCAGAGAATGGATAGCCCCCGCCGCTGCTAACTATATAATAAACAACTTGCTTACGTCTACAAGCCAAGACGTCCAAAATCTCGCCAAATCTTATAATTGGATCATTTTCCCTTGCATTAATCCAGATGGTTACCGTTTTACTTTTGAATATGACCGTATGTGGCGTAAAAATCGCCAACTGTTTACGACCACTTACGGTGTGGATTTGAATCGAAATTATCCTATTCACTGGAATTCCACTGGCAGCAGTAAGGACCCGTGCCGTTATGATTACGCCGGTCCTTCAGAAGGTAGCGAATTAGAAACACAACGCTTAATAAAATTCATTCAAGACAATGTCAGCAAGGAACAAATTAGAACGTACATTGCTTTGCACTCATACTCTCAAATGATTATGTTTCCATATGGGTACAGCAAAGATCGTGCGCCTAATTATGACGACTTAAAGGAATTAGGCCAAAGAGCCAGTGCGGCAATTAAGAAGCTGTCGGGCAAAATCTACACCACCGGTAGTTTAATGGAAACTATTTATCCTAGCAGTGGTGGCAGTGTGGATTGGGCTTACGCCAATGGCATTCCCATAGCTTACACGTTTGAATTGCGTGGCCCTCCCGACAGTGAGGACATGTTTCTGCTCCCCGCGGAAGAAATTTTGCCTACCGCACAAGAGACTTTTGCTGCCATTCGCAGCATTGTGGAAGGAGCGGCTGATAAAGGTTATTATAAATAAATGTTTGTGCTATCTCTTAATTCGTTATCAGCCTGTTTTATAATTTATTTTTAATTGTAGAAAAATAAATATTATAAATATTTTTTTCAAAGGGGTTTTATGAAAGCATAACAATGAAACAATAGAGGTGCTGTCAAATGAATGAGTTTCAACGAGTTTCATCTTCTCTTTCCAGCAATTATTATATGATTGCGTGGTGAGATAGTCGCCTCAAATACGGTCTTAATATCCACAATACAACCTAAAGAAAAATATTTGTATTTGTATATATATATTTCCCGAAAGTTATAAAATCTGACATACCGTTCTCCATAAGGAATAGTATGCGATCATACAATATGATACTTTCAATTAGAGGACCAAAAAACAGCCGTAATGTATAATATATGACAATTTGCCGCCAACGCGAGAGATCCCTTTGAGTGATTGCTGTCAATAAATTTTCTGCTGGAATGGTAGCTAGCGGCAAGCCGGTAACAGCTCTATAAAAATATCTAAGGATAAGCGTGCATGAAGAATTATCCGTATTAACAAAAATACTTACTCCTCAAATTGTACGTTTTCACAGTGCTTAATGCTTTTCAAGCCACTGTGTCTTAATTCGGGATAATGTTTAGCAATTATTCGCTCAGCAGCTGCTCGAAAGGAGTGAATTTTGAGGTAGTCGTAGTTATTACCCGCTAATCTTTGTTTATACATTTCGATTGCATGACACGATATTTCACGCGCCTCATAACTAAGAAAACTTAATGAATGTTGACTTAAATACTGACTTAAGGGATAGCCCTGGTCCGTTTTATTAGCTGTGGCTTTAGCAGATAATTTCATATAACAACAGCCCACTAAATTAATGAATTTTGCTTGTTTACAATGTAAAAACATTTGAATTAGAATTGCCGCCAAATCTCCACAAGAATGTAAACCTACAATGCCAAACTTATAATCACCGTTTTTTAGTTTTAAGGATTTCTGTATTATTTGGAGAAATGCTTCAGGCGCTGTCGTAGGAGTAATGCGTAGATTCACATGTGTGGGTGTCTGGCATGTTTTAGCTTGCTTCGGAGGTAAATATTTGTTTATTAACGCCATCATTTTTTTATCTATTTCCTCAGCCTGTTTGTTAAACTGATCTTGCATTTCTATACAACACACTTTAATGCCACACCCGAAGCCTAAAACACGTGCTAAATGGCCTATGCCAGCGCCAAAATCAACTATGAAATCCACAGCTACATTTTGACACATTTCCACACAAGTTGATGCCATAAACTCCAGCTCATGACGTTTTTTACGCTTGACTCCTTTGGCAAAAGCTTTCCTCAATTTGGGATGCTGCAGTAAAGGACTGAAATTATCTATAGACTTTAAGAAGGCTAGTAGTACGATACATATTACACATGTAGCTTTTAACTGACTTGAATTTCATTTTCTCCACGTTTTATACACAACTCCTTGAATAAGACTCTCAGAGTTAGTAGACTCAAAGGCCACGTTTGCAAAGTTGCTACGTCACTATTGAAATCCAAAATATAACATAGGTCTTCTGGCATTATGTTTTCTAGCACTTGCTGCCATGAACCAGGAAACTTGGACCAATGATCTTTCACATAAAAATCCTTAAATGAAACCATGGATATAATTTACACAAGAAAAAATGCACCAAAGTAATCCCACCAGTACATAGGAGTCAAGTAACCAGTCATAGCTTCTGACGATTTTTAGCGATTTTAGCAATTTTTTGTGTAAATTTTCATAAAATTCTCTCATATTTGTTTGTTTTGTTTTCCTTTGAAATATTGTGCTGCGGCTCTGATCCGTTTTATAGTTACACACATGGAGCGAATTTCACGCCGATTCCTTGCGATGGTCACCACGAACGTTGTAAAGCAGTAACGCGTTTTAAACCAATTCGAAAAAAAAGAACTGCGCCAGCATACAGTCAAAAGTTTTTACAATTTTATTAAGACTCAAATTATTTATTTATTTATTTTTTTTTTTTGGATGGAGATGGACCAAGCCAATAGCTTTGTGGCTTATATATCCAGATAGCAAAGGTTCAAATTAAGTTCCTTGTTTTCTCTTCTCCTCCTCTTTTCATAAGGCTGGTAAAGGAAAAAACCAGCTAACGGTTTTTATTATATTTACTAAGTTAAAGAAATATAGGCAATTTGCCAACTTTTAAAAATTTTTCCAACTTTTAAGCAAAATTAGGAAGAGCGAATATAAATAATAACGAAGAGCACAATTTTCACCCTCTTACCCTTTTGTTCAACTCAGCAAACATCTGTTGTTGATTTGCTGACTCACAGAGCAAGAAACATTGTACAGTGTTGCCATGTAATAAAAGCGACAAACGCAGAAAAGTGATTCCTTTATCGTTAAATGACGGTGTAAAATTGTCAATTCCCAACAGTCGACAGAGGAAATAATGCCTGACTCGTAAGTGTTCAGCAGATTCTCTTATTGTTATTATCATTTGCTGTACAATGGCGTGATGCCGATTTTAAAAACCTAACAGCCATCGATCATTTAATGAGAACATATAATCTGTTGAATTGTTTTCCAAAGGGGAGTCACGCTGCCAATGAAGTGGAGTCTGCTAAACAAGAAATCATACAAATTTTCTTGGCGTTTACATAAGCCAATGAACAGGATGAGGAGTCGTTACGTAAATCATTACGGACCCAAATGATAAGGGAAGTTTTAAAAAATATAGATAGCCCTGCCAGTTTTATACCAGGTAAGTAATGTTTATAGAAACCTAAGAACAAAAACAATATTTATACTTAATCAACATAAGAAAGTGGGATTAATTTGGGCATTTGTTTCCAAAATCACGCTTTTCACTTCGGAATTGCGTTTAGAGTTTGGAATGAATTTCTCGTCTCTGCATTCTCATTAGTTGAAGTTCAACAATCGGCCGTCCAATAACTAGCTAAAATTTGAATTTTGGAAATCTTTTCTTCGCATAACTTACAAAGCGACCTCTTTACTATTCAATCGACATTTTGACAATAATACATTTGGAGCGCACATCGTAATTTCGTATCGTAAGAGTCCCTGGTTTATATTGTACGTGGCAGTGGTGTTTTGCTTAAAGTAAACCTAAAATAATTAAAATAACTTATCTTATGCCTATTATGAGATCAAAACGAGGGATGATTTTAGTCCTCACAATGTCATCTGACTCCGCCTCACTAAAGCTTCTACACTTTATGCCTTGCTTACTGTTTTTTCCTTATATGATAGTTATCGCATATGGTTGTTGCATGACATATTTGTTATTTCTTTATGTAAAGTCTAAGTTCTTCCAACTACATTTAATTCCATGAATCATTTTAGAATAGAATGCTTATGCTCTGGCATGCAATATACTCACTCTTGTGATTGTTTCGAGCGCTTTTGCTTTTCTTATCCAATCGATGTATTTCGATTCGTTCCGGTAGTCAAGGTTTTTTATCGAACGGAATGATTTGCATTCAAAATGTTTAGATGGCGATTAAATTTTTATTGGCCACTCTTTCGCTTTCAAAAACCACACCCCAAGATGAGAACTTTGAGTTTCGCGGTGGAGAGCGGCGTTGATAAGTGGTAGATATATATTTTATGTATGTATTGATTATTATTGAATCATTTCTTGGCATGATTTGTGGATTTGTTTCAAGCAAATATTTGTGGATGGGATTTGCTTATATATTTCTTACGTTCTTTCGTTACATTTTAATATCATTTGATTTCCTTAACTATAATCGTATATAAATACAATTAATTAAAATTAATTATATGATTTAGCTATCCAGTAGTGAACATAAGACTAATTAAAAACTTATACTTCTTCGCATGACTGTTGAATAATGACAAATGCTGAACAGATAGACACCCTACGTGAATTAAGAAAACTATTTATAGAAACAATACTTAAGCCACTCCTTTCTGTCTTTGAAAGTTTGGAAAATTACTGGATGATTGTTATGATCATTATGATTATCATTGTTTGAATGATTTTCTGGTTTTCGATAAACACTTGATTTAGTGCTAAAATCAAATTAAAGCAAAAAAACAACAAATTTTAAGTAAAAGAGAAATTCATTATTAAAACAAAATTGCTAAGCAGAGTATTAGTTTGTTCCGTCGATTTTTATAATGATGGTATTACAGGGACTGAATAATGATTTCAGATGTTTCGACGTCAATTATTTCGCTTCCGAGGCCAAGCATTTCGATAATAGCGAAGTAAAAATCGCATGTTTGTGCCCAAGACTACGTTCTAGCACAAGGTGAAAATATTAAAATTTGTACTATGTCTGATATCTGCTCGATAGTTAGTGTTCAACCACAAATCAATAGATATTTAGTCCAAGCATAAAACCTATTAGCGAACCATTTTCACAATCACTTCTTATACCAGTTAGGATTTGCTATGTTTAATATTCATCGAGAAAAATCGAGAAACAGAAAATAGTATTTCGGGAAACTAAATATATAGTAGTACCAGACTAGACTAGACATATTTTCTATGTAAGTTCTTAGGAGAAGTAACGCTTTATGCGGCAGCAAAGTATAATTTTTCACATTTTATAACAAAGATAAGCGAACTGAAGACCATGTACGGTGTTCAAAAAGCGACTTTCCACTACTTTAAGAATGTGACTTGCTTTTATTATGTTATTGAATTCTTGTCTTGGGTTTGGCGGGGGGAGGTCGTGTAGTAATGTAGCAATGATCGGCTTTGTGCTACTACAACATGTTCATCTAATTAAATATTTAATAAAATTAATATTTAATGAAAAAAATCAATAAACATTTTGATTTAATTTCAATAAGCTTACGTAAAGTAAGCTCCGAGTATTTACCGAATTTTTAGTTTTCTTTTTCTATCCACTGTAAGAGGGGGATATACTCACTTCATAATGTATGTAACAGCCAAAAGAAAGCCTCAATGAGCCTATAAAGGATATATATTCTTGATCAGCGTGAAATCCTGATGATCCATGTCTGTCCGTCTGCTTATCTGTGTGGTTTGTGTTACTGGGACTCTCCTGGTTGCCAGAAAAGAAGATGTCGATTTCAAATTTGGTAGAAACATTGGACGTTTCTGCACGTAGGTTGGTATTGAAAATGGGCCAAATTGGTCCAAAAAAAAGCCCGCAGTGGAGCGTAAACTGAACACAACTCCGTTTTTATTGTGAGTTTTGCTCGTTGCTTGGGATTTATTAAAGTTAGAAGGCTGAAATTTTCCATATTTACTTTACGACGCATTCTACTCTGTACTTGCAAAAATGAAATAAATCATTCATGCTCGCACAAAGTTACAAGAAGTTAAATTTTATTTTTTCACCTTTTTGAGGTTTTTTGCTTATTTATCGTAAGACAGAATATGTAAAAATATTTTGTACATTCCTCAAATGTATTTATATTATCTGCGTAAAAATGGGTTGATTTTAAAATGAATATGTGGTAGTGTGTAGTGTTGGATATGGGAGATTCGGTCCCCGCCGAACATAACTTTCTTACTTGTTTTTTTTTTCTTTTTTCTAGACACAACTTCCCTTGCCGTGTCTCTTAGGCACTATAGGATCAGTATTTGTACTCAAATTGTGTGTTTCTTCACGTTTTCCCTGTCGCCTCTTAAGTTTATCTCACCGCTTGTATAATATAACTACACCAACTAAGCGTATTAGAATTAAACCAACCCATGGCATCTTCTTTCTAGTTTTACAGCTTTTGCACCCTCGCAAATAAGTTAAGTTTTTTAATCCCTTCGGAAACTATTGTGCATCGAAGAGCTTTTTACTTAAAATATTAGTTAGAAGGTTTTATGTGGGCTTCAAAAATGTGTTAAATGCTTCAAACTGCTCGCTAGAACCCATATTGCCAATTTATTTATTCATTTATGAGTTATAAAAAAATTGCTATTAAATGTGAGTATTAACAGCTTAACGTTGATTTCAGTGAGTTATTTACATTAATATATTCCTAAATGACGATGCCGATAGCACTAACTTGTTCTTTTTTACAATTCTTCTTTGCTTGAAAGCTTAAATTCATTCGTTTTTCTCTAACTCGTAGACGGAAATATAATTAATTGTTCTTCACGCTTAAGTCCATCGCAGCCGAATTTGTATTATACCCTAAAACCGTCATTTGTTCGACAATAACAAAATATTCTTATTAAAGGCTTTCTTAAAAAAATGAGTCTTAGTTGGTTTGAAAACTCTAGGCCGTCGAAAATCTAACTGGAACATTATCAGAATTTCATTACGGTATCATACAGGCATGATGGTCCGTTGAACTACTCTAACGTGCCAAATCCAACTTCCTCCAATAAACATTGTAAGTTTAACAAAATCAATATTTTACTGCCTAAATCAAATCTTTCACACATAATGCTCGATTTCCCTGCTGGCAATATTGAAACCTTATTGCCAGCGTTCTGTAATGTATTAAACCTAGATATTTCTGCATCCGTTCCGATCAAGCAACCTCGCTCTCGAAGCAGGTACTCGCCATGGTTTAACAAGACAATTAAATATTACAAAAATGGGAAAAGCCAATTTTTTAAAGATTTCTTAAGGCATAGATTTAGTGACGTCAACCACCAATTTGTTGCAGGTATCTTCAGTTGATAAAACCCTTACTGCTTGTTAGCCCTAAATATTTTCTTAAGTTTATCAACTGCAAAAGAAAAATCTCCATATGTCCCTCGCATGTATCTTCCAATGACTCTGAATCCTCTGGTGATGTTGAAACCGTAAACCTCTTTACTGAATCCTTCCGACGAAATTTTCTGGTAGTATAGAATTTTTTGGTGGTATAAAATTTTTTGGAAGTATAAATTTTTGGTAGTATAGAATTTTTTGGTGGTATAAAATTTTGGAAGTATAAAATTTCGGTAGTATAAATTTTTTGGACGTATAAATTTTTGGTAGTATAAAATTTCGTTAGTATAAAATTTCGTTAGTATAAAATTTTTGGAAGTATAAATTTAAACAATTGGAATCCAATGATTGATTGAAAACAAAATTGATGGCAGTGATGATGTAGTAGTGCATACATTTCATTGATTTTATAAGTGGCCACTTAACACTGAACTATAGATGCTTTATAAAGACGAAAGTAGAATCTACAAACGCATGTATAACAGAATCTATAATCTATAAAATACATCGAGAAAACGAACTTTACTTGTGCAACAACTTTTTCGCTTCAAATATTTCTTTACACTTTCTTATTCTTCTTTACTCTTTCTTATTCTTATTTAGTGTACAGCATATGCAACATAAAGCCATTCACAACCTACCACCCAATAAACTCTCAGCTGATTGATTTAATTTAGGTTCATTGCAAATAAATAATTGTTATGGAGTGACAGCCAACACCAGTGAATGACACGTACGCGGATACTGTACCTTCATACGTGCAAAAGAAATTTTGCTTTTTTTCTCTGCTTTTATGATTATATTTAGCAGCTGGTGGCGAAAAACCAAAATTTGTTTCCTATCGGCTTCCCGGCACGGTTTTCCACACCACCCTTGAGGTACCATGATGGGCGCGTTACCAATTGTTTTAAATGGCTGGCTCCCCTTTAGGCCTACACCATTGTAAACCTAATTTAAAACTATAATATATCTATATAATATCTATAATAATAATAAAAAAATCTAATAACTAATAGATAATATCTACACATAAACACATAGAAAATATATATACAAGGCTCGCTGCAGGTGTGTTGACATCTGCAAAGATAAATTAATATAATTACTAAATTTATATGTAGTGATGGTCACAAACTTACCCTTGGCCTACGGAAGTGTCCCATTCTTCTGAAGCGATGGTGCAGGTGTATTCTATTTTTTTTCAAAATCATATAGGAATTGCTCACAAACCCTATTAACCAGACATAAAGCCTCTAGAGTCCGAAAAATATTTGGCTTCCTTAAAGGTATAATGATAGTGAAGAAGCTCTCTATCGGTGGTTTCCTTGGCTAGATAGTCTGCTTTTTCGCTTAGTGGAAGACCAAAATGGCTTGGTATCCAAATAAGATGCAGTTCAGGTACAGACGAAAGCGCAACGCACTTAAAGACGTTGGCGACATATAGATTATATAGTTCCTTTATAAATATTATTTGGAGAGCGGTTTTACTGTCAGTAACCTATTTGGGTAGCGTGTTCAACAGCTATACTACTACTAACTGTTACAAGTTCTGCAGATGGTCTGGGCTATTGATCATAGAGCTTTTGTTTACTGTGAGCCACCGTGGAAAATGTATTGAAGAGAACGTATTCAGTTTTCGGATTATGAACCTCGATGTTATTAAAACTATTCACGAATTTATTGTTACTGATAGTATTGAGAAAATGACTTTATTGTAAACTGCAGTATTTTTACATAAGACCTTTATTAACTCTTTTACAGTGAAAAGACGGGCTCCGTATTTTGCTGGTGGTTCGAAAGATAGCAAGTGGAGGGGATTATTTGGAGTAAATGGTGTAAGACCTAAGCATTGACGAAACTGTTTATTTTGAAAAGTTTGAATTTGTTTTCCAATAAACTTTGGAGAATTTAAGATCGTTAATTCGTCAGATACAATTTTGGAGCAGATTGAGGCTTCATTTGCAATTAGTTTGATGGTAATGACGTTGTTGCTGGAATTCTTAATTACTTTTTAGTAATTGCCAAGAAAAGTAAGAATTGAATAAATATTTCTACCAAGAAATTGATTAAGCGATATGAATAACATTGATGCTCATGTTAATTTACTTGTTCGAACCCTTAGCAGAATAGTTTGCATGAATTTTACTTGCATTAAACTTGAGGTTAGTTCATCAAAAGATTAACCTTTTCCGCAAGATTGCGAACTGCTTCGTAAAAGAATCGGTTCGAAGGAAGAGATCATCCGTACACTGCAATACGGCAGTATTCGAATCTTTAATATTTTTACGTTCAGCAATGTAGAGATTGAAAGGAAGCGGATTGACAAGTTTCTCCCTGTTTTTTTTTTTTTTCGTAGAAAGCAGTTCGTTTAAAATCATGCTCACAGATTTGTGTTGTTGAGCAAAGGAGCGGTGTCGTATTAAACGATTTTTGGACAGATGGATAATCTATCTTTAATCATAGAGTTGGTGCAAACCGAAGTTTCGCTTTATGCAATGGAAACGATTTTGATCAATCTCCATTCTTCTGATATTGCGTTTTGAGACTAGCATTTATTGACTGCAATGATTAATTGATTGAGGCTTTGCGGGGAAAGAGGAAGAAAGGCATTGTGGCCGTTATACGATTTTGCAACAAATTTAGATAGGCAATGTTGTTGTCAGAATTCCAGGATGTTCTATTATGCGATACTTGATGATGTCCTTCTATAAATTTCCAAAAGACTGTAGAGTTATCATATTTGCAAATTTCATTAATGGTTTTCGTTGGATTTTTGGCAGCATGTGGGATAATCAAGTATATGAAAGTTAGTCTACGTTGGCCTACGTTTCCCGTTGAAGAATGACAAGGTTAGCGACGATTTTCCTGTATTTGTGTTGAAGTTATAACATAGGACGATGTTTTGATGATTGTCGACAAAATAACTTATTTTTCGAATTTGTTCACGAAATGTTAGGATGTGTAAATTTGGCGGAAAGTAAACAAATAATAGGAAGATAATATCGGTAGTTTTAAAAATCAGAACGTCTATGGCTGTTCTGACTGCTATTTGTGCGAAATAAATAACCGCTCTAATAACAATACAAACTCCGTCGTACTCATCATTTTTGCTATGGCGGAAATATGCAGAATTTTTAAACTGTAATGGTCGTCATTCAATGCAAACACTTGCTTAGAATACAAAAATCAAAAGCAGGGTTTTCGATTTTTGATATTCTTTTGTGTGCTTTACAAAAAAAATTATTAAATTGGTAAAAAAAAATTTTATTTTTAAGTCTAATTAAGACTTTAAGCAAATCTGCAAGTAAATAGTAAAAGTATGGATGGTAAAATCAGCTGTTTGCCTTGGGATTTTAAGTAAAGTAAGGTAAAGTAAATAAAAGTTTTCTTGCTTTAATGCAATAGCATCCATTGCCACTCAACAACGCAAAAAAAAAAAAATGCAATAGTATATGAATTCTTAATTACAAGTTGCTTATTACAAATTCAAACAAATTGTGAAGAGAACAATAGGAAGAACAATAAGGTTTACTTATGATTTGAGTGAAGTCGTCGGACTTTGTGAATTATGAGTAATGAGTTGTTAGGTAAGTGGATTATTGCTTCAAAACCGCTAGCACAGTATATGCTTTTCAATTAAGCTTTTTCTAAATAGTAGGAAAGTGCAGCTAATACTGAAATGAACAAATGCCCTGTTGGCTAGATTTTGTGAATTTTTTGATTAAAGAACAAGTACATATGTATACACAATATATATATATATGTTGATTTTTTATATCCTTTGAGTAACATCATGTGCACCATTAATCCAGACTTACAACAAGAACGTAATGGTGCTACTTTCAATCCTTACGAACTAACTATTTGGTGGGATGGTGGCACGGAAAAACATGAAAAAAGGAAGGCATTAGGTAAGTTTCCGGATAAACTAATAACCAATAAATTATACTCAACGTTCGCAATTTTTGGACTTTCGACTCCATATATAATCTGTTTTTTCTATTAAAGTAGCTTTTGCGGAGTAATTAAAATATAAAGCAATATCAAGAGAATAATAGTTATATATGTATTTAGATTGCGAGTACTGCAAGATTTCAAACTAGTTTTTATTGCGCCACCATAATAAAAGAATTGCATATACAAAAAATTTTTTTTAAAGAGAGGTATATCGGGTTTTTTTTAGCCATATGTTTCTTGTTATTGTAAACTGTTTGTGTGTATATGCAATATGAATTAGGTTTATTCTTGGTGTAATAGAAAGGAAGGATCGTTCTTGGTGTAATAGAAATTGTTTGTGTGTATAAAAGAACTTGTATATAGCTTCACCCCATTTAAAGTTTTAGATGTATGTGAGGAGGTGTTTACAAAAACGATGTGGACTTATTAAATTTAAATTAAATAGCATAAATTTAGAAGTTGCCAATAGTGCCTATTGAACATATTTTCGTAATTATATGTAAAGTCGTGTAAGAACTTATAATTGGTTTATAGAATTTTGATAGCCCACACCACTTCGATACAAGGGTGTATTAAGTTTCTATGGTTGCACACAACACCCACAAAGTGTTAAGATAAGAGTGAAAAGTGATTTTGAGTCCGTCTGAGCTTGTCTGTCATGTGACCATGTGCCCCTATAAGAATTTTTGAGATATCTTCATGAAATTTCGTAAGCCAAAGTGATTTGCATCGGACCACTTTTTCTACCACTTCCCAAATAGCGTAGTATTTTGATAAGACTCTATGAAAATAACTGTAGTAAGTGCAGTCGTGGCCTATTGGTTTTTGTTGTTTACATTCCATTTACTTCAAATGAAAACAAGTAAGAATATTATACTCAAACAACGCAGACCATTATATATCCTACACCACTTCGCCTAGTGCAGTTTTTCACTCTCTTTGGCAATAATACATCAAAAAGTACCTTATTTTCATGCAAAGCCACAATTTGTATGAAAGCCCGAGTATTGGAAGATTGGGCTTTCTCAGCATATAAGACCTTACTTTTTCTGATATCGCTTATATATGTTGCGGTCCAAAAAATAGGTCTATTTGATCCAAATTCCCTACCGTTAATTTTTTTGCTCAATTTGTCATTTTCATCATAAAATATTAAAAATTAAGCCTTTTTTCGAAAGACTTATCTGTCACGAGATATCATTATTCACTTCAATTTAGTTCCACTTAGTTTTTATATTAAATTACTATCATCAACAAAATTTCATAACAAAAAATTAACAATTAGACTTTTTCGGAATATGGATGTTTACGTTTCAAGAGAATCCTTATATGCGGTGGTATCCAAAAAATAGACCCGCTCAGTTAAAATTCAGTAAGGCTGATTTCTTTGTCAATGTGCTATTGTGGACTAACTTTCATCATGAAATATTGAAAATTTGACTTTTTTTACCACCTAAAGGTTCAGTTTGCGTAGCATCAAGAGGGTGTTCAAAAAATTGCGCAAAAGTCCAAAGTTTTCACAACAACTTAGAATGGCGAAATACTATTATTTAGCCGCGTTTGTCGAGAAATCTAAAACATTACAAATTTTTTTCTTATAATGATTTCAGAATAGGGCATTCTAGGGGAAGTGGTCGAACGAATGGATCGATCCGAACCATTTTCAATAGCGTTCGTCCTTGAATCAAACCACGTTAGTGTAAAAAATTTCATTAACATAAACGGAAGTTGCGACCTATAGCTTGAAAAAAAATTCACATGGACTGACATCGAGCGGACGGACAGGCTTTGACAGGTGGGTCTACCTTAAGCCTCTCTGCATGTTACATATATCCGCATTAACTGAAAGATGAGATGATATTGAAGAAATTGAGCGTGCCAAAGCTAAACGCGTTTTCTAAAAAACAAATCCTATTTTTACCTTAAAATTCGTATCAGAAGCGGCCTTTAATTCCTGAGAGGACAAAATAACGTATGAGCGTCCACATTTATATTCGAATGTCACAAGTTCGATAATGTGGGAAGCTCTTTCAATATTTTCAGTCTATATGGCGGGCGCTTTAGTCTATTTAATGCAAAAAATGATAAAACTTGCTTTATTAGAAAGCTGAATTTCTCTTTTTAAGTTGTAATAAGTTATTACTATGCCTTATCGTCACTTTTACGCAAATTTAATCTAAAGCATCTTATTTCAAACAAAGTTTGCAACCTTATTCTTACATCACCCTTCACAATCTACCAATGCAAAAAATGTGGTCTCTGTTATTGTAAATTGCATTTATGGATTGAGATTTAAAAATGTATTTCTTAAAAAACTTATATTAAATATATATATTAAATTCAAGCTCTTTGTTAACATAAGATAAAGTTCTAAAGAAAAAATGTATTTCAATCTCAAAAAAATTTCACAAAAAAGTGTACTTACAGCGAAAACGCATCGCAGGAAATATCGAAAAAAGAACACATTTAGTTAATCGTACTTAGTTTTGGCTTTATTTTCGTACGTTTAAATAACAATTTATTAGTTAAAGTAAGTTTCTTCATTTCCTTTCTTTAAAATGCCACAAAATATAAGAAAACGTAAAGAAATTTCTCAAGAAATTAGAAAGGTAATTATAAAGTTAAGAAGCGAGGAAAAACCGTAAGGGAAAAGCAAAACCAGTTGGATTTAGCGGGCCTACTGTTGAAAATATTATAAAAAATTTCAGCTACACAAATATCACTGAAAATGAGCACCGATCAGGCCAACCAAAGAACCTTACATAGCGTGGAAAACAAAATATTATTACATTTGTAACAAACGAACCCAAAACAAATTCTGTTCTTCTTGCAGAAGAACATTGCAGAAGATCTTGCAGAAGACCTTACAATATATAAGCAAATTGGTATTAATGTTTTAATAGTTAACAATATCCATAGCTGCGGGTCAAGAAAAAAAACCTTTTCTAAGGGAAATTAATATGATAAAATGCGACGGGTTTGCAAAATTCGCCAAAAATGATCATATCAATTTTCGAAAAACTTAAATTTTGACGAGTCCAAGTTTATAATATTCGGATACGATAGTAAGCAGAGAGTATCAAGAAAACCTAATAAAGCGATGGCAATCCAAAATTTATTACGAACTGGATCGTCACACCACACTGGCTTTCTTCCCCAAGGATGAATGGATTAATTTCTCGAAAAAAATTATTGGATAGCCTAGTTCATTTAAAGCTGTAGTCGATTCACAACAGTTTTCACCAGGAAATCCAACCTCAAGTACCTTCTCTCCTAAAACATTGTGGAGTGCGACCCTTTCTACGATTTTCCGCAAAGTGCAGGCCTTCAAGCAAAAAATCGCGAGATATGCAAACATCACCAACTTTGATAACTTGGAGGAAGTTCAAAAAGAATGGAGGAAAGCGGGAAGCAGTCATTGTGCTCAAATTATTCAAGAACTTTGTAATAATGGCAATACGAGAACTTTCTGCAAATGTTTAAATAGTCATCGTTAGAAAAACAGAAGGTATAAGTACCCTATACGTTAATAACAAACTTTATATAGACTTGCTGAAAAATCAGATGCCCACAGCAAATACTACAGTCTTTCCCTCCATCCACCCTTCTGCAGGCGAATAGGACGCTTTTTCGTCGGGTAAACTTTCGCACGTCCTCCAAGTTTGGAAAATATTTTGAAAATTTCATGAACTTTACACCGATATATTTCTTGTCTGTTTTGTAAAAGGTCACATGGTTACGGAAAGACTTGTGAAATTTCTGGACCAGAATCGTTGTGCTCGCTTCAATTTCCTCTTATCTCGCATTCTAATTATTGACTCGGATTCGCTTGAAGTCCGTGAAGGTTTGCCAAAGGCAGGTAAGAGTACCTGTTCGGGTGTGTCCGCTGCTCACGACGCTTGGCAAGTCGCACGAGCTGCACAACCAAGTGTATTCGTTCCCTCTACTTTCTCCCCAAATCAAAATTATCTACCTATGAATCCCATCATTCTTAGTAGGCACGACGTCTGCTTGCCCTCCAGGAAGGCAATATTCGCGGCAAGACCGGATTTGGCGGCAAAAGTCCCATTCGTCAGTTTCCGTGTTTGGCTTTCATTGAAACTTGGTTAAAGCCTGATTTACATTCATCGGAACTTTTGAATAAAATTCAAGTTTTGGAGGAATAAAATTTTTCCAAAACAATGTAAATTTTATTCCTTGTGGCATCAATCCTATAAATACCAGCGCAAGCAAAACTGTCGGCTCGCCAACATCGCATGTAGTTATTTTAGAGGTACTAAAAAGTAATAGATGATGGGAAGAAAATTTTATATCCGTTACGCCGGAACCATGACCACGCAGGTAAACATATGCGTTACTATAAAATTAAAATTTTAGATAAAAATTATTTTTACATCATTTATGAATTACTTACTATGAATTATCTTCATATTTTTTACTAAAATACTGATCACGATTATAGGTTTCTTGTTGATCTTCATCACGGTGCAATCGCTTAATATTCAATAGCATTTCATCTTCATCCAGTGTAAAATTATTCAGTTCCCAGCGGCAGTAAGTTTTAGAAAAGTGGTTATAAAGATTTTTTCCCCGAGTTGAATGCTGATCTACTTGCCACAGCTGTATCACGGAACTATTAAAACCAGCAGCTATATGACATTCATAAGGGTCTAAAGATGTACGCGATAAGCTAACAATAAGCAATAACCACGAAATTATTAGGGCAAAACAAAAAAGAAAGCGAGAGTTAAGACTTACCCTTGACCTTTGTCACTAATATTAAAAATACGTGGAAAATCTAGGTAGGATTTGTATATTTGTTCACGGCAGTCTTTTATCGTTTTCAAGCATTGTCTAACGCTACCTGGTGTCCTTCGAACTACTACCGTCGGTTTCCGTTTCAGACTTTATTATCACCTCGGGCAAGGCGGAGCGTTTAGAACGTTCGTTACTCGAGCAAGGATTGGATATGTGAATTTTTGCTTTGATTTGCTCTAAATCTTCATCCTCATCTTCGAGTATGTCTTCCGTTGGCATGAATACCATTTCTTCTGATAGATTTCGTACTTCATTATCAAGAATACGCACATGGATCCAAGACACTATTAAATGTAATATTAGGACATGTCCTCTTTTTTCTAAAAAGTTACGTAACGCTTTTACCACTTCCTCATTGGTATGTATTTCATATTTAGAGGAACGAAATTGTACTATATCCGCGCCGGATTCAATTAAGGGCAGCCGCCTGAGTCTTCTTCGACTCATTCCAAATACAAAATCGATCTGAATATTCTCAAGCCGATACCTAATTCCAAAAGGAATTTGCCTCACTCAAGTCTTCAAGCTGTGCATCTACAAAATTAAACTTCTGCGTAGAAAATGACTTCATAATATATGCCACAGACAGTTGGTAAATCCTGAGAAATCCAGCTTCTCGTTAGTCAGATATCCAAAAATAATCCTAGGCAAATTCGTAGTCTGGGAAAAACTGTCTTCCACCTATGTTGAACTGCTTGCTGTGGAAGTAGCTGTGATTTTTGCTGAATCCAACTATATAAAAAAATTCGTTATGGTCTCTAATAACAATTCGGCGTTGATGTTAATCAAAAACAAAGATACGTATAATGTCCGTAAGATCTGCTTGTATATTTTTAAAATCTTTGATATTTTCAATGATCCTCTCCTTAAAGAATGCCACTTGATCTGGGCACCAGGCCACTGTTGTTTCAGTTTAAATGAAAAGCTGATACGCACGTGCATGGGACTCAATTTGATGGTACAATCGTTTCCATCAATTTTGCTTCCTATGGTGCTCTCTGTCTAATGCGGAAAAACATCGTTAAAAAATTATCGTCTTTTCTGGCCCTGCCGGATGGCAAATTTACAGCACGGGAAAGTAAAACACATACATGATAGCCTCTATTTAAAAAAATTATCAATGCAATTCCATCTGATATCTGTGATGAATGCAACACTGCAAAGTCAGCTGAGCATCTAGTTTTTGAATAAAGAAGCGTCAACAACTTTAGACAACCTTTCTCCTTTTTTAACTTATACAACAGCTTGCATGAAATTTTTCGTGTTAGCAATTATCCACATCTCAAACAGCTGATTGCCTTTATCAAATCTGCTAATTTTTCCTGTTAACGCTTTATCTTCTATCTATATATGTATATTACAAACAGCCAAGTTTATAATTCATTCTTCTGGGAAATTTATCCGGAATTTGACAGTACCAATACAATTTTGCCGCTTAACAAAGGGGATCACCAAAAAAATTCCTTCATCTTACGTTACTGTATAGGCCAATGTACAGGCCTTATCCATTCTTCTTTTATAAATCAAAAAAATATATATATGTATATATATAAAATATATTTATGCATATACATAAAAAATATATATATATAAATATATATATATGTATACATATATATGTATATTGTTGATGTTGAACGGTAACCTGCATGAATTATGCAATCATAATATCACGTCGGGGTCACCAGAGTGTTGACGTTGTGTGCAATTTTATTCGTTGGCGTGTCCAAGATGGACACTAAACAATCAAAAGGGAACGTGCCAATCACGTTCTGCACCGTACGTTGTATGGTTTACTTAAGCGATAAGACGATTAATGAGCCTAATTGGTTGGCATAAACCGACCAGACGATGCGTCTTGGTCATACCAACTTGTGTAGGTGGTTCTTCCAGCACTTGGAACTGGAAGAGCCTCTAAGAAAACAAAAAGGGTGATCAATTGTTGTGAGAAACAAAGACAAACTTTATCGATAAATTATGAATATATAAATTATAATTCTTATAAACTAACTTAGAATTATACCACAATTAATTAATGCATAAAAATTATGCACTTGCATTTTTACGTTCGTTTACTCCAACGAAAATGAGGAACTTGAAGTGTGTCACAAAAATGCAACATAGGCAAATTAATATAAACAACGACGACACATTTCAAGGTCTAGATTATGCAATTTTATGATATCGTTGCCTATGGTCAGTTATGCCAAACAGACCAACACACAAACATGAATGTGCAAATGCAACTACATGCACAAATGAACGTTAATGAATGCACATTCAACCAAACATGAATGTGCAAAGCAAAAACGAGATATTGAATAAAATACAAATATAAACACAAAACTAGACTGAATTAGAATAAAATATACATACTTAGACTAAACATATATGTTACGAAAATCCCAAATCCGGTTAATGCTAACTAACTGATTTTTCCCAAGTAACAAATTCCCTAGTGCATATTGGCAGTGCGTCATGCAGCTGCCGGCCGACAAAAAAGATTAGCAGGAAAACAGAGAGGGAAAAACCCAGGTGCACATTCGCGGCGCGTCATACAGCTGCCTGCCGAGGAAAAGGATTAGCAGAAAAGGAGGTTAACGGATAATAAATTCCCTGGCGCATGTTGGCGGCGCGTCATACAGCTGCCGGCCGAGGAAAACGATTAGCAGAAAAGCAGGTTAACGGATTAAAAATGAAGCCATAAAGCTAGTTGATTGTAACTTCCTTGTAAAAATGTATACAAGTAGACTATTGCGGAAGGCAGTTTAGTCATACGAGAACATTGAGTCGTACGAGAACATTTGAGTCGAAAAAGAACACTAAAGTTGAGAACTCGAGAGTATTGCCAAAGTAAAATGTAAATAATTCCAGCCTTAAAGAATTGATTGTAAATAAAGAAACTTGGTGTTAAAAGAATTCTAAAGTGCATTTCTCTTGAAAATAATATCCACGATCTATTGATACGGACCGTATCGAGATTAGCGGAAATTTGTAACAATATGTATATATATTTTTTGATCCTCACCTCATAAATGCAGTTTTTAATAAGACAAACCATAACTTCTTGTATTGTATGTACGCTTCATTGGACTGCTTTATATATATACATATTGCAAATAATCATCATATTCTATAATCTGGACATAGAAGTCACACTTCTCATTGGTTTAGTACACTTAATTTCAACATCCAAAAAAAAAAGAATATAGAAACGGGGAACAATAAAAATTGAGTCATTTCAGACGAATTGGTATTGTCTCTAAAAGAGTTCTTGTGACAAATAAGGGTGGTGAGATTTTACGCAGTACTTGGAAAATAATATTTCAGAAGTTGAATGATTAATATAAAGATGCCTGCAATCAACCAGAGTTTGCTACTTTCTGCTGTTCACTGGCGTTGAATAGTTGATTGTACTGTTAAAAATACAACGCCTTCCCCAGTATATGAACAAACCCTTTGTTCATGTTTCATCGCATATAACTGCAGCAGTCATATTGACTGCTTTTTATTCAGTCTTTCTAGTGTTAATGGGCTAGTCCATATAAGCTCAACACCTAAAAACAAGAAAAAACAAAAATAATAATAGAAATAACTGGGCGAGAACATTGGCTAAACAAGGGATAATTTTTAATACGATAGACTATTACGGCATTGCGTTAGACACGGTGAAATAAAAGGTCAAAGGTTGGTACTGATGTGTAAAGAGGGGTGTGATCTATAACGGTGATCAGAATGGGGTGTCTGTCAAAGTATATAATGAACAAAAAGAACCTCCAGCTAAGTCCCCCGGCGCACACCGTTTAATAAATAAAAATCCCAAAAACAAAGCAGTTATTGCGAAAACGAAAGTCAAAGGACACAAAATTCAGAAAATAGATTGGAAAGAGCCTTGGCTACGAGGCTCATATCGGCTCCCCTTATTGTTTGTTCAATAATGTTAGTTTAATTGTGAGTTTGCCTGGCGGGAACATAGAAGAGTTGATTTCGATAACCGCAAGACTAACGTTTTCGTATCTATTGACCGGTTGTTGTTGACTTTCGTAGTTATATCTATAGTACTTTCTCCGACCACAGTAAGTTTCATCAATTTTAAAAATTCTACAAAGTACTGTAGCGAATACTATATAGTGTTAATGGTGAAACGTTACTTTCGAGGATTTCTCCTTTCTACATACGGTCGCCTTAAAACTGCAAAAGGCGCTATAAATTAACGCTAACGAATATAAAGCTCGATTTTATTATAACTTTATAAATGGATTGACCATCAATGCGAAGGCAATGAATGATTCTTGCGTTAGTGGAAAGGATCACGAACATCCATCTAGGTAAACTTGCTTTGAGTGGTGATGGACTATTTGCAATATTGTACCAAATTAGCCTATTTTTACTTTATAACACAGACTCCAGATGTGAGTGGCAGTCTAATGCACCTTGTTAAGAGAAAAGGACACCCAAAATGGAATGTCCAGACCTACGCTTGTCATTAATTCAAAGTTTTGTGATTTCTTATGCCAACCCTTGGTTTTTTTAATGGAATAGAATAGATGGAATTCTTGCATATTATGAAAAAATTCAAAAGGTAAAGAAAAACAGCACTGGCTATTCATTTTCAACTCAATCCACGCGCTAATCAAGGCAAGTCAAAAGCCGAAATAATTTGCTGCAAGAGAAAATACCTGTTTCAGCTACGACCCTCGGAATATTATTAGCGGATAACGCTATGAAGTTACCTCGAAGTGCTGAGCATCACAAACGTAAAAAATATGTGCCTTCAAAGCACTTCTTACCGGTTTAATGGCGAAGACTTGCGTATTAACACACTGAAGCTAACTGCCTTTATACACTAATAGGCTTAGAAGTATAGGTATAAGAAGAGAATGAATTCAATATATGTATATATATGTATATGTAATTGTAATTTGCGTATGGAATTTTGGATATTACTTATAGCATTTTTTATAACTTCACTTATTTGAATAAAAATTAAAAAAGGACTCACCACAATAAACATGTTTAATTAAATCCACTTAAATCCACACGCCTTGGAAAACATCTCAAAACGAGTGAAACACACATTAAACTGCACGACCATAAAAACTTTTCTCTTGATGTAAGAAAAAAGGCTTTCTAGCCAATAATCACTAGAAAATCAGGTCGCTAGTCTGCAGAATTGTTACTAAATCTGAGAGCGAAAGAGGAAATTACCGAATTGCCTTGGGAAAACTTGCTCCATTTGTAATACAGCAAACATAAAAAAAGCGAATACGCATCAAAGTTAAAAATAACTAAATAGGAAAATTTTAAAAAATGTTGTTTTCCCAAGATACTACTTTAAATTTATGTTAATTGTTAACTTGAAAAGATAAAATAATACATAAATTAAGTTATTAATATTTATATAAAGCACAGCAAGATGGCTTCAAAGTGTCCGCTAATGGTGAATATTTCTTCAATTTTTCGATCAGATCAGAATTTTTCAAGTTTTCTCCCGAACTTATTTTTTTACTTTTAAAATGCAATATTAGAGCAGCAACCATCTAAATCATGCAAGACATTCAAAACGAGCAACAAATGGCTTAGACGCAGAAGACAAAAGGACAAAATAAAAGAAAATAAGAAGAGACTCAAGAACGATCCGTGAAGAAATGATGAAACGAGCTTCGTAAATTGTAACAATTCAAATAATTAAATAACGGTTTATATATTTTGATTATATGATTAAGTTATTATCCGTCAATATATGCATTTGTTTAACCTAATACGAACACAAAATACCAATAATAATGCCTTGTTCTTTCTTCGCAGAAAAACTTTTTTTGGAAGATCCTGAACTGAAGGACGACTTACCCCTGTCGTACATGTCACACAGAGAAATTTATGAGAACAGTGTACGTAAAGCGGTGCTAATTGCAAACAAACTCCGTGAATTGCGTGATATTGGGGAACTAAGTGTTGACACCTACACGTTAGTTATTACCATAATTTATTTTTTTTTTTGTTATAACAACATTTTCAAGTCCATATTTTTAGTGCATTGTTAGGTGGTACTTTAGGATGTGCCCTGCTTAAAGAAGGTAATCCGTTAAGTGTACATTTTGTTATGTTCTTACCAACAATTTTGGGGCAGGGTACTACAAAACAACAAATTAAATGGTTAAGCAAAGCTTGGGAGCTGAATATAATTGGTACTTACGCTCAAACCGAATTAGGTCATGGGACTTTTTTGCGAGGCTTGGAGACACGCGCTGATTATGATGAAAAGGCTCAAGAATTTGTTTTAAATTCGCCGACATTAACAGCTTATAAATGGTGGCCGGGCGGCCGTAAGTTTTTTTTTTTTGTTGGTATAATCTTGTGAATGTTATCTGAAAATTCCGTGTCCTTTTTAAGTGGGCCATACAGCCAACTATGCGGTGGTAGTCGCTCAACTGTACACTATGCGGAAATTTCGAAGTTTGGCTCCGTTTATTGTTCAAATACGCGACGAGGAAACTCATATGCCAATGCCCGGCGTGGATATTGGTGAAATTGGACCCAAGTTGGGCATGAAATCGGGCAACAATGGTTATTTAGGTTTTAAAAATGTGCGCGTGCCGCTAGATCATATGCTGATGAAGAACCAACAAGTGTTATCCGATGGCACCTATATACCACCGAAGAATTCTGCTTTAACTTATGGCACGATGATGTTTGTGCGTGTGGTATTAATTCGTGACGCTTCATTGGCTTTAGCTAAGGCATCGACTATAGGCGTTCGTTATTCAGCAGTAAGACGTCAAAGTCCTATAGATCCGAATAAGCCAGAGCCACAAATCATGGATCATACAACGCAACAGTTGAAAATATTTCCACAAGTTGCCAAAGCCGTTGTATTTAAAGTAAATGGGGATATTGTTTATGACATGTATGCTCATGTATCTCAGGAGATAGAAAAGGGAGCTTTAGAACGCTTACCTGAAATGCACGCTCTCTCCTGTTGCCTGAAAGCGGTTTGTAGTGCTGATGCTGCATCAGGTGTTGAAGTATGCCGTTTAGCTTGCGGGGGTCATGGATATATGGATTGTTCAAATTTTCCTACTCTATATGGTATGTCGACGGCAGTCTGCACATATGAGGGCGAAAACACAGTAATGTTGTTGCAAACCGCGCGTTATCTGGTTAAAGCATACGGACAGGCTGCTTTAAATCCTCATGTACAATTAGTACCGACGGTAGCTTACATTAAAAAGATTATAGAGGAACCAGAATTCGTCGGTTTTGACGGTTCATCAGAAGCAATCGTTGAGGCCTTTCAATACGTGGCTGCTAAGTAAGTAAGGTGAGAGACACTTCAGAAAATTCTTTTTATAATTTTGCTCGAATTCAGTAAAATACGCATAGCATATGAACGCTTGGAACAGCAAATGCGAGAGGGCGCTATACCCGAAGTGGCAACCAATCGATGTGGTATTGAAATGATACAGGCAGCAGAAGTGAGTTAAAACATTTTGAGCAAACTATTCAACAAATTTTAATAGTAAGAGTTTTGAAATGAATAGAAGAAAGTTAACAGGGTTATTAAATCAATCAGTTTCCACCAAAGAGGCATATTAAATTCTGAATGATCTTGACATTAAAAAATTTGTTGTGCGTTTGCGCGTTTTGCCTACTGCAACTTATAGTCCACAAAATCTCCTTTCGGTGTTTAGTATAACTAAACACTAAGGTACTGATTGAAGCGAGTAAATTTCTATTCAAAAGGAATGCCAATATTAGCATGTTGTGATTTATAAAAGCGGTTCGGAATCCGTCAAATTTCAGATGGAATAAGTGAATAAAGTAACAAACATCCTTCTCGTTTATGAAGAATTTTAAAAATCCTTGCGTATCGAGCCACTTTGGTCACTCGTAAAATGAGCAACGTGGAAATTACATGTGCTACCTTTTTCATGAAAATATGTAAAAAGGACCAAAAACGCAGTAATACCTAAATATATATGCATTTTTCATAACACCTAACAGATCTTGAAAGTAAGCAGATTTGGACCTATCCGACCTAGAAATCACATAACATGCAGATTTTTTTAGTGTGCAAGCATAGTCAAAACCCTGTAGTAAATAAACACTTTAACGTGCTTCAAGCGAGTAATTTGTTCAACTAATGCAATCATTGTTCCAAATGCCAAACAGCGGAAGCATGAACGAATCAGAGGGATTAAGCTATTCATTTAACTTTCTTGCCTTAGGAGAAGTAATAATGTCATTAATAATAATAAGAATAATAATAATAAATCTACAGAATTACTTATAAAATTTTCATAATTACTTTAAAAAATTTTATTCTTAAAATTTGAAAATAATGTTTCTTAAAACAAAAAAAGCTGCACGGACGTGCATTTTTAGCTCTTACGGCTCTAACTGAACTACAAACCTTATCGCAAAGAGCCTCTCCTGCTTTAAGCGAGATATTTCAATTGCTTTTGGAACTGTACTTAGTGGATGCCTGCCTTCAAAAAATTGGAGACTTTCTGAGGGTAAGCTTTTTTTTATAATCCCAAAGTAACAAATACTGTCCTCATATTCGTCCAAATTATTATTTTTCAAATTACTTTACAAAACACTACAGCCGGAAAACTTTCCTTTTTCGTTTCTGAATGATTAAGATGCAATTTTTCATGTCGACACTACTGAATGATAAAAGATTAGAACTTTTAGGCTTTCCCTTTATCAAACAAATTGAAAGCAATTCCACATTCCGACACAAATTCACGATTTTTAAAGCTAAATAAATTTAAAAACTTAGCATTAACTTCGCAATGTGAAATAATATTCCGCTCAACAATGTTGAAAAGTTTATTATAGTCGGACAAGACTATGATTTTCGTGATAACACACCAAATATTATAATTTTATATTATTTTCATCTAATATTGCAGTTTGATATGATTTAAATCAAATTTAGCAAACTTGTTAACTGTTTTATAATTTTTCATCTATTTCCGTCGTAAAAAATTACAAATTAAACATTCTCACTATATAAAGGCTGTGGTTTGTTCCAGCTATATGAAATCATCCCTAAGTAATGATATCAAGAATAATTGATGCAATTGCGACAAAAAATAGGCATGATAAGTCAAAACACATGATATCGTGAGTTTTCAGTATGAAGATGTTCGAACTCATACAGAAAAATTCGTTCAGCAAACGTTTGCAATTCTATCTATATCCTGCCCCATCGTATTCATTAGACATTACATTTTCCGATTATCACTTGTTCCGGTCAATGGCACCCGGTTTGTTTGAGGAGCGCTTTACATCATACGAAGACACCAAAAATTAATTCGACTCTCTGATAGCCTCAAAAGATGAAGAGCTCTTCCAAAGTGGCATCCCAATGATGCCAGAAAGATGGGAAAACTTAGTGGCTAGCGATGGACGCTATTTTTAATAAAACGTAATGCACTAATACTTTCGCAATAAATTCCCAATTTTTGATAGAGAATTACGATAACTTATTTGTACTCCTAATATATAAGGAATTATATGGGATGGGATCCAAGAAATAAATTTACATGCTCCAAATTCGGCAAGTTCTGTATCAACTACTACTATTATGGACGAATTTTCACCATGAAATATTGACATTAAGAATTTTTTACTGTATGAAAACTCAGTTTTCGTAAGAACGAGTATATGGAAGCATTATTAAAAAATTGCTTTGTTCGATCCAAATTCACCGCATCTATTTAAAACTCAACGACCTTTGTAGAGAAGTTTTGAAAATTTCAATTTTCTTCACATAACTGCTTTCAAAAATACAGAACCTTTCAGCTAAATGAAAATACGTCGGTTTTAAAAATAAAGAAGAATAAGACAAAGGGACCAAAAATATAACCCAGGGTTTTGCAAGTATATTAGACATAATTTTTGGTCAAAGAACTTTTCTTCAAAATATTTCACTTGAAATGGAAAGGCAGTTTCCTCGACTACGTATATGGGAATTATGAAAAAAATGTTTAGTTAAAAATAATTTTTTTTAAATAATTTATTTTATAATTTTTAGTGTGTTATAGTTCGCGTTCCACTCTCCTTTTCTTATTTTGCTAGGCCTTTTATTTGATGAAGTGGTTAAAAAAAAATTAATCCACCAGGTCGCGTTTCCCGGCCTGTTTAATTTGGAACGAAGCACTGAGCTTGTCATGTGCCATTGTCCGTCCAAACTTTTTCTTTCTTTTTTGTTCATATTCACATCAAGTGGAGTCATTTCTGCACATACAGAAAAACTAATTGACCGGAATGTATGCATGACCAGAAATACGAATAAGTGAGAAGTAACGATTAGAAGTTGCCATACTGATCCAACCGCTGTTTAAACAAAAGTTTATGACAATATATAAATTAATAACAAAGATACTTATGAAAATATCCATAAAACAACGGATAATACTTTCCACTGTTTAACCTAACGCTGTTGCCCTTCTTCACTCTTTTAGATGATTGCTGAATATTGTGTGGATAATCTCTATTTATTTTTTAATGAAGCTAAAAAACATTAAAATGCCTAATGTCCCATGAATATATGTGAGCCTCTAGCTCGGAACGGGGTAAAACTGCACATTTCGCGATCAAATACGTTCTCACACCTTTGGAAACATGTCTTGTAAATTTAATACACCGTCCATCCATTTTTCGAAATAAAACAAAACCGCAATCAATTTACAATTGAACACTATCTACTCTTTTGTTTTCCTACTTCCACTTATTCCTAGAGTTGTTGAAAAACAATTGTTAAGTGTCCTTGGCGCTATTCTTCCGATAGTCTACATACTGCTACATTAAAAAAAAGAAAAACTTAGGTGAAAGGGACTAATGTCGAAATTGCTTTCTTTTATCGTGTTATCTCAACACATATATTTATGGCCGACATGACCAAATTCCGTCTGCCCACCACTAACTCAAATGCTATCATCAAAAATTAAATTGGTTGACGCATACAGACTATTATTATAATGAATTGAAACCTGCACAATTACGACATTCGTTTTCGCATTCTATTGTTGTCTAATTTGTTCTTCCTTCCCTTTCCTTTTACATATATTGAATTCAAATTTATTCTCGCTAATCGACATTTTGTTTCTAATATCTTTAAGCAATATTTTGTAAACATATAAAAATAAACAATTTCCCTTATATCATTTCTCAATAGTTTATAAAGTTAAGTGAACAGGACGTTAATGGACTTGAATTACATTTGCAAGAGTGTTTGAAACGTTTGCGGCCCAATGTTGTTACTCTAGTGGATGGATTCGATTTGCATGACCGAATTTTAGATTCCGCTCTTGGTGCCTATGATGGCAATGTTTATGAAAAAATCTTCGCTGCAGCTAAAAAGAGCCCTTTAAATAAAGAGGCGGTTAACGCATCATTCCATAAATACTTAAGACCTTTAATGAAATCAAATCTATAAATATGTTTGTATTTTAAATAACAATAATAACCGATCGTAAATTTTTGCAATTTATTTATATTTTGTGGAACACAATACATATTACATTTTTAACGTGCTGTAATAAGAAAATTAGGTACCAAAAAATAAATGATTTTTGAGTTTTTGTTTGTAATTTATTTTTATCGCGTCTTATTAATAAGCAAATTGTACATTTGGCAATATTGAACCGCTGTTACTGCTAGTTAGCTCATTTTCCTCGTCACTGGCATTCTGGTCTAGTTTCTCAAAACCATTGCGCTTGCTGTGGTCCAATAAAAGGCCTCTCAATTTAAAAGCATCTGTTTTGGATGGAAAATCCCAAGCATGGCGCAGACGTTTAACGCCAAAAGGCATACAGCCTGGAAAACAAACATTATGGAAAACAAAGCAATTAGGTACAAATAGTTGTAGATAATTAAGAAGCCATACGCCTATCAAAGCTAATTTGAAAATTCATCATCCAAATCCATCTAAGAATATTTGATGTGTGTTTTTATTTTTTGTAGGGAATAGAAAATATCAAATTTCTCAAACGAAAATAAACTGGGAGTTTTTCGCACTTTTTGATCCGTTTAAAAAGATGATGGTTACGTCCATTTGCCTCTCTATTGCCCTTTGAAACTTCGTATATGGATTTAATTCATGTCATCTTGGCCCGCTTTTATTTATTTTAGACGTGAATCACCTTGCGGAGTGCGTTTACTATTTCCGTGTTTTTATGTTTGCAGACAACGTTAAACTTTCCATGTCCTTTAACTCAACACATGGGACTAAACTTTTTCAGTCTGATCTGGAGAATCTGTGCTCATGGTGCGCAGTCAATGGCCTGAATTCAAAAAAAATGTAAGAAGATGTCTTTTACATGGTGCATTGAACTTTCACATCCTGGAAAATGTTTATAATTACAAAAACTTAGGAGTTGTTTATGATTCAAAACTCATGTTTGACATTCATATAGATGTGTCAGTAAATAAAGCTAGATCCCTTTCCGGATTTATAAAAAGATGACCTAAAGAATTTAAAGCGCAATAGATTACGAAGTGCTTGTATATATCTTTAGTTAGACTAACTCTTGAATACTCGTCGGTAGTTTGGCTTTCTAGTTAAAGATGCCATGTTGATCTTTTGGATGGTATTCAACGGGACTTGTTGATGTTCGCTTTGTGTGCTATATATATATGTCCACCGTAATAGTAGATTGAAGCTCATTGCCTATCTTTGAAAAAAGGCGTGAAATGTTGGGTGTAACGAGCCTCTTTAAGCTAATAAAAGCTGATGTTTATTCGCCGGCTCTATTAGAAGTTATTGATATTCACATCCCCAGCAGGATCTCAAGACCTTTTGCGCTTTTGCAGCTACCACAAGGACCTCTTTTATAAATGTAGATGAATTGAATAAAAATACTCCTAAATATTTAAATTTTCTAATTTGCGTAAGCTGTTATTCATTAACCAATATACATCCCAGTTCTTAATTTGGGGCTTAGATGGATTTTGTTGTATATTATATGTTGATCTCATGTTTATTTTTAGTTATTTGTCTTCTTTATATTACACTTGAAGTTATTTTGTAGCTGACATTCGGCCAATGATTTGGTCTTTAGCGGACTTTAATTAATTAAATAAATAAAAAATATTCAATTCTTACTTTTTATCGTGGTATGATTAAGTTCAACAATGCATCAAATTCACTTGTAGGTTTGGCTAGAATTAATGAAAGTTCGAAGACAACATCTTAGTCTTTTAAGGCAGTGCGCGTTTTCATTACATTCCGTCTTTTGCACTTAATGTTAAAATGTTGGCTTAAATATGAGCAATGCAAAACTGCCAGTTAGAATGATTCCTATTATTTTATATGCTCTTTTGATTAAATATGTTTTCTTAAATCCACTAAAATATTTGTTATCATTATCAATGGAAAACAATCAGTTTAAATCGAATAAGATTTCTTTATTAGCGCCACTTTTTTATTTGTTTTTATTCAATACATAGTGTGCGCTCATATAAAAAAGTAACGCCATTTTGGCCAACTCTCATCAAGTAATTACCGGAAACGCCCTTAATTAAAAAAAAAAAATTTGAAGGCGATCGGAATTTTCAAAAATTGTAACGAATTGCTAGACAGCGCCGAAAATAAAGTAAAGAAACGTTTTTTAAGTGACACTATGAAATACCTGGTGTTCACGGAAAGTATTTTATCATTAAAATCTAAAAACGGGATTCGTGCCAAGCCATAATAATTGAGGGGGCCAAACCTATAGAATTGACTCCGATTTGACCCTTATGATGATAAGAACATACCAAAGTTGATGTTTTACAGAAAGGTTTCAGGTTTTCGGGGCTTTAAGAACCAAGCAGGCAGCGAAACGTAAAATGTGGTTAAAAATATTTTATTTTTCAACCTTCATGTAAAAGAAAGCAAAGGGTTTATGAATATAACAATTAGTTTAAAAAAATGAAAAAAATTTATTGCAGTCAGCAAAAATGTTTTAAAAATTTGAAGTAATCAGTATAAATTAACGTACTGCGTATTGTAAAAATAATTTAACAATGATTAGTTACTTTGAACACAAAGAAAAAATGTAAATGAAAGCATAATAAAAATCATCAAGTAAAAGAAAAATGAAAATGATCACAACTGATATTAACATTTAAAACTTCAAATATACGACTGTGATATTTGTTCTGTACGCTCATAATAGATATATAGAAAATTTCAACACATTTTGCTGCCAATATGTTAAGATAGATCACAAGTTAAGGACAGTCGTCACAAATGTTTTGAGTGGAGGCCACCAATTTGCGATAGACTAATTCGCTAGGCTGGCCTATGCTTACGGTGGGTCTATTACCTCTCTTGCGACGACGTGCTAAAAGCAAAGCCATTGCAAATGTAAGAAATGCAAATGATAGCATTAACGATGCCACCAAAATGGCAGTTCCTCCTGGACGATGGTAGCTGACCGCAGTGGGCGACTGGAAAGACGATGCGGGGTCTATTGTTAAACTTTTGGAGTTGTTGTCTGCTGTGGTAATAAGTAAAGTTTCTTTACTAATTCCGTATTTAAAATCACCGCCAACAGTAGTAACAGCGGGCTTAGCTGCCGACAACGATGTAGTTTTCACCACAGATTTATGCAGGAATTTATGTAAACGCATAGGATTTAGTTCGGCTACATACACTTCCAAGCCATTATTAGTGACAGCTAAATCGTGGGGATTAGAAAATTGCAAATCGTTGGGGCCAAATTTCGATAAAATTTTCTTTGATTTAAAGTCCAATACATAGCCGCGTACTTCATTGTAATGTTCCGGGTGCGTACCCAGTTCAGCACTAGGCCCATTAACTACCAATAATTGACCTCCTAAATAATTAATTCAGTGAAATTTGATTCAAACCTATATTTTGTATTAATTATTACCTTGTATTGGTGTATAAGCTAAACTAAATAGGCGGTCTCCCATTAGAAGAGAATGATATTGCGAATGAAAGGTTCCGTTACTCCAAAAGAAACATTGTATGCGGCCATTTTCTCGATCGGCAGTGCAAATTAACTCACGATCTGGGACCAATGCTAAGGCATGTGGTATAGCGAAGTAATTGGGAGGAGCTACGTCATAGGAAGAACCCGCGAAAGAATTTTGACCCCAAGAAAGTATTTTTTCTCCCTTTTTGGAAAACTTAACTATTCGAGCATTACAATAACCATCAGCTACAAAAAAGTCCCCACTTTCAAGTACCGCCACAGCAGTAGGCTTACAAAATTTGGTGTCTGTTGCTCCTGGGCTAAAAGCTTTACCTAAAGTCATTAACGGCTCCTCCTGGAATCCACGAGGCCCGAATTTGAAGACTTGGTGTAAAGCTACATCGGTAACCCAAACATTATCTTCTTGATCTATAGTTAATCCATGGGGCATATAAAAACTGGAAAATTAAAATTGTACCGTTTGTATAAGTTGTAGATAAATGGAAAACACTTACAAATTTTTACCCCATTCATAGACTAATTTTCCCGTTTGGCAGTCTAAAGCCAAGACAGTACTATTACGTATGGGCCCTTTTTCCCTGTCCCGGTAAACATTGCTGTGATCAAACGTAGCTTGAGTCCAAACATGATCTGCACGATGGAATAGTACAACGTGACCGTCCTTGTCGAAATCAACTGCTGTTACCGAACCCAATTTCCTTGTCAAATCCGGCCAAGACGACTGGTAAACATAGGCTTTATTGAAATGAAATCAACAAATGAATGTTTGTTTTCTCTCAGAATATGCAACATGTATTTACTGGTGGTAAGTTTATAAATTTCTTCTTTAACATCAATTTTTTCAGTCCTTATTTTGTCCGGCCAGGTTATGTCGGCTGAAGTAGCACCTTGCATAATTTGTTGAAAACGTTTATCGTTACTTAAGAATTGATCTTCTGTAACCAATGGAAAATAGCGCTGGAAACTAAGACTCTAAGTGAAAACAAACAAAAGTTTATAAAAATCCACACGCACACTGTTTAATGTATCTATATATATATGTGTGTGTTGAACCAAG
The DNA here is from genome assembly GCA_000688715.1 of Glossina pallidipes. Taxonomy (NCBI): domain Eukaryota; kingdom Metazoa; phylum Arthropoda; class Insecta; order Diptera; family Glossinidae; genus Glossina; species Glossina pallidipes. Next base: position 3,367 of record KK499918.1, on the reverse strand, counting down.
CATATGTGCAAAGCAAAAAGGATAAATCGAATTTAGAAAGCATCGACCGGTATAACAATTTGTTTTTTTCATGATGGCTTTATTCAATATTTTTAAAGTAAACATATTAGTTTATGGGTTTACCTCATCTGTTGCAGATTCGATAACACAAACAACTGAGATTATAAGCCACCACCACAGTCGAAATAATTTCGTTAAAAGAACCATTTTGTTGTTGGACTGAGCTGTTCTTCAATATTAACAATAAATGCAAATTAATTCACAGTTCATAATTTCCAAGCACTCTCCCCTTGAAATATCAAGAAAACTACTTTCCTGGCAGCATTAAAAAATGCTTTGCTTTACAAACTTAAAGCGCTGCCACATCATTGTAATACCAACCATTGCCTTGAAGGGTAATCGCGGTATAAGTGCCCAAGGGCAGTAAAAAAGGTACATAAGTTTTAATTAGGTATTTGAAAAGCGTACCTTGAAAACTATTTAGTTGAGAGTTATGTACGGCTTTCGTCATTCAAAATTAATTTCGAAAAAACAATTGGAAAGAGACTTTTGCACAAATCTACATGTGACAATGTGTTTACGTTATTAACAAATGTGTAGCACCATTTACTTATACATATTCGAGTAACGTAAGAAGATTTGAAGCGTTACCTAGAGCCCTGCTACGTCTTACGAGAATCCATTTCCGCCAATCTCGATGTTCTTCGTTTTCCAAATAGCACAATATGAGTAAAGAAGCCATCCATTCTCAACAATACATGATTGTTTAATTTATTTTTTCGATTTATGAGAGGTTTTTCATTTTGTGCGGGCTTATGAAAATAATGTGGATTTCAACCACGCATCCAATCACGTCAATAAATATTAGAAATGTTTCAATCATCGTTTATTGTACAGCAACACATAGTTACAAAAACAAGAAAAGCACAAGAAGAAGTTACTTACAAAGAGGATTTCTTATAGAACTATAGGTCAAGGCGTTTCCTAATATAAACTTTGCCACTAATGATTTCATTCCCTTCATTTTACAGAAATTTATTGATTTCTTACGCACAAACAGTCACGCACATTGTTATGCGGCTACTATTTCGCCGCCTGCAGCGCAACAGATTTTTTCTTCTATGCAGTGATACGGGTAGAAGAAAAATGCAGCAAAGCGATATTTTCGCAAACGTCTAGCGCAAATGGGAGTAATAACATACGGCAATGAAGACTACTACATGGTACCTATGCTAGTATACCTTTTCTGTTAAAATGGGTAAAGTAGAATAAGTCTTCGAATTATTTAAAATATATTCATTAATTTTTCAATTTTGCTTTGCTTTGTTTTCTTTTTCTTTTTTTTTTTTGTGAAGAGCTGTTGTGCGCACATTAACCACACGCCATATATAACACCAAAATACCACACATACCAAAAAACGAACAAAAACAAGCAAGTTACACCAAAAAACGAGAAGAACAAGCAACTTACACCATGAAACGAACAAGAGCAAGCAAGTTACACCAAAAAACGAGAAGAACAAGCAACTGACACCATAAATCGAACAAGAACAAGAAACTTACACCAAAAACCGAACAAGAACAAGCAAGTTACACCAAAAAACGAGAAGGACAAGCAACTTACACCATAAAACGAACAAGAACAAGAAACTTACACCATGAAACGAACAAGAGCAAGCAAGTTACACCAAAAAACGAGAAGAACAAGCAACTTACACCATAAAACGAACAAGAACAAGAACCTTACACCAAAAAACGAACAAGAACAAGCAAGTTACACCAAAAAACGAAAAGAACAAGCAACTTACACCATGAAACGAACAAGAACAAGCAATTTACACCAAAAAACGAGAAGAACAAGCAACTTACACCATAAAACGAACAAGAACAAGAAACTTACACCATAAAACGAACAAGAAACTTACACCAAAAAAGGAATTAGACTTTCCCTCCTTATAAGAGCTTGCTTTTTATAATGACAACTTAACAGATAAATGGAGTTTTCATATACAGAGTTTCTATTGGAGCTCATATGTAAAAGCCTATGAGGCAGCCAAAATAGATCCTAACATACGTAAAAGAGCATGCCAACTTTTCAGTCAACTGGAGGGTGAAAATTGTGAGCTTCGTACTTATTTATATTATCTTTTTATTTTTGCTTAAATGGGCGCTTACTATTTTTGCTTAAATGTCCGCTTACGTGTATTTGCTAAGTTTTATTTATTAAAGTTTATGTTTATTAATAAAAGAAATGAAAATACGATAGAAGTAAAATGGTTCCTGTCATACGTTTTAAGCAAATTTGTTCTAAAAGTGCATATTTTCAGGAGCAGCCACCGCAAAAATTTGTTATAGAGTTGCTTTTGTAAGAAATAACAAGTAAAATAACACATATCGGTAATTTTCTTAGTGCTAACATTCAATTTGCAAACTTTCGTAGATAGACGAAGTTATAAAATAGAAACTTAAGAAATAAAAATTTACGAAATAAATTTATAAAATAAAACCGTCTGATATTTTTATAAACCTTTCATATGATGGATTTTGATTTTTCTTAGCTACTAGGGAATTACCAACAAGTTGTTTTTGTAAGCCGTTTTAAATGTATATTACTTGAAAGACCAGAGTACGGAGAAAATCGTTACAAATGTTTTGTCGATTGTTTCTCCCACAATTAACTAAACTAGAGGGAGGTTTTAAGCTACAACCGCCAATGACTTAAGCAGAACTTAACTTGTTATTGAGCTTGAACAGAAACTGCTTAAGTACAGTTCTGTACTGAAATATTCTTTAAGGAGATATATTTAAGATTTGAAGATTAACTAAATCGATAGATTTTTGGGCCCTAACACAATGATGGTTTATTTTGTTTTTTGTGCAAGTGACTTCCAATTGATAAACCTGCGTTACCCTATGATTTTATAAGAGAAAATAAGCAAGTCGATGTACAGTGAGTCTCATTAATATTGGGTTTTTCGATCGCCAAAAAGTAAAGTCCTTATAATATTTTAATAATATTATAATATTTAAATATTTATGTTGGTCAGTACATTCACGTTCAAACTTTTCAAACTTTATAACGGTGGGAGTTAAATATAAAAGCAGACTTTTTTTCGAGCATGGTCAATGTTTATTTGCTATGTTTAATGCTTTGATTTTTGCTAAAAGTTGTTAGCTGGTTTTTTCCTTTACGTGGTTTATAAAAAAGTACCATCTGTGCAGAGTTTACAGAGTTGCGTGCACTGAATAAGAAAAATGTTTAAAAAAAAATAACAAATTTTGGATGAATTCCTTCCACGCACTGCTCATGTTGGAAACTTCAAAAGTTGGAAAAATTTCTTAAAAGTTGGAAAAAAATTGTGCTCTT